>CM060424.1:148252040-148852040 GCA_030545235.1 Helianthus tuberosus
GGTTAGATTAGTCATAATTATTCACGGACTATTCCATCTCACTTATTTCATATGTCGAAACTACTATTCGACTTCATTATTAGTTAACTTAGCTTATTAAGGGTTAACTACTTTAAATCACAAGGTTTACAACATTAAGTCTAAATCAACACAATATTTAGAACCCTTATCACTTTATATTACGCGTAATCGCCATATCATTCAAATACGCGTTTTCGCTCTAATTTCAACACTTTAGTTTTCATTTAGGCATTTTAACAAACACCTAGTGTGCATAATTTTACATATTTACTAACTAGTTCATAACTAGTTATCTTTACCATGGTTAACATCAACACATTCAAACCTCAAAGTCTAGTGTTCATGAATTACATCTAGAACTTATATCATAACCTCAATACTTATCAATCTTACATTCTAATCTGAGTGTTCATCATATTAACATAAAACCCACTTAGCACATAATAGGGTAATTACCAAATCCCTAGTTTTGACAACAATTCATCAAATTTTCTACTAGGGTTTGTTTCTAAACCAAGATATAATCACAATAACACTCATAGATTCAACATTCATTCCTCATCATAATCTCAAAGTATCACCAAATCATAAAATTCAACATACCTTGTAATCCCCATGACTAGGTGATCACGAATTTGTAAACATGCAGACGATTTGGGTTTGATTTGAGCTTCAATTTGAGAGATTTGTTGGATTTAGGGCTAGAGCTCCATGGGAGCTTTCTCCTGGCCATCCTACGCACGCACACACACACTTTTTAGTGTGTGTTGTGTTAATTTTTTTTTATTAAAACCATTTTCAAGATATCTCAGTTTGGTCCCTCATATTTGGTTAGTTATTAAGTAGGCCACAATCTAACTATTTCTAACACTACTCCCACTTATTAACTAGGTTAAATATTCCTAGTTAACTTAGTGGGTTCGGGGAAGTATGACTCAGTTTATTTTAAGTCCCGTTAATTCAGGCTTCTTATAAACTTTATTTCCTTAAAAGCATTTACTCTCGTTTTATTGAATATTAGTTTATTTATTTTAAATCCTAATATTTACCCGGTACCTTTACCGCTAACGATATTTTACCCGTGTTTTAGCATTAACAGAGTTTGATTACCAAACCCGTTTTCGGGGTGTTACAAGTCTACCCCCCTTAAAGAGGTTTCGTCCTCGAAACCTTTCTTACATAGTTCATCGAGTTCTAAACTCAATGCGTTTGACCTGAGTAATCTTTTAAGCATTACTCATACTTTAACCAATTGTTAGTATTACCAGAAGAATTATGGTAATATCTCGTTGGTTACAGAACATCTACGTACCTCATACGACATAATGTAACTTGAAATAACGTAATTCTGTTATTTCTACTAGTTTAGTTAACTTAGCGATATCCACTGCTTTTATATATTATCGAACTCTTTGTGAATCCGTTACCTTGACCCGTTTAAAGGTCTTTAGTGAAATCTTTCACTTTTATCAACTATTTCTTTTGTTTTCAAATTCATTTATTCGGTTCAGTTACTCCGAACCCTCCGCTTACGAGCAAACCAAATTTCTCGATTTGAATTGCTGACCTTCACCGGTCTCACTAACTAGACTTATTAGTCCAGTTAATTTTTACCGCTCGCTTGGTTATAATGCGATTCTACTTCACATTACATTTCTTAACCGTGATCGTGTCGCATCATGTTTAATTTATATATCTACCTTTCATTTTCGAAAAGATCACTTTTCGAATATATTGTCTTGCGCCTATCAGCGTCAAGACTTGAATCTTCCATGCTTACTATTCAATTTCCTATCGGAATTTATATTTGTAAAAATGTTATTTCTTACTAAAACTGAATTTTAGTCTAACGTTTTTCTCTTTAACTATTTCAATTACTCATATCAAGGAAATTGACAACCCATAATTTATTGTTTTCCGTTCTCGTTTTACGCGGGGAATCGTAACAAGTTCCCTCACCTTACACTATTGTCCCGTAGGTTCCTTCACTTAACCTCATACGCTATTTCTTTATATTTTTCACCTTTTTGAGGTGAGACCCAACAGTTCGTTTCCTTCTATTTGTGACCCGAAGGTCTTTTTGGTCCCGTATGACCTTAGCATTATTTATAATATCATAAGTTATGATGATCCCGAAAATCATCTTAAAATAGTTGAACGTAACTATAAAAAAATTTCTGTTTGCAAAATCTTATCATCTTTTAGTCATGACCCATCATCCGAGTCTTTTGACTTTCTAATCCGCGTTCCCGTCTATTGGGTTACGCATATTCTTAAAATCATACCCATCTATCGGGTATCCTTATCGAAGTCATTTTCAAAATAATCATTCTGATATGATTTTAGACTTCGTTTTAACTTATTTGGTCGTCTTAGCGAAAACCATCGCTTTTATTCAATCGTGTCCTTAATTCTTTATTTAATTTGTTTGACTTGTCCGTGTGAAGTTCATCACTTGTGACAGTCAACTTTTATCCCTATGCCTTAGCATTCCCATTGGTCGGTCTGTATTTTCTTTTTACTTGATCCTTGTCCCTTCTCTCGGGCTCGTTATTCTCACGTAATACGTTTCCGTCATCCGACTTACGTTTACGTTTACTATCAAACATCTTACTTCTTTGATTCATTTGGGTACTATTTAAGTTAGTCTCATTCACCCCACCCTTACTACATCGGATGTAAATGTGTCCGCTATAAGAAGTTCATGGTATCATATGCCACTACTTACTGGGCCAGAGTAAGCGATTAACACATGACACGCATGACCTTTTTATAGTTTTCACATCACGCCCTATGTAAGTAATGCCTCTATTTGTTTCTTTTGGAAACAATATCCCGAATACATTTTCTATTCGGGTTTTTCCAAGTTTTTAATCTACATATGCAACTTTCAAATTCTACTTATTTGTTGCATATTACTATTTGTGCAATTAAATTTAAAGTGTGCACCTGGTAATGCTTGCCCTAACGGGCTTCTCTTGCCATTAGCCTTGTTCGCGACCGTTACGCGATTTAGGTCCTTGATGAGCATACTCTTTGGACCGTTCCTCTGTCAAATCTGTGATTTGTTAAACTCTCGCTATCCTCATATGCGAGTGTCCTTCAACTAAAACATATACAACAGTTAGTAATTTCAACATTAAAGGATGCCCGTATTATAATACAAGGCTTTTCTACTATACGCATCAACGCGTGTAATTTCGTTGACTATATCTATTCTATATCGTTTTTATTGGTGTAACGTGTATTACACGATAACCATATGCGTTGTTCTCAACACTTTAATCATACTAAACCTTTGATATACATGTACTTACCGGATTTGCGATCAAGCCTCGAACCGAACACATTTGTCAACAACCTTGAGCTCTGATTACCAACTTGTAACACCCTTATTATTATTTAAAGGTTTTCGTATAATTTACGAAAATAAACGGGTAATTATGATTTCAAATACATTAAAAATACGGGTTCATTAAAACTTATACAGAATTAGAACTATACAACATAACATGTGTGAGTTTCGTCATTTAACATAACAACGATACATAGTGCGGAAGCTTGTAACTTAACCGTGTTCGGTTCTTCGTTGAGCTTGATCATCCTCCGGTACTGTAAATATACCTACAATCCATAAAACATGAATTGAATCAGTCATACGTAGTTTAAAACGTGTCAAAACGAGTCCAGGAAGCTGAACTGATTGAAATACAAATTTTTCAACAAAAACGGGTTCTTTCGCGCCACGTGACGGCGCCATGTTGCTCCCTCGCGTGGCGCGGGGGAGGCACTTTTCCAGCAGGTCTGCAGCTCAGTTTCAGCTATGCCAGTTTTCACGGAAACGACCATAACTTCTTCGTTATTGATCTGTTTTACCCGATTCTTTTTCCTACGCGTCCGTAATTTAATCCTCCATCTTATGGAGTTAAAATCCTACATCCAACATAAGAAATTTTGAGACTTCTAAGCCTTCGACTCGTTACCTTTTTACCGAATTTTAACCCGTTTATGCATTTTATCAAACAAATGTATTTGTTTGATTCCTATATCTCATACACTTCTTCAAATTAATGTTACCTACCATATTAGGTTCTAATCATAGGTTTATTACACAATTTAAACCCGTTTTCGCTCGTATGCTTATTTTGACCCGTTAAGGGTATTTTAAGCACTTTAAAGCGTGAAATCGCTTTCATTCATTTCTAGCATCTTATTCCTACATTTCTTATCAAGTAATCTTCCACTACAACTATATGTGTGTTGGGTTTAATGTGGATATCTATATATTCCGAGTTTTACCCCTCGGATTATCATTTTACGGCAAAGATTCATATAAAGTCTTTCGACCCAAGAATTTACATCTTTCACTACCCATACTCATTCTAAGCATTTATTTAATCCTAAAACTCGTTTCCAAACCACCTTTAAAGGTCGTTCGTTCGAATTAGCTTACAAGGGCAATTTGGTTAATTTTCACCCTTCTTTTACTACAAGGACCTTTAAATACTTGTTTGACTCAAAATCCGACCTTTTAACTATAATTCTTGTTTGTAAACCCATGTGCTTCTAAAACACTATAATCTTAACTCAATTTATTCGGTTTACCTAAAAGATAACCGAATATCTATATTTTAACCTTGTCTAACTCTTATAGAACACCAAATTCTACATGATGAGTTGTGTTATTATACATACCTGGCTCGGATCAATATATTGACCCGTTTCAATACCTTGCCTTAGTGGCGGCTAAAAGATAGCGCCGTAAACATCCATGTGCTATTTATTCCCTAAAATCATACCACTCGACAACCCGTTAGTCGATATTGTCAAAGGGTGATAATTTCACCTTTTGACCCGTTTGGTCTAAATGACCGATTATATTAGCGAGACGACATGTATTTTCATCTCGACTATATGACTCGCTCCGATTCACATCGTGCGGTCATTTTACCTAAAATTCATTTCTTAACACCTTTTGGCCTATTAAGGCTTACTTCATAAGTGTCCTTTAAAACCAATAGTTATGGTCAATGCGTGACCAATTTACCGTTTTACCCTTATTGTTTGTTTTGGTTTACCCTATAAGGTAACCATTTAAAAGTTCATTTTCCATTTGTCATAAAATGATCGAATTACCGATTTAACTCCTTTTAAACCATCAACATGGTTTCTTGTCATGCTCGACTATCTTGTTTCGTACGTCTACTCGCCGGAACATCATACCTCAACTATGTATTTATCTTATTCGTAACTAAAACGATAAGAGAATATTCTAAAATATAAGACTAGTGTAAGCCATACTTACCTTACTTCCAAATTATGCCTTTCCGTCATTCCTGCTTCGTTTGACCCGCTTCGTTTCCAAGCTTTCACCTAGCTTGTTAATCGTCAAACTATCATTGTAAATTGTAAGATGGTTAGATTAGTCATAATTATTCACGACTATTCCATCTCACTTATTTCATATGTCGAAACTACTATTCGACTTCATTATTAGTTAACTTAGCTTATTAAGGTTAACTACTTTAAATCACAAGGTTTACAACATTAAGTCTAAATCAACACAATATTTAGAACCCTTATCACTTTATATTACGCGTAATCGCCATATCATTCAAATACGCGTTTTCGCTCTAATTTCAACACTTTAGTTTTCATTTAGGCATTTTAACAAACACCTAGTGTGCATAATTTTACATATTTACTAACTAGTTCATAACTAGTTATCTTTACCATGGTTAACATCAACACATTCAAACCTCAAAGTCTAGTGTTCATGAATTACATCTAGAACTTATATCATAACCTCAATACTTATCAATCTTACATTCTAATCTGAGTGTTCATCATATTAACATAAAACCCACTTAGCACATAATAGGGTAATTACCAAATCCCTAGTTTTGACAACAATTCATCAAATTTTCTACTAGGGTTTGTTTCTAAACCAAGATATAATCACAATAACACTCATAGATTCAACATTCATTCCTCATCATAATCTCAAAGTATCACCAAATCATAAAATTCAACATACCTTGTAATCCCCATGACTAGGTGATCACGAATTTGTAAACATGCAGACGATTTGGGTTTGATTTGAGCTTCAATTTGAGAGATTTGTTGGATTTAGGGCTAGAGCTCCATGGGAGCTTTCTCCTGGCCATCCTACGCACGCACACACACACTTTTTAGTGTGTGTTGTGTTAATTTTTTTTTATTAAAACCATTTTCAAGATATCTCAGTTTGGTCCCTCATATTTGGTTAGTTATTAAGTAGGCCACAATCTAACTATTTCTAACACTACTCCCACTTATTAACTAGGTTAAATATTCCTAGTTAACTTAGTGGGTTCGGGGAATTATGACTCAGTTTATTTTAAGTCCCGTTAATTCAGGCTTCTTATAAACTTTATTTCCTTAAAAGCATTTACTCTCGTTTTATTGAATAATAGGTTTATTTATTTTAAATCCTAATATTTACCCGGTTACCTTTACCGCTAACGATATTTTACCCGTGTTTTAGCATTAACAGAGTTTGATTACCAAACCCGTTTTCGGGGTGTTACAAGTCTACCCCCCTTAAAGAGGTTTCGTCCTCGAAACCTTTCTTACATAGTTCATCGAGTTCTAAACTCAATGCGTTTGACCTGAGTAATCTTTTAAGCATTACTCATACTTTAACCAATTGTTAGTATTACCAGAAGAATTATGGTAATATCTCGTTGGTTACAGAACATCTACGTACCTCATACGACATAATGTAACTTGAAATAACGTAATTCTGTTATTTCTACTAGTTTAGTTAACTTAGCGATATCCACTGCTTTTATATATTATCGAACTCTTTGTGAATCCGTTACCTTGACCCGTTTAAAGGTCTTTAGTGAAATCTTTCACTTTTATCAACTATTTCTTTTGTTTTCAAATTCATTTATTCGGTTCAGTTACTCCGAACCCTCCGCTTACGAGCAAACCAAATTTCTCGATTTGAATTGCTGACCTTCACCGGTCTCACTAACTAGACTTATTAGTCCAGTTAATTTTTACCGCTCGCTTGGTTATAATGCGATTCTACTTCACATTACATTTCTTAACCGTGATCGTGTCGCATCATGTTTAATTTATATATCTACCTTTCATTTTCGAAAAGATCACTTTTCGAATATATTGTCTTGCGCCTATCAGCGTCAAGACTTGAATCTTCCATGCTTACTATTCAATTTCCTATCGGAATTTATATTTGTAAAAATGTTATTTCTTACTAAAACTGAATTTTAGTCTAACGTTTTTCTCTTTAACTATTTCAATTACTCATATCAAGGAAATTGACAACCCATAATTTATTGTTTTCCGTTCTCGTTTTACGCGGGGAATCGTAACAAGTTCCCTCACCTTACACTATTGTCCCGTAGGTTCCTTCACTTAACCTCATACGCTATTTCTTTATATTTTTCACCTTTTTGAGGTGAGACCCAACAGTTCGTTTCCTTCTATTTGTGACCCGAAGGTCTTTTTGGTCCCGTAGACCTTAGCATTATTTATAATATCATAAGTTATGATGATCCCGAAAATCATCTTAAAATAGTTGAACGTAACTATAAAAAAATTTCTGTTTGCAAAATCTTATCATCTTTTAGTCATGACCCATCATCCGAGTCTTTTGACTTTCTAATCCGCGTTCCCGTCTATTGGGTTACGCATATTCTTAAAATCATACCCATCTATCGGGTATCCTTATCGAAGTCATTTTCAAAATAATCATTCTGATATGATTTTAGACTTCGTTTTAACTTATTTGGTCGTCTTAGCGAAAACCATCGCTTTTATTCAATCGTGTCCTTAATTCTTTATTTAATTTGTTTGACTTGTCCGTGTGAAGTTCATCACTTGTGACAGTCAACTTTTATCCCTATGCCTTAGCATTCCCATTGGTCGGTCTGTATTTTCTTTTTACTTGATCCTTGTCCCTTCTCTCGGGCTCGTTATTCTCACGTAATACGTTTCCGTCATCCGACTTACGTTTACGTTTACTATCAAACATCTTACTTCTTTGATTCATTTGGGTACTATTTAAGTTAGTCTCATTCACCCCACCCTTACTACATCGGATGTAAATGTGTCCGCTATAAGAAGTTCATGGTATCATATGCCACTACTTACTGGGCCAGAGTAAGCGATTAACACATGACACGCATGACCTTTTTATAGTTTTCACATCACGCCCTATGTAAGTAATGCCTCTATTTGTTTCTTTTGGAAACAATATCCCGAATACATTTTCTATTCGGGTTTTTCCAAGTTTTTAATCTACATATGCAACTTTCAAATTCTACTTATTTGTTGCATATTACTATTTGTGCAATTAAATTTAAAGTGTGCACCTGGTAATGCTTGCCCTAACGGGCTTCTCTTGCCATTAGCCTTGTTCGCGACCGTTACGCGATTTAGGTCCTTGATGAGCATACTCTTTGGACCGTTCCTCTGTCAAATCTGTGATTTGTTAAACTCTCGCTATCCTCATATGCGAGTGTCCTTCAACTAAAACATATACAACAGTTAGTAATTTCAACATTAAAGGATGCCCGTATTATAATACAAGGCTTTTCTACTATACGCATCAACGCGTGTAATTTCGTTGACTATATCTATTCTATATCGTTTTTATTGGTGTAACGTGTATTACACGATAACCATATGCGTTGTTCTCAACACTTTAATCATACTAAACCTTTGATATACATGTACTTACCGGATTTGCGATCAAGCCTCGAACCGAACACATTTGTCAACAACCTTGAGCTCTGATTACCAACTTGTAACACCCTTATTATTATTTAAAGGTTTTCGTATAATTTACGAAAATAAACGGGTAATTATGATTTCAAATACATTAAAAATACGGGTTCATTAAAACTTATACAGAATTAGAACTATACAACATAACATGTGTGAGTTTCGTCATTTAACATAACAACGATACATAGTGCGGAAGCTTGTAACTTAACCGTGTTCGGTTCTTCGTTGAGCTTGATCATCCTCCGGTACTGTAAATATACCTACAATCCATAAAACATGAATTGAATCAGTCATACGTAGTTTAAAACGTGTCAAAACGAGTCCAGGAAGCTGAACTGATTGAAATACAAATTTTTCAACAAAAACGGGTTCTTTCGCGCCACGTGACGGCGCCATGTTGCTCCCTCGCGTGGCGCGGGGGAGGCACTTTTCCAGCAGGTCTGCAGCTCAGTTTCAGCTATGCCAGTTTTCACGGAAACGACCATAACTTCTTCGTTATTGATCTGTTTTACCCGATTCTTTTTCCTACGCGTCCGTAATTTAATCCTCCATCTTATGGAGTTAAAATCCTACATCCAACATAAGAAATTTTGAGACTTCTAAGCCTTCGACTCGTTACCTTTTTACCGAATTTTAACCCGTTTATGCATTTTATCAAACAAATGTATTTGTTTGATTCCTATATCTCATACACTTCTTCAAATTAATGTTACCTACCATATTAGGTTCTAATCATAGGTTTATTACACAATTTAAACCCGTTTTCGCTCGTATGCTTATTTTGACCCGTTAAGGGTATTTTAAGCACTTTAAAGCGTGAAATCGCTTTCATTCATTTCTAGCATCTTATTCCTACATTTCTTATCAAGTAATCTTCCACTACAACTATATGTGTGTTGGGTTTAATGTGGATATCTATATATTCCGAGTTTTACCCCTCGGATTATCATTTTACGGCAAAGATTCATATAAAGTCTTTCGACCCAAGAATTTACATCTTTCACTACCCATACTCATTCTAAGCATTTATTTAATCCTAAAACTCGTTTCCAAACCACCTTTAAAGGTCGTTCGTTCGAATTAGCTTACAAGGGCAATTTGGTTAATTTTCACCCTTCTTTTACTACAAGGACCTTTAAATACTTGTTTGACTCAAAATCCGACCTTTTAACTATAATTCTTGTTTGTAAACCCATGTGCTTCTAAAACACTATAATCTTAACTCAATTTATTCGGTTTACCTAAAAGATAACCGAATATCTATATTTTAACCTTGTCTAACTCTTATAGAACACCAAATTCTACATGATGAGTTGTGTTATTATACATACCTGGCTCGGATCAATATATTGACCCGTTTCAATACCTTGCCTTAGTGGCGGCTAAAAGATAGCGCCGTAAACATCCATGTGCTATTTATTCCCTAAAATCATACCACTCGACAACCCGTTAGTCGATATTGTCAAAGGGTGATAATTTCACCTTTTGACCCGTTTGGTCTAAATGACCGATTATATTAGCGAGACGACATGTATTTTCATCTCGACTATATGACTCGCTCCGATTCACATCGTGCGGTCATTTTACCTAAAATTCATTTCTTAACACCTTTTGGCCTATTAAGGCTTACTTCATAAGTGTCCTTTAAAACCAATAGTTATGGTCAATGCGTGACCAATTTACCGTTTTACCCTTATTGTTTGTTTTGGTTTACCCTATAAGGTAACCATTTAAAAGTTCATTTTCCATTTGTCATAAAATGATCGAATTACCGATTTAACTCCTTTTAAACCATCAACATGGTTTCTTGTCATGCTCGACTATCTTGTTCCGTACGTCTACTCGCCGGAACATCATACCTCAACTATGTATTTATCTTATTCGTAACTAAAACGATAAGAGAATATTCTAAAATATAAGACTAGTGTAAGCCATACTTACCTTACTTCCAAATTATGCCTTTCCGTCATTCCTGCTTCGTTTGACCCGCTTCGTTTCCAAGCTTTCACCTAGCTTGTTAATCGTCAAACTATCATTGTAAATTGTAAGATGGTTAGATTAGTCATAATTATTCACGACTATTCCATCTCACTTATTTCATATGTCGAAACTACTATTCGACTTCATTATTAGTTAACTTAGCTTATTAAGGTTAACTACTTTAAATCACAAGGTTTACAACATTAAGTCTAAATCAACACAATATTTAGAACCCTTATCACTTTATATTACGCGTAATCGCCATATCATTCAAATACGCGTTTTCGCTCTAATTTCAACACTTTAGTTTTCATTTAGGCATTTTAACAAACACCTAATGTGCATAATTTTACATATTTACTAACTAGTTCATAACTAGTTATCTTTACCATGGTTAACATCAACACATTCAAACCTCAAAGTCTAGTGTTCATGAATTACATCTAGAACTTATATCATAACCTCAATACTTATCAATCTTACATTCTAATCTGAGTGTTCATCATATTAACATAAAACCCACTTAGCACATAATAGGGTAATTACCAAATCCCTAGTTTTGACAACAATTCATCAAATTTTCTACTAGGGTTTGTTTCTAAACCAAGATATAATCACAATAACACTCATAGATTCAACATTCATTCCTCATCATAATCTCAAAGTATCACCAAATCATAAAATTCAACATACCTTGTAATCCCCATGACTAGGTGATCACGAATTTGTAAACATGCAGACGATTTGGGTTTGATTTGAGCTTCAATTTGAGAGATTTGTTGGATTTAGGGCTAGAGCTCCATGGGAGCTTTCTCCTGGCCATCCTACGCACGCACACACACACTTTTTAGTGTGTGTTGTGTTAATTTTTTTTTTATTAAAACCATTTTCAAGATATCTCAGTTTGGTCCCTCATATTTGGTTAGTTATTAAGTAGGCCACAATCTAACTATTTCTAACACTACTCCCACTTATTAACTAGGTTAAATATTCCTAGTTAACTTAGTGGGTTCGGGGAATTATGACTCAGTTTATTTTAAGTCCCGTTAATTCAGGCTTCTTATAAACTTTATTTCCTTAAAAGCATTTACTCTCGTTTTATTGAATATTAGGTTTATTTATTTTAAATCCTAATATTTACCAGGTTACCTTTACCGCTAACGATATTTTACCCGTGTTTTAGCATTAACAGAGTTTGATTACCAAACCCGTTTTTGGGGTGTTACAAGTCTACCACCCTTAAAGAGGTTTCGTCCTCGAAACCTTTCTTACATAGTTCATCGAGTTCTAAACTCAATGCGTTTGACCTGAGTAATCTTTTAAGCATTACTCATACTTTAACCAATTGTTAGTATTACCAGAAGAATTATGGTAATATCTCTTTGGTTACAGGACATCTACGTACCTCATACGACATAATGTAACTTGAAATAACGTAATTCTGTTATTTCTACTAGTTTAGTTAACTTAGCGATATCCATTGCTTTTATATATTATCGAACTCTTTGTGAATCCGTTACCTTGACCCGTTTAAAGGTCTTTAGTGAAATCTTTCACTTTTATCAACTATTTCTTTTGTTTTCAAATTCATTTATTCGGTTCAGTTACTCCGAATCCTCCGCTTACGAGCAAACCAAATTTCTCGATTTGAATTGCTGACCTTCACCGGTCTCACTAACTAGACTTATTAGTCCAGTTAATTTTTACCGCTCGCTTGGTTATAATGCGATTCTACTTCACATTACATTTCTTAACCGTGATCGTGTCGCATCATGTTTAATTTATATATCTACCTTTCATTTTCGAAAAGATCACTTTTCGAATATATTGTCTTGCGCCTATCAGCGTCAAGACTTGAATCTTCCATGCTTACTATTCAATTTCCTATCGGAATTTATATTTGTAAAAATGTTATTTCTTACTAAAACTGAATTTTAGTCTAACGTTTTTCTCTTTAACTATTTCAATTACTCATATCAAGGAAATTGACAACCCATAATTTATTGTTTTCCGTTCTCGTTTTACGCGGGGAATCGTAACAAGTTCCCTCACCTTACACTATTGTCCCGTAGGTTCCTTCACTTAACCTCATACGCTATTTCTTTATATTTTTCACCTTTTTGAGGTGAGACCCAACAGTTCGTTTCCTTCTATTTGTGACCCGAAGGTCTTTTTGGTCCCGTAGACCTTAGCATTATTTATAATATCATAAGTTATGATGATCCCGAAAATCATCTTAAAATAGTTGAACGTAACTATAAAAAAATTTCTGTTTGCAAAATCTTATCATCTTTTAGTCATGACCCATCATCCGAGTCTTTTGACTTTCTAATCCGCGTTCCCGTCTATTGGGTTACGCATATTCTTAAAATCATACCCATCTATCGGGTATCCTTATCGAAGTCATTTTCAAAATAATCATTCTGATATGATTTTAGACTTCGTTTTAACTTATTTGGTCGTCTTAGCGAAAACCATCGCTTTTATTCAATCGTGTCCTTAATTCTTTATTTAATTTGTTTGACTTGTCCGTGTGAAGTTCATCACTTGTGACAGTCAACTTTTATCCCTATGCCTTAGCATTCCCATTGGTCGGTCTGTATTTTCTTTTTACTTGATCCTTGTCCCTTCTCTCGGGCTCGTTATTCTCACGTAATACGTTTCCGTCATCCGACTTACGTTTACGTTTACTATCAAACATCTTACTTCTTTGATTCATTTGGGTACTATTTAAGTTAGTCTCATTCACCCCACCCTTACTACATCGGATGTAAATGTGTCCGCTATAAGAAGTTCATGGTATCATATGCCACTACTTACTGGGCCAGAGTAAGCGATTAACACATGACACGCATGACCTTTTTATAGTTTTCACATCACGCCCTATGTAAGTAATGCCTCTATTTGTTTCTTTTGGAAACAATATCCCGAATACATTTTCTATTCGGGTTTTTCCAAGTTTTTAATCTACATATGCAACTTTCAAATTCTACTTATTTGTTGCATATTACTATTTGTGCAATTAAATTTAAAGTGTGCACCAGGTAATGCTTGCCCTAACGGGCTTCTCTTGCCATTAGCCTTGTTCGCGACCGTTACGCGATTTAGGTCCTTGATGAGCATACTCTTTGGACCGTTCCTCTGTCAAATCTACGATTTGTTAAACTCTCGCTATCCTCATATGCGAGTGTCCTTCAACTAAAACATATACAACAGTTAGTAATTTCAACATTAAAGGATGCCTGTATTATAATACAAGGCTTTTCTACTATACGCATCAACGCGTGTAATTTCGTTGACTATATCTATTCTATATCGTTTTTATTGGTGTAACGTGTATTACACGATAACCATATGCGTTGTTCTCAACACTTTAATCATACTAAACCTTTGATATACATGTACTTACCGGATTTGCGATCAAGCCTCGAACCGAACACATTTGTCAACAACCTTGAGCTCTGATTACCAACTTGTAACACCCTTATTATTATTTAAAGGTTTTCGTATAATTTACGAAAATAAACGGGTAATTATGATTTCAAATACATTAAAAATACGGGTTCATTAAAACTTATACAGAATTAGAACTATACAACATAACATGTGTGAGTTTCGTCATTTAACATAACAACGATACATAGTGCGGAAGCTTGTAACTTAATCGTGTTCGGTTCTTCGTTGAGCTTGATCATCCTCCGGTACTGTAAATATACCTACAATCCATAAAACATGAATTGAATCAGTCATACGTAGTTTAAAACGTGTCAAAACGAGTCCAGGAAGCTGAACTGATTGAAATACAAATTTTTCAACAAAAACGGGTTCTTTCGCGCCACGTGACGGCGCCATGTTGCTCCCTCGCGTGGCGCGGGGGAGGCACTTTTCCAGCAGGTCTGCAGCTCAGTTTCAGCTATGCCAGTTTTCACGAAAACGACCATAACTTCTTCGTTATTGATCTGTTTTACCCGATTCTTTTTCCAGCACGTCCGAATTTAATCCTCCATCTTATGGAGTTAAAATCCTACATCCAACATAAGAAATTTTGAGACTTCTAAGCCTTCGACTCGTTACCTTTTTACCGAATTTTAACCCGTTTATGCATTTTATCAAACAAATGTATTTGTTTGATTCCTATATCTCATACACTTCTTCAAATTAATGTTACCTACCATATTAGGTTCTAATCATAGGTTTATTACACAATTTAAACCCGTTTTCGCTCGTATGCTTATTTTGACCCGTTAAGGGTATTTTAAGCACTTTAAAGCGTGAAATCGCTTTCATTCATTTCTAGCATCTTATTCCTACATTTCTTATCAAGTAATCTTCCAGTACAACTATATGTGTGTTGGGTTTAATGTGGATATCTATATATTCCGAGTTTTACCCCTCGGATTATCATTTTACGACAAAGATTCATATAAAGTCTTTCGACCCAAGAATTTTCATCTTTCACTACCCATACTCATTCTAAGCATTTATTTAATCCTAAAACTCGTTTCCAAACCACCTTTAAAGGTCGTTCGTTCGAATTAGCTTACAAGGGCAATTTGGTCAATTTTCACCCTTCTTTTACTACAAGGACCTTTAAATACTTGTTTGACTCAAAATCCGACCTTTTAACTATAATTCTTGTTTGTAAACCCATGTGCTTCTAAAACACTATAATCTTAACTCAATTTATTCGGTTTACCTAAAAGATAACCGAATATCTATATTTTAACCTTGTCTAACTCTTATAGAACACCAAATTCTACATGATGAGTTGTGTTATTATACATACCTGGCTCGGATCAATATATTGACCCGTTTCAATACCTTGCCTTAGTGGCGGCTAAAAGATAGCGCCGTAAACATCCATGTGCTATTTATTCCCTAAAATCATACCACTCGACAACCCGTTGGTCGATATTGTCAAAGGGTGATAATTTCACCTTTTGACCCGTTTGGTCTAAATGACCGATTATATTAGCGAGACGACATGTATTTTCATCTCGACTATATGACCCGCTCCGATTCACATCGTGCGGTCATTTTACCTAAAATTCATTTCTTAACACCTTTTGGCCTATTAAGGCTTACTTCATAAGTGGCCTTTAAAACCAATAGTTATGGTCAATGCGTGACCAATTTACCGTTTTACCCTTATTGTTTGTTTTGCTTTACCCTATAAGGTAACCATTTAAAAGTTCATTTTCCATTTGTCAGAAAATGATCGAATTACCGATTTAACTCCTTTTAAACCATCAACATGGTTTCTTGTCATGCTCGACTATCTTGTTCCGTACGTCTACTCGCCGGAACATTATACCTCAACTATGTATTTATCTTATTCGTAACTAAAACGATAAGAGAATATTCTAAAATATAAGACTAGTGTAAGCCATACTTACCTTACTTCCAAATTATGCCTTTCCGTCATTCCTGCTTCGTTTGACCCGCTTCGTTTCCAAGCTTTCACCTAGCTTGTTAATCGTCAAACTATCATTGTAAATTGTAAGATGGTTAGATTAGTCATAATTATTCACGACTATTCCATCTCACTTATTTCATATGTCGAAACTACTATTCGACTTCATGATTAGTTAACTTAGCTTATTAAGGTTAACTACTTTAAATCACAAGGTTTACAACATTAAGTCTAAATCAACACAATATTTAGAACCCTTATCACTTCATATTACGCGTAATCGCCATATCATTCAAATACGCGTTTTCGCTCTAATTTCAACACTTTAGTTTTCATTTAGGCATTTTAACAAACACCTAGTGTGCGTAATTTTACATATTTACTAACTAGTTCATAACTAGTTATCTTTACCATGGTTAACATCAACACATTCAAACCTCAAAGTCTAGTGTTCATGAATTACATCTAGAACTTATATCATAACCTCAATACTTATCAATCTTACATTCTAATCTGAGTGTTCATCATATTAACCTAAAACCCACTTAGCACATAATAGGGTAATTACCAAATCCCTAGTTTTGACAACAATTCATCAAATTTTCTACTAGGGTTTGTTTCTAAACCAAGATATAATCACAATAACACTCATAGATTCAACATTCATTCCAGAATTTTGATTATGATTGTTCATCATAATCTCAAAGTATCACCAAATCATAAAATTCAACATACCTTGTAATCCCCATGACTAGGTGATCACGAATTTGTAAACATGCAGACGATTTGGGTTTGATTTGAGCTTCAATTTGAGAGATTTGTTGGATTTAGGGCTAGAGCTCCATGGGAGCTTTCTCCTGGCCATCCTACGCACGCACACACACACTTTTTAGTGTGTGTTGTGTTATTTTTTTTTTATTAAAACCATTTTCAAGATATCTCAGTTTAGTCCCTCATATTTGGTTAGTTATTAAGTAGGCCACAATCTAACTATTTCTAACACTACTCCCACTTATTAACTAGGTTAAATATTCCTAGTTAACTTAGTGGGTTCGGGGAATTATGACTCAGTTTATTTTAAGTCCCGTTAATTCAGGCTTCTTATAAACTTTATTTCCTTAAAAGCATTTACTCTCGTTTTATTGAATATTAGGTTTATTTATTTTAAATCCTAATATTTACCGGGTTACCTTTAACGCTAACGGTATTTTACCCGTGTTTTAGCATTAACAGAGTTTGATTACCAAACCCGTTTTCGGGGTGTTACACCTAAATCCCTATAACCATGGCTCTGATACCAACCTGTAACACCCCGGCCGGAGGCGGAGAAGCCAAAGGTGTCACGAAACTTGATAGAATGCATTTGAGCACATGGAGATTATATTAAGTTGAAATATAATTTATGTTCAATTCAATAGATTGCATTCATATCTTAGAATATAAGAGTACATAAACAAATGTATCATAAATTGTTTCACTAATGATAAGTTCGGATTTAATCTAAGGCAAAAGTCTTGATCAATCCTATGTAAATATTCTTGCAAATCATGTCATCAAACATTGTCACCTGAAACATATGTTAGGGAAAATATTTGGGTCAACAAACGGTTGAGTGAATTCATAGGTTTTTGTGTGAGTATCAGATTCATGGTTCGTTTGTATGTTGAAACAACTTGTACAACTTCGTTAATTGATATTAGAAAACCTATTTTGTAAAATGTTTGTATTGTAAATGAATAACCAAGTCAAAATAGATTGGTCATAATTTATAACCCTTGCCATGAATCTTAACCCAAAACATTTGTTTATGTAAACCAAATCATAAATCGTTCTTATAATAAAACTCGTATGGTTTATATAGTTTCGTAAACATCGTTGTGTAATAACATCGTTCATTCGTTTAAATCGTTCCAAATCGTTCAATTCATTCACTCGTTTAAATCGTTCTCGTTTTAATTGTGAAAACTACTTTTGGTCGTCTTGCTAATAACATTCAAACCTTTGTGACTCGTTCAACTCGTTCTTGCATTAACAAACCTCCAAAGGGTAAGTTAACAATCATCAGATTCAATCGTTACCCACCTAACCCACACATAACCATGGGTCCGGTCTGATAACGGGATTTGTCGGATCCTATGGTACCATAACCTAATACTGGTCAGCTTGATCAATGCTAATGAATGTCACTCGTTATGTAATTACCACCAACAAGCTCGTTCACATTATTGAAATCGTTATTAGTTTAGTATAAACCATCTCAATCGTTTTGAAACCATTGTTAGAATATCAAAATCGTTTTGATACATATGAATCATATGTTTCATCCCAAAAATAATGTAAAAAGGGACTATGAACTCACCTTGATTTCGGGTAAGTCCAAACAAGTATGCAAAGTGTGAGAGTTCTTGGAATTAAGATTCCACGTCATTCTAATTGATTGAACATGCAACAATATGGAATATGTATCAACAATAATGTTTAATTGGATAATTGGAAATCCTAAATCTATAGGATTCGGTAGTGTTTTGTTTAAATGGTAATTATGTGGTTTGGATAACCTAACAAGAGGACTCGGAAAATGAATATGATGTAAAGGAATTACTTATGAAAAATATTTATTTATCATAAATAATAAAATTGCAAAATTGTACAAATGATTTAATATAAACATTTGTAATAATAAATCAAATATATTTAACTAGTATAATCAAATAACATAATTAAATATAGTGATTATTGGCAAAATATTGCACAAGTGATATAATTAATTTATAAAAATCATAAATTAATTTAGACGGTTTAAAATAATTATTATGGCTTTGGAATCATTTTAAATAAATAAATTGAATTAAAATGATTAAGATAACAATAAATAAGTTTATATAAGGTTAATTATCTAAATAATTAAACATAATAAAAATTCAGATTCTAAATTTATATAAACTCAGAATAATGCATTTTTTTGTCATAAAAATAATTTTGGATGAAAATTATATAGTTATATAATTTAATTACATTAAATTAAACTATATTCATAAGTATAAATACTGATTTAATTATATAAATATCAAAATTATATAAAATGATAGTAACAACATTATTTTTGTAAGGATCAGTATTTAAAATAATTAATCTGAAACTTTCAGATTTTTATTCCTAAAAATCAATTTATTAGGAATTATTTAGTAATAAACTGTTTTAATATTGTAAAAATTAGTTTTATAAATAAATTGACTAACTTCATATTTTTAATAAAAATAACAGTGTCTGGTAGTGTTATAAAAATTATTGAAATGTTAAAAATATTAAAAATAAAACGTTTAAAAAGAAATGCAGACCCCTGGGTTCGAACCCGGGTCTGTATTGAAACCAAACAGAGTCTTAACCACTGGGCTAAGCTTCTGTTTGTGTTTGGTTTAGGGCTTCTAAACTTATAACCAAACAGGACCTGGTCATCTTCTCCAAAGAGAAGTCAAAGTCAGAAGACCCGGTCAAACTAAAAGTCAAACTTGTGATTTCTACGGGTAAACCTATGTTATATCTAAATTAAATCCTAGAAATCATTGTACAAGTATAATGGAACTAATTGGAACAATAAAAATGAACCGGTAATGTGTGAAATGACGAATCGGTTAAACTCCGGCGACTTTGAAACTTCCGGCGAGTTGCAGGTTCGAATTCCGGCGAGTTGCAGGTTCGAATTCCGGCGATTTCGGGTGTTTAAGTGTTTGTAAATGGTGTGGAATGTTGCTAGGAATGTAGGGAACTTAAATACACGAAGTTTAGATATCAGATTCAACATAAAATAGTGGATTAGATCCCCTTTAATTTTTATAAAAATTCTTTTTCTTTTTAGTGTTTTGGCACCATAATGTGTCGTTTGAATGATTGGAACGAGTTGGGATGGGTTGGGGATCATGTGGGTAAGCTTTACAGGTCAAAAGAATGAATTTAATTCGGTTTTGGTGGGTTTTTGTTCAAAACCCGTAACCTGCTGCACTGTGTTTTTTTTATTTCAGCTCAAAATTAAAGTTAATATATATATTATTTAAACCATAAACTAACACAACCAAGCTGGTAGACCAGCTGGTTGTGCGCGCTGATGTTGTGTGGAGGGGCTCAGGTTCGAGTCTCGTGGTGGCCGGTTCCTTAAGGTTTAAAAACCTTTTTATTTCTGAATTAATTTTAATAAAATAATTAAATCCTAGTTTGTGTATAAATGAATTAAGGTTCCATATCTTTCAGCTCCTAGTAGGAGGATAAACTGGTTAAGACACTTCGGTTATAACGTACAGACGCGAGTTCGATCCCCGGCAAGGGCCGGTCCAATACAGAAGGACCCCCTTTTGACCGGGTTTTTGGATATTTACACTTTGGCCCCTCAAGTTTCATTTTTTACAAAAACAGTCCCTCAAGTTTCAGAAATTTACAAAATCAGCCCCTGAACTTTCGAAAAATATTCAAAACATACCCTGAAGTTTCGAAAATATGCAAGTATGGTCCCTGATGTTTCGAAAAATGTCACAAATAGTCCCTGTACTGTACAGTTAAATGAGTTAACTGAGTTAAGTTTTAAAGAAGGAATCCTTATATAAAAGTTAACCAGGTTAGGATATTTAGTTAAAATGAGTTTAAAAAGATCAACTTTAGTCCCTAGAGTTTAAGTTTGAGAAAATAACCAAATGAACCTTGTACTTTTAAAACTAAAATATATATTAATTGTCTTTATAAATAAGTTTCAAGGAATGACAAATAGGTCCTTCAAATTGTAGTTTCACAACATGTCATAATAGGCACTTATAGTCTATGTAGCCTTGTTTAATAGTATAAACTCAGCAAATTTGCAAGTTGTTTCACATGTTTGTATGGGTATAAGCATGTATAAGCACAAGGCAAGTATGTTTAAATAAGTCTATTGTAATATGTTCCCATTTCCAAACCGGAATTTCCAACGGTTGGAGCTTACCGTATGGTTTTTGGTGTTCTGCCTTGACTTGCAGACATGTCAGGCATTTCTCCACGTATTTCACTACATCTCTCTTCATTCCGGGCCACCAATAGTTTTGTTTCAAATCGTTATACATCTTGGTCGCTCCTGGATGGATGGAATAACGGGATTTGTGAGCTTCATCGAGTAGAAGCTTTTTAACTCCACATGTGTTAGGAACCCAAATTCTATTGAAACGTGTTTTCAAACCGTGATTGCCTTCTTCGAGATCCTTAATTTGGCCAACAATTCTTTCCTTTTTCCAATTTTCCACATTCACTGCTTCAACTTGTGCTTCTCGGATTCGCTCTAGTAAGCCCGAGGTCACAATAAGCTGCATTGATTGTACTCGTATCGGGGCATAATATGCCTTTCGGCTCAACGCATCTGCCACTACATTGGCTTTCCCGGGGTGATAGTGTATTTCACAATCGTAGTCCTTGACCGTTTCTAACCATCGCCTCCGCCTCATGTTTAATTCCTTCTGATCGAAGAAATATTTCAAACTTTTATGGTCGGTAAAGATGGTACATTTTACCCCATACAAGTAATGTCTCCATATTTTTAAGGCAAATACCACTTCTGCCAGCTCCAAGTCATGAGTCGGGTATTTCTTTTCATGAATCTTCAGTTGCCTCGAGGCATAGGCTATGACCTTGCCTCGTTGCATTAAAACACATCCGAGCCCCGAATGCGACGCATCCGAATAAACCACCATATCGTCAACTCCTTCCGGTAACGTTAACACCGGAGCGTGAGTTAACTTTTCTTTGAGCGTTTGGAAGGCTCTCTCTTGTTCGATGCCCCATACAAATCTTTCCTCCTTGCAAGTCAATTTGGTCAACAGTAAGGCAATTTTGGAGAAATCTTGTATGAATCTCCGATAATATCCCGCGAGCACTAAGAAGCTTCGGATTTCTGAGGGATTCCTTGGAGTGTTCCATTTTGACACGGCTTCTACTTTTGACGGATCCACTAGTACCCCGTCGGCACTAATGATATGCCCGAGAAACTGTACCTCTCGTAACCAGAAGGCGCACTTTGAGAATTTTGCATACAGCTTTTCTCGTCTGAGTGTCTCTAACACTTCTTGCAAATGGTAAACATGCTCAGCTTCATTCTTCGAATACACTAAAATGTCATCGATAAATACGATTACCGACTTATCCAACATAGATTTGCAAACCCAGTTCATGTGGTCCATGAAAGCCGCGGGTGCATTAGTCAACCCAAAGGGCATTACGAGGAACTCATAATGCATGTACCGCGTACGAAAGGTCGTCTTCGGTACGTCTTCCTCCTTGACTTTCAACTGGTGATAACCCGATCTGAGATCAATCTTTGAGAACCAACTCGCTCCTTGTAGCTGGTCAACAAGTCATCAATTCTTGGAAGTGGGTATCGATTTTTCACCGTGAGTTTGTTTAACTCTCGGTAGTCGATACACATGCGCATACTGCCATCTTTCTTTTTCACGAATAGTACTGGTGCGCCCCACGGGGATACACTCGGTCGGATAAACCCTTTGTCGAGCAGTTCTTGGATCTGAGACATCAATTCTTGTAGCTCCGACGGCGCGAGCCGATACGGCGCCTTGGCCACAGGTTTTGCGCCCGGAATTAATTCGATTCCGAACTCTACCTCTCGTTCTGGTGGTATTCCCGGTAAATCTTCCGGGAACACATCTTCATAATCATGTACCACTGGTACGTCTCCGATTTTTGGGGACTCTTTCTCCGACTCACTTGCGTATACCATATATGCTTTGCATCCATGTTTCATAAGTTTGTGAGCCTCTAGCATTGTGCATTCCACCGGGTTACCCCCTTTTTCACCGTATATGGTAACGTGCTTTCCGCTAAGAGATGTCAGTTTTATCTCCTTTCGGAAACAAGCCACCTTTGCATGGTATCGGGACAACCAGTCCATACCCACGATCACTTGGAATTCTCCCATCGACATCGGGATCAAGTCTATTATGTATTCTTCATCATCAATGCTCAATTTGCAATTTTGATATACATCACAAACGATAAAACTTTTGTTATTACATGTTTCTACTTCTTAAGGCATAGGTAATTTTGTTAGAACAAATGAAGGATGTCGAATAAACCCATATGAAATAAAGGATTTATTCGCACCCGTATCAAATAATACACGTGCAGGAATCGAGTTTACAGCAAATATACCTGAAACCACTTCGGGTTCAACTTTTGCTTCTGCGGCAGTCAAGTGGAAAGATCTAGCCTTTGCCTTCGGGGCTTCACCTTTCGTGTCTTGCCTGTCTTTCTTTCCCACTAGCTCCGGGCATTCCGACTTCTTGTGACCCGGTCGATAGCAATTGTAGCAAACCGTCACTTTTTTCCGGGCATGATGAAGCCATATGTCCCGTTTTCCAACATATGGGGCAAGGTTTATCCTTAAAGCGACACTCGCCTTTATGACCCTTCCCACAGATTTTGCAACTTGGCGACCCAGCTTTTGCATCTGATTTCTTCCCCGTTTCGTTCGTTCGCGCTTTCTTAGCAGGGCTTGGATTAACATCATGTGCCATCCGTTCGCCCCGTTCAACCTGCTTTTTCAATTCAATCTCCCGTTCCCGAGCAACATTGATGATCTCGGTAAGGGTCTCGTATTTTGAAGGAGTCATAAACTCCCTATACTCGGAGCTCAACATATTGTAGTAATAATATATCTTCTATTCTTCATTTGTCACTAATTCGTCACAAAACTTCATCTTATCCATAAACATTCCCGTGATTTTGTCTATGGACTCACCCTTGTGCCTAAGTTGCATGAACTCTTCTTTGATTCGATTAATGACCGCCTTGGACTGTGATGTTTAAGAAACGACGTCTTAAATTCATCCCATGTCATGGCCTTAGCCGCTTCACTTCCAATTTCTTTCTTTTTGTTATCCCACCAGTCTTTCGCTTGACCCCTTAATTTACCTGTACCATAGGCTACGTAGTCATCTTCATCACAATGGGTCCTCTCAAATACCCCCTCTATATCGCCTAGCCATCGCTGGCATACTATTGGGTCTAGCTCCCTATTATAGACTGGCGGTTTGCACGCCATGAACTCCTTGTATGAACAAGGCTTTCGTCCTCCGGACTTTTCCTTCACTAGATTGGCACTATCTTCCAATTTCTTGATTCTCTCGTCCACTACCGATAGAACCGTGTTTTGACTTTTGAATCTTATCGATAAAACTAGACAAACTATTTTCGATTGCCTTTCCAACCTCCTCAGCAATCACTTCTCTCATTTGCTCGGTGACACTCGGCACCGCATCATCGTTACCTTTGTCTGCCATCTTTAATACTGAAATGTTTACATTAACTGTTAAACATTTCATTTATAACATATGATTTACTTGTTTTGGTTTAATCAAGTTCATAACTTGATTCAACCGTTCTTGTTTAATGCACTTCCTATGTTTGAGTGAGTCTACACACTCTTTTCGTGCATGTCAGTTCATGTTTCATTTCTATATTCACTAAATCTACTTAAAACAATTAACTCTTACCGGATGCTTGATCAAGCTTGAACCGAACACACTTTATTGACAACCCTGAGCTCTGATTACCAACTTGTAAGACTCTTTTTAAGATAACCGAATTAATAATATATAACATGCATTTAGTACAAAAATTTCGAGTTTACAAAAAGTTTCATGATTTTAAGACCATACAAGATCATAATATTCAAGTTACCATCCTACTAATTAAACATTCAAAACATGACTTCAAGTGATTACATATTACTTAAAACAAAATAGATCAAGTGCGGAAGCTTTGTTTAGTGCGTTCGGTTCTTGATAGTTGCTTGATCGCCATCCGGATTAGGTCCATCATCACCTACTGTAACACCCCGAAAACGGGTTTGGTAATCAAACCGCATTAATACTAAAAGACGGGTAAAGTACCGTTAGTAGTAAAATTAACCCGATGAATATTAGGATTTAAATAAATAAACGTGATGTTAATTAAAAGAAGGATAAATACTTTGAGGAAAACAAAGTATATAAAAGGCCCGGGTTGACGGGACTTAAAATATAACGGGTAGGGAAACACCCCAAAAATGTATAGGTTTCGTATATATATTAAATATCGGTTATGAACAAGATAAAATAACTAGGAAGTAAATAACCTAGTTAAATCACAAGTCTTGTAGCAATAAAGAAATTGGTTAAAATACACTCAATGTAACTTGGGTGAATTAGAGGGGCCATAAGGGACAAACTAGAAACAAGTTTTAATTTAATAAAACTCTCTACACCAAAACACACACCTTGAGTGTGTGTTCTGGTCGATGTTTTCCACAGGAGCAAAGGAATTCCTTTGTTCAACCCTAACTTGCCTAAATCCAAGAAATTGAGAGGCCAAATCAGTCCCAAATCGAAATCCAAGCTCGTATTCGTGATCACCTCGTCAAAAGGAGTCATAAGGTATGTGAATTTCATGAGAAATCTCTAGTTGAATTTCTGGGTGATCTTAGAAAATTCGAAATTGATGGTTGCATGTTTGTTATATGGATAGAATAGGAACATAGTAGTGTCTAGGAATAAACCCTAGACAAGTATATGTTGAAATCATGCTTAGCTCAAGTCTTTGTTGATACCAAATTCATGTATGAGATGTTTTTAGGGTTTTGATTGCAAAAGAATAGTGTTATGATGTCAAGAACAAGCTTAAACTGAAAGCTGAATTCAAACGATTCTTGATCAGAATTTACAGCCGATTTGTATTGGCTGTAACCTGGACAAAACCTGATAAAATCATGTGTTTCTTGAGTCTAAAATGTAATTCCAGGAAATATCTTTAAAACCCCACTGGAATCGCATTTTTTTCGACGAAAATTGAACGTTTTATGAATTTTTCCGTATCAAAGGTTCAAGCTGCATTTTCTGGCAGAATTTGCAGCCCATTACGAATGTCATAACTCAATTTAGGAATTGAGTTATGATCTCAAATTTGTACTGTAGAAAGTGCTAAGTGATTAGAAAAATCTCCAATTGGAATTTCGTCAATCGGATAAACGAGGAATTTTAAATGAATTTTTCCGTAAGCTGCAGTCAGAAGTGACGAATCTGATTGCAGCTTAGTTAATGAATTTTTACGAATTTTTGGTAAAGAGTTAGATCTTGAAATTTTGACACAAGGTCTAACCCTCCGAGTGGTACACCATATAAAAAAATCATAATTTTTGAAGACTTGCAAACAGGTTAAACAGGTCAACAAAAACAGCCTATTTTCAGTGATACAAAACTTGATTGTTGATGTTATAAATTATGCCCACAATGTTCATATGTTGAAACTATGAATGAAACGCGTAATTTCCTAATTGATTCAATTAGGGGTGATACGTGATAATACGGAATCTAATCATAATGTAGATTTTAGTTAATTTCACGTATCATATGATTAGAGGTAGTTAACTAGTAGAAAGTTAAAATTAACCAATGACGAAGTCGAATAATGATTTCGACATAGAAAATACGTAAGGTGGAATAGTCGTATTAGTTAATGACTAATCTAACCACCTTGTGAATGATGATGTTAGTTTGACGCTAAACGAGCTAGGTGGAAGCTTGAGGACGAAGCGGGTCAAACAAATCAATAAGGAAAAGTAAGGCATAGTTTGGATGCGAGGTAAGTAAAACTTACACCTACTTGTAGTATACGTGTTTATTTTATAGGCGATAAATACAACAAAGGATTTGGTTCGAATTATGGGGTCCAACACGAAACGAATTGGGTTGGAACGAATAGAAACATTTTAAACCATGATTATTGGTGAAAAAGGCAAAATGGTAAACTAGTCATGAATTGGTTAATAGTTTAAGAGTTTTCTTAAAGTTACCTTATAGCGTAACTAGTAATGGAAAATGGGTAAAAATGGAAATTTAGTCAAGTATTGACTAAAGTAAAATAAGTTTCAAAGGACACCCATAGCATAAGCCGAATGGGTTAAAAATATAGGAAATTGACTTTAGAAAGAAAGGGATCTAGTGAGAAAATCCGAAATGGTTCGGATGTGTGATTTGTAATTAAAAACCATGTTTTAGTTACATATGAGAATGTTGGGTTATATAGATCGAACGGGTCAAATGGTGGGAATAACGTCATTTGACAAAATCAACTAATGTGGTGGTCAAGTCATGTGTTACAGGAGCGAATAGTAATTTGGAATAATTGCGTCGCCATAGAATATCGGTAATAAAAGCAAGGTGATGAAACGGGTCACTAGGTTGACTCGAGCCAGGTACGTATAAATACGATTGTGGTTAAACATACATTTTTTTGGGTCAAATAAGTAACAAATACCCTTCGTCGTAAATGAGGGGCTAAAGTTGACTAAAATGCCCTTGTTGGGTAAATTGGGCAAACAACCCATAAAGGTTGTTTAGAAACTTATATTATGATTTTGTAACCTTTAGACGCGTATGAAAATAGTAGGCATAAACTATCAAGGGTTAAATGCCTTAAAATGCATATTGTCGCAAAATAGCATATTTGAGGAGTAATAACCCGTGATTTGAACCTTGTGCACTAGGAAATAATCATAATAATTTGTTTACAATAGAAACAAGGGCCACAAACAAGTTTGTTAGATGAAATCACGAACGGGTCAAAATTTGGTAAAAGGGTAATAAGCCGAAGACTTAGAAGTCTTAAATTTTGTTAATCCGGATGTTGAATTTTAACCCCATTTGATGGGGGATCAAATTACAACACGTAGGAAGAAACGGTAGGTCAAACGGATAAGCGGTTTGGAAGATACAGAAGTTTTCGTGTCAAATAACGGCAAAATGGAAAGGCTGGATGCAGGGGCCACCGTAACTTACGGTGTCACCGTAAGTTACGGTGGAGCTGATATAATTACGGTGGTTTCTCCCTGGTTTACGGTGGGGAGATTCTCAACAGAGACCACCGTAACTTACGGTGTCACCGTAAGTTACGGTGGAGGCCAAGTGTGGTTATTGTTTTTGGATCAAGAGATTTACATTGTGATTTCTTTCCCTTATCATTTATCTTGTCTTGTACCGTTATTTAAATTGTCAAAACTAACTTTTAGGTTGGTTTTGAACACAGGTGTATATCGAGAGCCCGGATGAAGATCAAGCGTCGAGCAAGAACCGAACACGTGTTAAATAAAGCTTCCGCAAAATTGTTCCGTCGTTATTCTAAAGCGGCGAATTAATTCATAATATGTTATATCACTTTAAATTGTAAAAGTTTTTAATAAACCCGTATTTTTATAGCATGTGTAGTCTTAACTATACATCTAATCTTTGGTATTTACATGTAAAACTGTTAATTAGTAACTAGGGTGTTACAAGTTGGTATCAGAGCCTTGGTTTAAGAGATTCAAGTATGGTGGGAAAACTATGCTTGGACTTAAACCTTATGCTCTTAAAAAGGATTAGTGTTCGGTTCGAGGCTTGATTGCAAATCCGGTAAGTACATGTATATTAATGGTTTGGTATGTGTTGAAATGTTGTGAACAACACATAGGGTTATCGTGTGATACACGTTACCTCAATTAAATGATAAATATAGTTGACAAAAATACGCGCGTTGACGCATATAGTAGAAAAAGCCTTGTATTATAATACAGGCGATTATTGAAGTTGATATTACTAACTTTTGTGAATATCTTGATTGAAGGACACTTGCATTTAAAGATGACAACAGTTGAACAAATTAAGGATATGATAGAGGAACGGTCCGAAGTATGACGATAGGAGCATGCTCACTAAGGACTAAATCGCGTAACGACCACGAACAAGGTTAATGGCAAGAAACGCCCGTCGGGGCAAGCATTACCAGGTGCGTGTTTTTAAATATAATCGCACAATTAGCAATATGCAACAAACATGTAGAGAATGATCGTTGCATAGGTAAATTAGAAACTTGGAAAACCTGAACAGAAATACATATCCAGGATATAATTTCCAAGAAAACTGAATAGAGGTGTTACTTACATAGGGCGTGATGTGAAAACTATAAAAAGGTCGTGTATGTCATGTGTTAAATCACTTACTCTGGCCAAGTAAGTAGTGGCATATGATACCACGAGTTTCTTATAGCGGACACATTTACATCCGATGTAGTAAGGGTGGAGTGAATGGGACTAACTAAAAAGTACCCAAATGAATCAGATAAGCAAAATATTTGATAATAATGTAAACGCACAACCGAGTGACGGAAGCGTATTACATCAGGATAATGAGCCCGAGTGAAGGGACAAAGAAGCATGTAAAATGATTTAGACAAGTATTGGGAGGGAGTGTACTTACACTCGAACCCAGAAAACGCAAGCATGTAAAATGATTTAGACAAGTATTGGGAGGGAGTGTACTTACACTCGAACCCAGAAAAACGCAAGCATGTAAAATGATTTAGACAAGTATTGGGAGGGAGTGTACTTACACTCGAACCCAGAAAAACGCAAGCATGTAAAATGATTTAGACAAGCTTTGGGAGGGAGTGTACTTACACTCGAACCCGGAAAATGCAAATATGTCCCTTAACGGGTCGTTTTTGGTAAAACGTTAAACTTAAAGACAAAGTCGGAATATAAAAATGAAGCGAGGTCTTAATGCATACCGGGAGGGTTGCAATAATAACAACTTCGGTAAAACACCCGATTGATGGGTAAGAATTAAACACATGCGTAAACCAAGAGACGTGAACGCGGGTTAAAAAAAAAATCAAAGGACTTGGATTACGAATGATGACTATAAAATCTCGTATATAGAAATTGTGAGTAAATATGTTCAACTATTCGAAGTCGAATGGGTTGAATAAAGAATAAAGTTGATTGTTTATAGGTGATGGATTTCACATTAATAGGTCAAACATGTTGAATACAATATAACGCCGAATGGCACAAATGAGCGCTAGCCAGATAAAGGTAGCGTTAAATGCAAGAGAATAATGAGCCCGATAATGGGATATAACCAAATAAGAATAAATTATGGACTGTCAATATCCTGGTATGGATAATTGACAATAGTTAAAGAGAAGATCCTAAAACTAAAACTTCGGTTTTAGTAAGAAATAATGTTTTTACAAACATAAATTCTGATAGGAATTTAAATAGTAAGCATGAAGGATACAAGTTTTGACACTAATAAGCGCAAGAAGATATATTCGAAAAAGTGATGATTTCGAAAATAAAATGTTGATATGAATTAAACATGATGTGACACGATCACGGTCAAGAAATGCAATATGAGGTAGAATCACATTATAACCAGGCGAGCGGTAAAAAGTAACTGGAGTAATAAATCTAATTAGTGAGACCGTCAAGGTCATTTAAATAAATTTGGTTTGCTTGTAAGCGGTAGGTTCGGTATGACTGAACCGAATAAATAAATTAGAAGATAAAAGAAATTGCTGCTAAAAGTGAAAGATTTCACTAAAGACCTTTAAACGGGTCAAAATAACGGATTCATAAAGAATTCGATAGTATATGAAAGCGATGGATATCACTAAGTTAACTAAACTAGTGGAAATAACGAGATTACGTTATTTTAAGTTGCACAATTTCGTATCAGATACGTAGACAATTAGTGACCAAAAAGATGTTACCATACTTATCTGGTAATACTAACAATTGGTTAAAAGTATAAGTAATGTTTAAAAGATTTCTCGGATTAAATACATTGAGTTTAAACTCAATGAATTATGTAAGAAAATGTTTCGAGGACGAAACCTCTTTAAGGGGGGTAGACTTGTAACACCCCGAAAACGGGTTTGGTAATCAAACCGCATTAATACTAAAAGACGGGTAAAGTACCGTTAGTAGTAAAATTAACCCGATGAATATTAGGATTTAAATAAATAAACGTGATGTTAATTAAAAGAAGGATAAATACTTTGAGGAAAACAAAGTATATAAAAGGCCCGGGTTGACGGGACTTAAAATATAACGGGTAGGGAAACACCCCAAAAATGTATAGGTTTCGTATATATATTAAATATCGGTTATGAACAAGATAAAATAACTATGAAGTAAATAACCTAGTTAAATCACAAGTCTTGTAGCAATAAAGAAATTGGTTAAAATACACTCAATGTAACTTGGGTGAATTAGAGGGGCCATAAGGGACAAACTAGAAACAAGTTTTAATTTAATAAAACTCTCTACACCAAAACACACACCTTGAGTGTGTGTTCTGGTCGATGTTTTCCACAGGAGCAAAGGAATTCCTTTGTTCAACCCTAACTTGCCTAAATCCAAGAAATTGAGAGGCCAAATCAGTCCCAAATCGAAATCCAAGCTCGTATTCGTGATCACCTCGTCAAAAGGAGTCATAAGGTATGTGAATTTCATGAGAAATCTCTAGTTGAATTTCTGGGTGATCTTAGAAAATTCGAAATTGATGGTTGCATGTTTGTTATATGGATAGAATAGGAACATAGTAGTGTCTAGGAATAAACCCTAGACAAGTATATGTTGAAATCATGCTTAGCTCAAGTCTTTGTTGATACCAAATTCATGTATGAGATGTTTTTAGGGTTTTGATTGCAAAAGAATAGTGTTATGATGTCAAGAACAAGCTTAAACTGAAAGCTGAATTCAAACGATTCTTGATCAGAATTTACAGCCGATTTGTATTGGCTGTAACCTGGACAAAACCTGATAAAATCATGTGTTTCTTGAGTCTAAAATGTAATTCCAGGAAATATCTTTAAAACCCCACTGGAATCGCATTTTTTTCGACGAAAATTGAACGTTTTATGAATTTTTCCGTATCAAAGGTTCAAGCTGCATTTTCTGGCAGAATTTGCAGCCCATTACGAATGTCATAACTCAATTTAGGAATTGAGTTATGATCTCAAATTTGTACTGTAGAAAGTGCTAAGTGATTAGAAAAATCTCCAATTGGAATTTCGTCAATCGGATAAACGAGGAATTTTAAATGAATTTTTCCGTAAGCTGCAGTCAGAAGTGACGAATCTGATTGCAGCTTAGTTAATGAATTTTTACGAATTTTTGGTAAAGAGTTAGATCTTGAAATTTTGACACAAGGTCTAACCCTCCGAGTGGTACACCATATAAAAAAATCATAATTTTTGAAGACTTGCAAACAGGTTAAACAGGTCAACAAAAACAGCCTATTTTCAGTGATACAAAACTTGATTGTTGATGTTATAAATTATGCCCACAATGTTCATATGTTGAAACTATGAATGAAACGCGTAATTTCCTAATTGATTCAATTAGGGGTGATACGTGATAATACGGAATCTAATCATAATGTAGATTTTAGTTAATTTCACGTATCATATGATTAGAGGTAGTTAACTAGTAGAAAGTTAAAATTAACCAATGACGAAGTCGAATAATGATTTCGACATAGAAAATACGTAAGGTGGAATAGTCGTATTAGTTAATGACTAATCTAACCACCTTGTGAATGATGATGTTAGTTTGACGCTAAACGAGCTAGGTGGAAGCTTGAGGACGAAGCGGGTCAAACAAATCAATAAGGAAAAGTAAGGCATAGTTTGGATGCGAGGTAAGTAAAACTTACACCTACTTGTAGTATACGTGTTTATTTTATAGGCGATAAATACAACAAAGGATTTGGTTCGAATTATGGGGTCCAACACGAAACGAATTGGGTTGGAACGAATAGAAACATTTTAAACCATGATTATTGGTGAAAAAGGCAAAATGGTAAACTAGTCATGAATTGGTTAATAGTTTAAGAGTTTTCTTAAAGTTACCTTATAGCGTAACTAGTAATGGAAAATGGGTAAAAATGGAAATTTAGTCAAGTATTGACTAAAGTAAAATAAGTTTCAAAGGACACCCATAGCATAAGCCGAATGGGTTAAAAATATAGGAAATTGACTTTAGAAAGAAAGGGATCTAGTGAGAAAATCCGAAATGGTTCGGATGTGTGATTTGTAATTAAAAACCATGTTTTAGTTACATATGAGAATGTTGGGTTATATAGATCGAACGGGTCAAATGGTGGGAATAACGTCATTTGACAAAATCAACTAATGTGGTGGTCAAGTCATGTGTTACAGGAGCGAATAGTAATTTGGAATAATTGCGTCGCCATAGAATATCGGTAATAAAAGCAAGGTGATGAAACGGGTCACTAGGTTGACTCGAGCCAGGTACGTATAAATACGATTGTGGTTAAACATACATTTTTTTGGGTCAAATAAGTAACAAATACCCTTCGTCGTAAATGAGGGGCTAAAGTTGACTAAAATGCCCTTGTTGGGTAAATTGGGCAAACAACCCATAAAGGTTGTTTAGAAACTTATATTATGATTTTGTAACCTTTAGACGCGTATGAAAATAGTAGGCATAAACTATCAAGGGTTAAATGCCTTAAAATGCATATTGTCGCAAAATAGCATATTTGAGGAGTAATAACCCGTGATTTGAACCTTGTGCACTAGGAAATAATCATAATAATTTGTTTACAATAGAAACAAGGGCCACAAACAAGTTTGTTAGATGAAATCACGAACGGGTCAAAATTTGGTAAAAGGGTAATAAGCCGAAGACTTAGAAGTCTTAAATTTTGTTAATCCGGATGTTGAATTTTAACCCCATTTGATGGGGGATCAAATTACAACACGTAGGAAGAAACGGTAGGTCAAACGGATAAGCGGTTTGGAAGATACAGAAGTTTTCGTGTCAAATAACGGCAAAATGGAAAGGCTGGATGCAGGGGCCACCGTAACTTACGGTGTCACCGTAAGTTACGGTGGAGCTGATATAATTACGGTGGTTTCTCCCTGGTTTACGGTGGGGAGATTCTCAACAGAGACCACCGTAACTTACGGTGTCACCGTAAGTTACGGTGGAGGCCAAGTGTGGTTATTGTTTTTGGATCAAGAGATTTACATTGTGATTTCTTTCCCTTATCATTTATCTTGTCTTGTACCGTTATTTAAATTGTCAAAACTAACTTTTAGGTTGGTTTTGAACACAGGTGTATATCGAGAGCCCGGATGAAGATCAAGCGTCGAGCAAGAACCGAACACGTGTTAAATAAAGCTTCCGCAAAATTGTTCCGTCGTTATTCTAAAGCGGCGAATTAATTCATAATATGTTATATCACTTTAAATTGTAAAAGTTTTTAATAAACCCGTATTTTTATAGCATGTGTAGTCTTAACTATACATCTAATCTTTGGTATTTACATGTAAAACTGTTAATTAGTAACTAGGGTGTTACACCTACGGTCAAAACCATGAAAATAATTTAGTTTTGACACTTAAAAATCAAGTTCTGTGGTTAAATATTGAGAAACAAGCAAAATTTCACGGATCTGGGGTGGTGGCGCCGCGTGACGGAGGCCGGCTAAGCCGTCGCGGCCCGCCACCGCCGTGGCGTTGCACGACGGGTTTCATGTTTCGCCGTGGCGTATCGCCACGGTGTGTTTTTGGCAGAAAGTTGTTTGCTGGAGCTGTACATCAGCCCAGCACCAAATTTTAACATCTACAACTTTAAATCAACATAACTTTTTACTCGAGTGTCCGATTTAGCCGATTACGGACGCGTTTATCGACACAAGTCACATAAATTTACAGTTTAAATACAGTTGGCCTTTATTTTGGCTCTTTATTTATTTTGACCCGTTTGTCTACAAGTTCAACAACTTGTTTTATTGCCATCTCATGTCTACAACCGAATTACCCAATCTCGGGTTTACCCACTATCGCGATTCGCTCCCTTCAAGAGGGACGCTTACGCAATAATCATCATGCTTGTTTTTCCAAAGATTTAAACATGCTTTTCTAGAACTTTTGACAAGTAAAATTCAGAACTATAATCTCTCTACAAGAGTTCATGTTTTTGAAACAAGTTTGCGCTTCACGGCTTACGCTTTGTTATAACCAATCAACAAGTGATGGTCCTTGACTTCAATGTTTACAATTCAACTTGTTTTGACCCATTTGGATGCCGAATGGAGACCACCATTTCAAGACATTCCAAACTCTATGTCTAACACATGTTTTGACTCGTTTTAATTGTCTAAAGCACTTCGTCACTTCCGTGACTTAACGGGTTTTCTTGTTTGGCTAAATTCCAACACAATGAACTAGAATAAATAAACAGCATAACTTAATGAAACCATATGTCGCGTACCTTTAAAGTGCACCCTTCAAGCGTGTATCACCTCCGGCTTGTCCACTTGATGATCCGGATTCTTTACCTAAAGAATTCCATTCACAACCAATTTAGAACTCTTTTATAAACAATAACGGACAATTCATTATAATATTCAAATCTGCGTTTTTGTCTGATCTTTAACATTTTATTCCTCACTTAGGCATTTTAACAAACACCTAGCGGGTCAAATTTTTACATAATCATTACTAGGTTCTTGACATGTTATTTTCAACTTCATTCACTTCAATTAGGCCATTTACACAAATTTTTAACATCAAAATTTCTGAATTTAACACATAAATTCAGTTTTTCACTAGAATAGCAAATCATAATCCTAGTGTTTGTCTAATTTCTACAATTTCATTAATCACCTACAATGGTGATCACAAACCCTACAAGTATGATGCAAGGTTTTTACAAGAATCATATAGGGTTTATCCCTAGACATCATATTACTTCTAATTTCATCCATGCATCATATATTCAAGCTCAATTTTTTATTTTCTCAATTAACCTAAAACTGAACAAGAATCAAAATACCAAAATTTTGCATACCTTTTGATCCCTGCAACGAGGTGATCACTAATTCGTGTTCGAAACTTGATTTAGAGCAGATTAGAGGCTTCAATTTGTGAATTTTGTGAGAATTAGGGTTTGATGGAGAAATCTGGTTCGCCCCCTGTGTTTGATATCGACCAGACACACACACTAAGTGTGTGTTTGGTGTTAATTATTTCTTTTAATCATTCTAGTTTCAAAATTGACAATTCCAACCCCTAAGTCTTATTTGACTCTTAACTTAGATGTTTTACCCTTTTTATTTGTCATCTCAAGACTAGTAACTAACTGGGTTATAAATTCCTAGTTAGCTTGTTCTTGCTTATTTAATACTTTATTATTCTGATTTTAAGTTTTATAAATTTCGGGGTGTTACAATTATCAATTTCTATCATGGATGGATTTCGTACATATACCTGCCCATTAATCAATAGAAACCTGTAGGGTGATGACACTGAAAACTTGATCGACTGTATTACTTACATGAGACATAACAGTTACAACGGAAGTCCTCTATTTAGTATAATCATTAACTAGTATAATCATGGATATTATAGATCTATTTAGTTTGACAAACTTCAGGGTTAGTCACGCTAACCTGTCTGGAATGGTAAAAGAATGTCTGATATCAATAACGTATTCTATGTTTGTGGTAAACACTAGTTGGGGGAAAATTATCGTCAAGGTTTGATTATACAACTCATAGTAATTACAACATTTTTTATCCTTGCTAGCTTAGCAGTAAGATCACTCAGGATAGGTATATCAGGTGTATGAAATGATTAAAAATTGATAGAAACCATTAAGGTTATGGTTGACGAAATAATCAGAAACAAGTAGAACCCATTAAGGTTAGGGTTGATGAAATGACTAAAAACTGATCGAAACCATTAAGGTTATGGTTGACGAAATGATCAAAAACTGATATAAACCATTAAGGTTATGGTTAACGAAGTGATTAAAAACAAATAGAAACCATTAAGATTATGGTTGACGGAGTTTTTCTAAATACAGGTATCATGTCTTTCATTGGTTTACATGTTGATTTATTCGAAGATATATGTGTTATGTCTTTCGTGGTAAGAATACCTAGTTTTTAATAGTATATTTATTTAAAAGTATGACTGGTTTTCAAGATACACTAACCTTATCTTTCAAAAGACGAGTATGTTGAATTTCTAAAGATGTGTCTATTATACATTTTTAATAACTATCTTTTCAAAACATATAAGGAAAATGATTTCCACCATGTCAAATAACCTGTGAACTACCAACTTTAAGCATGTTTTTCAGGTAATGTTTAATTATGGCACAATTGGAAATAGGAGAAATGTTCAGAACCTTAGAAGCCCGAGAACTTGACGTGTTTAAGATAGATTTTAGATAGAATAACTACCTAGAAGGTGCATAGATGACTTGGCGTTCAGCATTCCACAATCTTTAGATATAGATTTTGCCGCATAAGTAATATACCAAGAAGTCACGCCCAACTCTGATTTTAGCGGGTGAGACAATATATGTAGAAATGTTATGGTAATTATAACTTACATAATATGTTTTCATAATCGCAAATGGCTAACTTAATACTCATTTAAATTGGAGGGGAAAAACTCGTAAAGCACAGGGACAAATGTTGAGACATATTTTTGGATGCATATTCAAAGGGAGGAAACATGTTCTAAACCATAAGGACACAAACTGATGAAATTAAGGGTAGTATAGTCATTTCAGTGTCTAAGACTAACGACGTGTGCTATTAGGACTCAAAGTGTAGTGGCTTTTAAACTACAAGGACGAAGATTTCCATTTTTTCAAAAAAAGGGACTCTAGTTGATTTTCGCCTCGTACTATGAGGACACAGATTGCACTTTACTTTAGTTATTTTTATCATAGTTTTAATATAATAATAACTTCCTTGTAAATATATATTTAATAAGTTAACTTAAAGTTATATAAATAATAGACTCTTTCAGGATCGCAAGCCAACCCGAGCTCAATAAAGGAAGCTCGTGCACATATAAGCACGGCCCAATTCAAGCTTTTAGCGAGATCTCGAGTAGCTCACGATTAGCTTGGCTTGTTTACACATGATGTATTGTAAAATACATTAGTTTCCGTGTATAGGTTGTATTATTTATCGAGTCTTTTTACCATTGGTTTTGTATATTATTGTGTCTTGTGTGATTTGCAGGTTTCCGGAGGAGAAAGGAGCTGAAAACGAGCTAATATGAATAAAATCGAACCTCTAGACGGATTGTATGTGATCGGGTGGATCATGGGAACAAAAATCGAGGAAATAGCCTTGTCGCATCGCGCGACAGGGAAAGGGGTTCACTGTCGCATCACGCGACGACCTTAAGTTAACAAGTCGATCAGATAGAACTCTCGCGTCACGCGAAAGGGAATGCATTACCGGTTGCGTCGCACGACGGGCCTTGAATTCGTGAAAAGTGGAATTAGGGTTACGGGCTTTGAAGCAATTAATATAAAAATGAAATTAAGAGACAAGTGTTGCCTCTAACTTGTTGGCTAAGTTTCTTCGCACTAACCGCTCAACCTTCGGCTCGAACACTAACGGAGAGGTCCTACCGGAGTTCCTCGTATGCATGCACTACTTGTAACCTACATAAGTAACACACCCGCGTAACAAAGAATAGAGAAAATAGCAAAAAGAAACAAACACCTTAAACAGATAATCACAAAATCAATTATTGTTCAAACACAAAGCGCACGAACTCCCCGGCAATGGCGCCAAAATTTGATCGGAGTGTTGACGTGTGTGCGGGTGTCTATATTTTTTAGTATATTTTTAGCTCTTTTTACTCGCCGATTTCAAGTTTTAAATTTATAAAACACGATATTCCACTATCACTCTACACATACGCTAGGGCAAGTGCACCCATCACGGATATAGTATAGTGATGGCAAGATACCGAGGTCGTCCAAGGACACAAGGGCTTTTAGTATAGGCTTATCGTCAACGTCTAATCGAACCAAACTTTGAGAAAAGATTTTTAAACTAAAAAAATGATAAAAACAGAAAATTAAAATAAAATTAAAAATAGATAGACAAGAAAGAATCACTTGGATCCGACTTATCTTTCATGTACCCTTTTGATTATTTCCGCACTTTGGGCATTTTAAGAGATTATCTTAGTTATAGTAGTAGGTCCCTCTTGTGAAGGCGACGTTACCCTCAACCTAGTGGCTTGAGTCAGCAAGGATACAATCCCACTAGGTCGGAATATTGAAAGATAATTAAATAAGTTATTATGCAAAATGTGGTGGGCCCCCCTCCAGGCAGCGGTCACCCTAAACCCGTTGGTCTGAGTCAGCAGGGATACAGTCCTCACGGGGTTGGTTCAAAGTTTTAATAGTATTTTATGAATAAGGGGTTCAAGAGGTTTCTTACTCTCAGTCGGGCCAGCCATTCCCGGCCAATCCATGGAGTAGTACTAAACTTGAACCAGGTTCTCGCAGGATCTATACACTGAACGAGACATAGAATTACCCAACCACCCTTCTAACCCCCTTCCATGTAGTTAACATGCTTTATATAGACCGTAAAGACATGAATATGTGAATAAACGACATATGAAGAATGGTTAAATAAATTCGTCTTCAATATAAAAAAAACTAATTATTAAAGTCATTAATACATACCCAATTAAAAAGTTGCCAAAGATTGGAAATCATAAAAGAAATACATAAAAAATATGTCTTCACCAAGTGATGTAAGAATTTAGCTAAGCATGGCCTTTGTTTGACAAAGATTCTTACTATCAGTCTTGGATCCCGAGACTACACACACACTCTAAAAGATGGAAAATGGATGATGCTGGTGGATGATGGTGTTGTAGTGGTGGTGGAGTGGTGGCAAGTAAGAGAGAAGTGGTTTGCCAAGGGATGGTTTGAAGTGGAACCAAGCACTTCTATTTATAGCTGAAATCAGAAGCTCCACCACGGTCTGTGCCCGCCTGGCACGGCCCCGTGGTCATTTCTCTATCTCTCTTCCTCATTAACTGCTTGTCGGTTCTTGTACTAACACGGCCCCGTGTGTCAACGTACGGCATGTGGCCAAAGTACTTGTTGTACTATCACAGATTCTGAAAATCTTTGAGTTGACCACGCCCCGTGTTGGCTTAGTACGGCCTCGTGTTGGCTGCCAGTTTTGTCTTTTGCAGTTGTCTTTTCTTCTGCACAGCATCCACCTTCGGACACGGCCCGTGTCTGGTTGACATAGCCCCGTGTCAAGCCTTCTGATCTTGCTATTTTGTGGTTTGGATGTGAATCGGGGCATGGCGAGTTGCATCAATCCCTCCTTCTTTACATTTATGTTGGTTTTTTGCTGTCTTTTTGCTCCTTTTGCAAATTTAAGCTCTTTTAACCCTGAAAAATAAAAAGGAACGAAAACACAAGCTTTTTCCAACATTAGTACTAAAAAGTTTACTTTTACACCGTATTTGATAAAATTTATATGTTGTATTTTAATCAAATCAAGTGTCGCACCCCAGTCAAAGATAATATTTATAGTTCCCAAATTACCCTTAACAACGTGTTAGTGGTAGTAAGGGGTCGAACCATGAAGAGTTTGTGGTTTGTGATGGACGTGATTGATTAATGATATTGTCATACTTTATGAAGCTTGCTAATTCGGTATAAATGTTTGTTTGTTTGAAAGAGATGTCGGATTGAACCGACAAGTTTGTTACTAATTACTTAACTACAAAAACATAAGTTTGTTACTAACACTTAACTGCGAAAACTTGATCAAATGAGACTTTCACAAAAACTTGATTGATGGAGTAAAACAATAATTTAGAACAAGGTTAACACCTGGTTCAACAATTGAAGGACCTAGGGTTGCTACACGTTTTTAACTTGGTTTAATTGAATTAGTTGATTAACGGTTTTAGAATCACGAGGCTTAGGTGCCAATTGCTATCAACGTTCAAGACGGACCGTAATGCACTTCGTTACCTCGGACAAGTAAATCCTATCGAAAGATATGGAATAATTGCTCATATTCATTCCATAAAGTCAAATTTCATAACTCACTCGACAATTTATAGATTCAATACAAATGAAAGACAATTATCTAATAATTCAAATGCAATTCAATTTGTCACAAAACCAAATATTAAACATATAGCAAATCCTAGAAATCCTTACAAAAGTCTACACCGGGGTGAAACCCGAGAGAATTAGCCGCTCATGACGAACAAAACACGGTCAACCATTGATTGAAGCTTGAACTTGAACATATTGAAGCTTTGATGAATGATGATGATGATGGCTAGGGTTTGTAGTGGATGGTTGAAGTAAATAGATGATGGATTGGATAATGATGATGGTGGTGGTGGTGGTGGATTAGGGTTAGGATCGAAGGTGATGATTCGGATGATCAGACGGATTGATATGGAAGAATGATGAAGGTAGAGGTGTTCTTGGCTCCAAGATAGTATTTCAAACTCCAAAATTGCGTAACTCTTCAAAAATCCCCAAAACAAGATATATAACATGTCCCCAAACATTCAAAATGCAATTTTCGCGTCTGGTATCAGGGAACGTCATTGCCGACTACCCTGTAGGGCGTCGCCGACGACCTGCCCTTTTCTTGTATTCTGATTTCCTTGTTGTGCTTTCCCTCTCGATCCCGTTCATTCCCCGTTGCTCCGTAAAGCCTCTGAATAGCTCCATAAACTCCGTTAGACCTGCAAAACACAATTCTAATCAAAAGTAGGCTATTCGAAACCAAAAGTCACGTAAAAACATAAACTTAACTACGAATAATCATCGGTTCCGACCACGCATCACCCACTTTTGAATGTTGTCACTGGCAGTCCTACATTTTAAATATTTTTTTTCACTACACCTGATATGCACAAAATGCAACATATAAATTATATCAAATAAGGTAAAAAATCAACCCTTTTATGTACTAATGTAGGAAAAAGTGTGTTTCTTTGTATACTTTTGATTTACAAGATTAAAAGAGCTTAAATGTACAAAAGGAACAAATTAACGGCAAAAACCAACATAAATACAAAAGAAGAGAAGTTGACACATCATACCTACCCTCCAAGCTTCACCCCAAGACCAAAACGACAAATCAGAAGACATGCACGGGGCCATGCCATGCAGGCATGGGGTCGTGCCCCACTCTAGAGTCCATGAAGAACAAGACAAATAGAAGCAGACAAGAGACATGGGGCCATGTCCCATGGACACGGGCCGTGGTCAACTCCCAGATATGCAAAATCTCCCAAAGTACAGTAAGTACAAGACCATGGGGTCGTGCCCTTTGACACACGGGCCGTGTGCGCATGCAGACTAACATAGCTCATTACATGAAGAAATAGAAGAAGAGTTGGGGCACGGGGCCGTGTGAAGGGTCTGTTTCCAGCTATAAATAGGGGTGCTTGGTTCATTTGCAAATCATCCCTTGGCAAACCACTTCTCTCACACCTGCCACCACTCCACCACCACTATACCACCATCATCCGCCACATTCCTCCATCATCCATCTTTAAAGTGTGTGTAGTAGTCTCGGGATCCAAGATTGATCATTAGAGTTTTTGTCAAACAAAGGACATGCTTGGCTAATCTCTTACATCACTTGGTGAAGACAAATCTTTTATGTATTAATTTTGATTTCCAAGCTTTGGTTAACTTTGTATTTAGGTATGTATTACTGACTTGAATAACTAGTCTTTTATATTGAAAGTGAACTTTATTCTATCATCTCTTCATGTTTTGTTGATTCACTTATCCGTGTCTTTACGGTCTATATAAAGCATGTTAACTGTCTGGAAGGGGGTTAGAAGGGTGGTTTAGGTAAAGTTCTTGCCTCATTCAGTGTATAGATCCTACGAGAACTTGATTCAAGCTTATTAGGTTTTCTCTTGAGGCAGATAGCATCAAATCGGGGGAAGTAAGAACGGCTTGAACCCTTATAAATAAACTACTATTACAACTTTAAATTGGTCTTACGGGACTGTATCCTTGCTGACTCAGACCAATATGGTCGAAGGTAGCGTTGCTTCCAAAAGAGGGACATGTCACATTTTGCATTAATAACTTACTTAATTATCTTTCAATATTTCAACCTTACAGGTTGTATCCCTGCTGACTCAGACCAATATGGCCTAGGGTAGTGTTGCCTCCAAAAGTGGGACATGCCACTATAACTAAGATAATCTCTTAAAAACCCAAAGTGCGGAAATCATCAAAGGAGACGTAAAAGAGGAGTCGGAATCAAATGATTCTATCTTGTCTATTGTTTCTTTTTAATATTTTAATTTTTATTTACTAACATCTTTTCTCAAAAAAATTGGTTAGATTAGACGTTGATGATATTCCCGTATTAAAAGCTCATGTGTCCTTGGACGACCTCGGTATCTTACCATCACAATACTACGCCAATGATGGGTGCACTTGCCCTAACGTGTTGTAGAGAGTGATAGTGTTATGTCATGTTTTATAAATTTAAAGCTTGATAAACGAGTAAAAGTGCTTAAACTATACTAAAAATTATGCCCACACTATGCCACGTCAACACCCATTAAGTTTTTTTTCCGAATTTCAAATTGATGTTTTAGGGCTTTTGATCAGAAAGAGGCTTTTGATCAGAACGAGGATACGAGTCGATTGATGTAAAACTTACCTCGAAATGATGCACCAAACGATGAAAACGGTGCTTTAATTCAGGTGTTAAACTTCAAATTAACAAAAATAAGTCGTTTGGAGCACTTTTTCGAGGTAAGTTTTACATCAGTCGACTTGTAACCCCATTCTGATCAAAAGCCCTAAAACATAAGTTTGAAATTCGAAAAAAAAAATTAATGGAGTTAAGCTTTTTTTTAATAGAGGTGCAGTGAGAAAAAAGGATTTAAAAGATGAGACTGCCACTGAGAATATTCAAAAGTGGGTATAATATTGGACAACCACCTCTATGTGGAACCGCTTGGGAATATCTACATCGCATTTGGGAGGTGCGAATCTGGAGATCATGTGACTGCTTGGGGATACCTCCGGTATGGATTGCACCACACCCAGTACACCGGAGATCATCTCTCTCAGTTTCTTCAATTCCTTAGCCATTTGGGGCTAATACTTGCATCCTGCATGAATTCGTTAGTATTCAAAGAATGATTATTAAAAGTTTACCGATGTTGGGATTCTCAGAGAATGATCTCGGACTGATTCCAGGATCCCTACTTGTCGAGATCCTAACAGCTAGAGTTAGGCTGCCTGTTGTTGTTCTTGATTGCATGGGTAGGCAATATCCCTGGTAGTTTCCTGAGGATCCTGCGGTGAGTTCAGGATCCTTAGCTGTAATGGTGTTGTTATCTCCACCGGATTTCTAGATTCCTTTAGCTTTTCAAGTTCCCTAAACATCAAATGGTTGATCTCTTGTTGTTGTTTTATTTGTTTTTTTAACGAGGGTGAACGTTGATAAGATCCCATCGTTACAAACAAGGACTGGTCCTCAAACAGGTATCCTAGATCCTGAAGAGGTGAATCCAGCATAAGTAGTTTTTCTCTGATACGTTGGAGGAGGAGGAGGAAGAGGGTTGCTCACTCCAGAGGTTGAAAAGGTAACAGAGGATGAAGTCGATTTGCATCGAGATACCATTTTCAAGAATAACGTCGAAAGAAAATGATTCAACAGAAATCTCAAGAAAAAAATGATTATGAAAAGCACCACTTGCCACATGGTGGGCGCCAAATTGTTTTGGTAAAAAATTAACAAGATTATTTTAGTAACCAAACTTTGTTTGTGAGGTAGTGTGCTCTTCGTGATTTTGAGTTGCAGTCTTGGGGTCCCTGAGAATGACTTCGGGATATTGGTTTGTAGTAACATAGCTATAAACAAAAAACTAATGAAATGAAATGAAGCTTGTTAAAAAATGATGAAAAATAGAAAATTATCCCGAAAGACACAGAAATTGTTATGAGGAAAAGCCATTGATATTTCGAAAGAAGATCGCCAACACAAAAACCCCAGGAGCTAGGAGCTGACAATTGCCTAGCTGTAATTCTATTAAAATGGTAAAAATCAATATAATGATGAGCTGCAGATCGTAACCTAAGTGATACAATTGAGAATTCGAGTGTGTTGTGTGTTCTAAGTCGATCTAGCTACTATATTTATACTAAAAATATCCTAACTATCTCTTCAAAATATCCGGGATTCTCAAAAGGCTTGGTCAGTCTTCTATATGACCGTTGTGGGTCTTCTCAACATTCCCAGTAACCTCTTATGCGATTTCTCTAGAAGAGTTGTTCAAAGAGTCATTCATATCTCTAGACCTACGAATTTAATAAAAAAAAAAATAGGAGGAGAATGCAAAGGTTAGTAACACCAGAGCTCAAGATACCGAGTTCTGGCAAGATACCAAAATATCTAAAGAGTCAATGATCCCGAGCCATAAAAGTGACCCCTAACACTAGTCTTGCCCCGACCTATAAAGTTGTGCCATGTCAAATTCAATTCAAACTACCCTTACACCATAAAACACTGGCAGTGCCTAACCCTTGCACTATGAAGTACCCTTGAACTTTTTTTTCAATTTAAAAAAAAGTCAAATGTAACTAAAATTTAAAATTCATTAAATTTAAAAAATACACAACTGAAACTAAAAAACCCGAAGTTAAAATATGACAATTTAAAAAAAACTACATATCTGGTAAATGGTCCGTCAGCCAACCGTATTTTTCTGCAATTTCTTGTTTGCGGGCTATAAATATTTTTTACACTTCGTAGTCGAGATTATCGTGTGGCTTAATATACGTCTCAAAACCTCAGTCACGTGTCGCTCGGGTGACACTTTCGCGCTCTTCCTGAATCAAGGTTGCAGTTGCGATGAGATTTTTATGTTAGGCATCGTTCCACGCTTGCATCCTCACTTCCTTCTTTTGCGTGTAAACTTCTAGTTTCCCTTGCCTGCTACTCCAATTTGGCTTGATGAACTGGGTGTCTTGACATGTGCCCTTCTCTTCGGTTGTGTTGGGCTAACTTCCTCGTTCAAGTCCGACACCGACTTATCGGATGCCGAAGTTAGCCGAATCCGAGGATTTTCTCTTGGTTGAACTTCCACATGAATGAATCGATTTGAATCCATGAATTCTTAACAAACCTTCCACGCCCAAATATGCTTGAAAGCTTGTTCGTGTTTTTCTAGATACTTGAAGCGCCCTTTTCATAACATCTAAATTGTTGCACCCGCTTCTACATAAGCTATCCTATATGATTAAAATGAAATTTATATAAGAATCTAACTAAAAAGAAAAAAAACGTTAAAATACAATAAAATATAAATAAAGTAATAAAAAAAATTGTATCGCTTGAATGAAAATATTGTTGAACCAATTCATTTTAGTCAACGTTGGCGTCCATTTAGAGTTTAGTTGATCATGCGATCGCTCGATACTACCCCAAGCACAATGTAGTGTCTAAGAACGGATTTTCACAAACTATTTTTTTTTTGTTGGTTTCCTTTTTGTCAGTCGTACTGTAACGCTTCACGTTCTTGTATTTTCCTTATTTAGAAAGTATTGTTGTAATTCTGTTTTTGGAAACTTGTAATTGTATTGTACCGTACTTCCTTTCAACTTTGTAATCCGAGACTATTGATCATAATGAAACTCAATCATTTTATTCACAATTATGTTACACATTTTAGACTTGTTTACATGTCCATACTCAGTAATCTATGTTTTAAACACCATTATAGATGCTTTACACTTGTACAATGCACGATTACACTTAAAACCGGCTAAAATACGCAAAGTAACTAAACTTAAACCTTCGAGAGAGTGAAAGAGCCCCTTCGCACGAAGAGCCCATTCGCACCAACATCCACTCGTCTGAAGCCCACTCACACGAAAGGCTCAGTCGTCCCAAGCCACTTTTCAGCCTATAAATACGTTCCTAGCCCCACTTATTTCACTTTCCCAGTCGCCCAACACTCTCAAACGCTCTGAACTTTCGTTTTCGAGCAGATTGTTGCATAAGAATCTAAGTAATCATTTCTTTCATTTTCTTTATTTTCTTGCATTTTCATTTCATTTCTTTAACTTTTCTTCAAATCATCTTGTTTGACACACCTTTTGGATGGTTTTCATGAGTTTACCTTGGCAAACTAATGGTGAAACCTCACCACTTTTGATGTCCAAACTAAGATTTAAAAACCTTGATTTTAATCTTGTTCTTGCGTTTTAAATCCTTTTTTTATCACGAAACTTGGTGGAATCTGGTACCCACCAAGCTCACAACTCAGTTTATAGTTGTGGGTTTGCGTTAGGGTAAATTTTCATCAAGAAATGAACTCTTTCGAATGAATCAAAACAGACGTTTTGGACAAACTTACACCCACTCGCACAAGTGAGCATTCCCTACGCGCGAAGGGACATTATCACATGTTATGTTTTTTTATTTTTATAACCTGTTCGATTCGAGTTCATCAGTACTTCAAATATTGAAGTCATCTCAGATTCACCATCCTCAATATGGATGAATCGGAGTCATGACAGAAGTGTGAACTGTGGGAGCCTTAGTTTTCCAAACTAGTTCCACCACCTCATCTGTGTACCATACGAATGAACACCAAACAGTTTGCTAGAAATAAAGTAAGCTAACCCCGCCTAACCTCCAGCATTTGTCATGTTGGGTATGACACGTCTGGGTTGTTCTTATTTGACTGTTTGGATATTTTATTAATTGTTTTTACTTTCTATAACAATTATTATTACTGTATAACATTAAATCAGTTTACGAATAAAATTTTACGCGCGAATCCTCACACAACTGGTCTAGTCGCAGAAGGGAAAGTCCATTCGCACGAGTGGGCATTCCACTCGCACGAGTGGATATTCCATTCGCGTGAACAGGCTTCCAGTCACGCGAAGGTTCCTGTAACTTGAATTATTTTGTACTTTTTCATATTTAAAGCCTAATCCGAACCCTTCATCACATTAGAATACTCATACCTTCAATTACCCATTGTAGGGTAACCTCGGTGTACCGACTCTCATATATTCGGCTCTCAGTTTAGTGGAAACTACGCAAAACCGTGAGTATACTCGATCCCATTTTCAATTTTATACACTTTGGATGTAACATGTACACATTATACAAAATCACGCAATCACACTCTATCCACTTTTAACATGACACTTGTATTATTCTTGTTAATCTCTCATGCTATCTATACTTGTGTCTATATGCTCATTAACTTTGCAAGCCTACCTTAACAATTATAGCGCTATAGGACTAACGCCCCGCCCGTATTCTAGTGGTATTGATAAGTAAAGTATGTTACACCATTATCGTTTCGACGATATTTGGTAACCACGATTGCGTTAAACTCTTGTTTGATATATAGCTTACATTATATGCATTTCATCATGTTGGATATGATCAAACTCTTTTCATTATTATGTTATGTTATCAAACTTGTATACTCGCTAACTTTTCTTGATCTTTATTTTAATACATGTTGCAGGTCGCTAGTTGATGATATGAAGAAACTTATTTAGGGTGGATTTAGATACACACCTTAAAGATGAACTATTAGTTCTGTTTCATGTTGTTTGTTTGCAATTGGGTGTATTTGATTTTGAACAATGTATTTCATTTTAGTACTTATGCAATTGGAATTTATTAAATATTGTCACATTTAGCGTTATGATGTCTCGAGCAATCTTGTTTTCGTCTCTCTCCGATATTTCCATCATCGTTTGGGGTGTGGCACGTACATTATGTGGACGTATGCTTGAGCCAAAAATTCTTCCTCTTCGGAGTCTAATGCACCCGCGAGGCTCAATTCACGAATTTCCCGTTTTTCTTTCCTTTAACTTTAACTACATCCTCCTCCACAAACTCATCACATGCCACGTTCATTTCTTCCAAGTTAGCTTCAAATTGTGTTGCTTGGACGTGTTCCTCATCATCATCAACGTCATAACGAAGTAGTCAGATCTACCTCCGGATCTATAGTTACATTGCGTCAAGACGGTGACGTTGTTAACAAAGTCGGAGTTCCAACGACGACGTAGTTGTTGACGTATGGAGTGAGGATTTTCATTCAAGGTTGTGGTGGTCACATGGCCGAGTATAGATTTGCAAGTGCTTAAATGGTTGTGGTTGGAGGCGTTGGAGGGTGGGGGTGGGGGTAGGATGGATAGGTGCAGGGGCTATTATAGGTGGTGATTAGAGGCGGTGGTTGAGGGGTGGAGGTGGGGTTATGGAGAAAAGGATGATGGACTGTTTTAGGTTTTCATAAGAAAATGTGGGCCCCACCTGAATTATTTATATTAACTCTTTTTGTTTTAATTGTTAATAATAAGGGCATTTTACTCATTTCAACCCACTTAACACCGAAAACTAACCCTCATCAAGTTAAGGACTATCTGAGAAACGCGTGAGAAAAAGTTGAGGACTATAATTGTAATTTTAGAATGTTAGGGACTTTGGTGAAATTTCGGCAAACCACAGGGACTATGTCACACCCCAACCGATGACGGAAACATCAGGGCGGGACGAAATAGATTTCAAGAGACTTAATAACGACTAAACGTGACAAGTATTTAAAAAGTAGATTTTCATTTCATTGCTAATAGTTAAGTACATGATTTGGAAACAAAAGTACAACAAGTAACGTATGACTAATCTAATAAACATAAATTTAAGTTTGGTGCATTTCTGGTCCTTCCTACTAGATTCTTTTCAATGCATCACGATCATTGTCATGCAATATATATTAAAATAACATGTCAACACATAAAGTATTGGCGAGTATACAAGTTTGTGTGTACTAGCATAAGTATAAAAGAGTTTAATGAAATCCACATGGCAATAACGTATACTAAGGCATAACATATCATAATCTAGTAGGCATCACATACTTGTCAACCCAAAGATTCCCGCTAGCGTAATCTTGTCGTAGCAACGACAAGACCGTTTTGTTTAACTTAACATGGCCTCAAGAATACGGGCGGTGCGTTACTCCTATAGCCCTATACATGTTAAGGGAGGCTTGTACAAAGTTAATGACAAAGTATGTGCAAGTAAAGTTTCTAGCATGCATGTATTTCTAAGTATAAATGTATAAAGCATGTATGTTGGATTCGATTGTATGAATACAGTATTTGCGTATAAGTGTTTGTGTGAGTTTTTGCATAATATATATTGCACCCAAAAGTGATAAAACGAAAAAGGGGGTCATGTATACTCACGGTTTTGCTAAGCTTTCCGATTAACCGAGAGTTGACGAGTTGAGGAGAGTTGGTACACCGAAGTTACCCTACATTGGGGAAACGAAGGTGTGTGAGTATTCGGATTTGGTGAAGCATTCGGATTCGGAATCGGAATTTAAGTATAAAAAGTATACACGCGAAAATATATCTTGTCTTAAACACTTGTTTTGACACTAAGATTTTATGTGATTTCATGGGTCCCAAATTTCCCATTAGAATCATAAACGAGGCACTTAAAACAAAAAAAAGTAACCTAAGTCCATAACATCTAATCATAATCCGGTTAGTATCATGAATTTGGCTAAATATATATTTTATATTACATAGTTTAAGTCCATCATATAGTATCATATAATTCATGTAAGTCAAGCATGGAGCTAGGATGATTAACATCCATTAAACCTCATTGTATGGATTCATCAAAGCACAAGGTTATCAACATAGTTGATAACCTGGTTGGTCATGAATAAAAATAAGAATACAACTAATCTACTAAGATATTAAGTAGCCAAATAAGAGCAACCCGGGTGTGTCATACCCAACATGGCAAATGTTGGAGGCGAGGCGGGGTTAACTTACTTTGGGTCTTGGAAACTACGTAGTTGAACTTAAACAAAACATCAAGTGAGGTAGTGGAACAAGCTTGGAAAGCCAAGGCTTCCATGGTTCACACCTTCACCAAAACACAAGTCTTGCCATATGAACTAAGGTGAACTTGGATGGTCTCAACACTTGTAGGTTGTCTAGACCTTGTCAAAACAAAAAGTTTAGAGGGTGTTTGCACCTCTAAACTCATAGGAATCAATCCTAATCAAGCCCCATAACCATAGGTTTGGTAAGAAGCAAGATGGGTGTAAGTTTCAATGAGCAAAAGCAAGTTTATAAGGATTTACATAAAAGTTATTCCAAAACAGAAAGTTTGGACTTCAAAATGGTGATGTTCCACCTTAGCTTACCATGGTAAACTTGTAGAAACACTTCTAGAGGTGTTCCAAGCTTTCAAGAGGAAGACGAAGTGAAGAAAACATGAAGAAGTGTAAGATAGGTGCTCACTTTGGCACTTAGATAATTCTACCATAACTTGCAATTCTAACTAATCTGGGAGTGTTTCAGAGTGTAAGAGAGTTGGAAAAGTGAAAATGAGGTGATGGAGGGTTGGTTTTATAATGAAGGATTAGGGTTTAGTGTTGAAGAAGGTTGTATGGTGATTGGGGAAGGAGATAGGTGGAAGGAAGTGGCCAATCTGCAGCAAGGAAACAACTTGTTGCGGATTCAAGGCATTGGCGCTACACCAAGCTAAACGGGGAAGGCTTCGCGTAGCGCCGCACCTCCTTTGGCCAGCAAGTTTGATTTTTTTTTACATTTCAGCCCCTAAACTCCATAGTTTATCATTTTATGCTATAACTTCGCTAATTATCATGTTTTCAAGTATGGAAAGCATAAGTATTCTTAAATTAAGTATTGTGAATATGTGAGTGACGTATCGAATGTATAACAACTATTAGTTTGCAAGTAAACACGTAATTAACGATTTATTACCCGTATAACACGTATGAAAAAGTATGGAATTTTATTACGATCAAAGTCTTGGGTTATAAGATTGAGAATAAAATACGAACGCGATACGATCACAAGTTTCCAAAAATAGAAATACGTTTACACTTTCTACATTAGGAAAGTACAGAATCGAGGAGCATTACAGACTATCCAGGGGTAGGTGAAAAGTTAATTCGTAATAAAAAAATAATCCAAAAATTCATGATTGGTATCTTTTTGGGCGGTAAGTTTTACTAAGAAGGTAAATCGTTACCTTTTTGCCTTTTTGAGCACAAAAAAGATTAAAAGTCTAAATTTTAACTTTTGGCCTGGTACCGGTGTCACAGCCCTCGACCCGTTCCCCTGGTTCGGGCGCCGCGAGACAGAAAACCATGGTACCGGTGCTTATTAATTGGCAGCGGAATTTACATCAAGACTGGGTGTCAGGAAAATAATATCAGAGTTTTAAAAACACCGAATTATTTTATTATTAGCTGCGGGTAAACCCCGTATTTACAGGAAAGGAATTTCACTAGGGAAATCCTTTAATTACATAAAACATGTTTTATTTCTAATTTACTGAGCCACTTTATTTAAGCTGAAGTGCTACGCGGCACTTTTCCTTTCTTCACAGTAAATCACCTGAATTATTTTTTTTTAAATATTTGATCAGCGAAAAATACTGGCGAGTGCATTCGATTTATACAAAAGACACATTGTTATAATATACAGTATTAAGAGCTATTACAATGTTTATATCAACCAATTACCCCAAATCAGTATTTGTCACTCGATCAGATCTGTGACTAAGGTCATATCACACATTGGCTACCCGTTGTCCAATGGTGAAGCTAATCAAGTAGTGTATACAAAACCCTACATACCGGCAGTAATTGAAGATTACAAAGACTTAATCACTGTAATTACAACTTTAAAAACAAGTAGGGTTTTGAAAGCATTTTGATAAAAAGAGAATGACTCACATTGCAGGTTTAAACTATCAAAGCTTGCCTACTGGTTAAGCTGGTAAACCTAATTAAATATACAATGCAGATGAATTAGGTTAGTAACTTAATACAACCTTTACGATAATCACGAGATCAAAACCCTCACGACGAATGACAAAGTATAGCCGAGTATCGGTAGCACTTAAACGTCCATCGGATCGGTTTTAATCGATCGGATATAGTATCGTAGCAGTGATCGAGTTATTATCCTGATATCACTGCAGAGTTTCGAGATTTCGATTGTAAATTTGAAAGAAACAGAAGAACGAGTGGTATAACGAACGGGTTTTTACGTCGCAATATGAAATCTGATCAAGTCCCAGACTGTTGGCTTTATAGCCAACTTTGACACTCCCCTCGTGCCGCGCCAGCTTCCCCGGATTCTTCCGCGTGTCGCGGGAGGCGATCACCTGGCCTAGGGTAGCCTGGTAACGTGTATAGCCTGGAAATGTGTCAATTTCGAATGATACGTGTCTAGATCTTCTGCCGCGAGTCGCGAAAAGTTTAAGGGATCCCCCCCATGAGTCTCCAGGGGTCCCTGTTGCTGATTTCGTCCGTTTTTTCGATAAGGGTCATGCTGTACAAGCCCGGGGTTTCACTTAAGGTTCCTTAAAGTGCATTTTAGGAATAGGAAATTGAAATTTGTGAGGTTGTTACATCCTCCCCACCTTGTTTAAAATCTCGTCCTCGAGATTTACTGGAACAAGTAAGGATACTTTTGTTTCATTTCTGATTCCAGTTCCCATGTGTATTCTAGTCCTTTTTTCGAATCCCATTTTACTTTGACCAGTATTAACCTCTTATGTTTAAGGTTCTTAATTTTTCTGTCTTCTATTTGCAGAGGTTTTTCAACAAACTTTAACTTTTCATTTACCTCTATGTCCTGAAGAGGTACTACTAGTGATTCATCGGCTAAACATTTCTTAAGATTACATACATGAAATACATCATGTACACCGGCTAATTCCTTTGGTAGTTGTAACTAATAAGCAACGGGTCCTATTCGTTGGATAACTTTAAACGGTCCAGCATACCTTGGGCTTAACTTTCCTTTCTTGCCAAATCGGACTAATCCTTTCCAAGGAGAAACTTTTAATAGCACATTGTCTCCAACTTGAAATTCTAACGGCTTACGTCGATGGTCGGCATAACTCTTTTGGTGATCTCGTGCCGTTTTTAACCTTTCCTTGATTTGAGTTATTTTGTCAGTGGTTTCTTGTACAATCTCGAGACCTGATAACTGACTTTCTCCTATTTCTGCCCAACATACTGGAGTTCGGCACTTTCGTCCATAAAGTGCTTCAAATGGGGCAGCATTGATGCTTGTGTGATAACTGTTGTTATAGGAGAATTCTATTAATGGCAAATGGTCGTCCCAATTTCCACCGAAATCTATAACACATGCCCTCAGCATGTCTTCTAAGGTTTGGATCGTCCTTTCACTTTGTCCGTCTGTCTAGGGATGGTATGCTGTACTTAGGTTTAATCGTGTCCCCATTGCTTGTTGGAAACTTTTCCAAAAATGTGAAGTGAAACGACTATCTCTGTCAGATACAATGTAGAGTGGAACTCCATGTAATGATACTACCTCATCCACATATAACTTAGTTAGTCTTTTCATGCTAAAGGTTTCCTTCATTGGTATGAAATGAGCTGATTTGATTAATCGATCTACAATCACCCAGATTGCATCGTTACCTTTTCTTGTTTTGGGTAGCTTAGTAACAAAATCCATTGTTATTAATTCCCATTTCCATACAGGAATTTCAAATTGTTGAAGTAACCCTGAAGGTTTCTGGTGTCGCAACCCCCGCCCCCTATCTGTCCCGGGAACGGGCGGCCGCGAGACCAGTTTTGGGGGTATCGATGTTTATCATTTTGGCAGTGGAAATTACGTCAGGACCGTAGTTAGGAAATGTTTTATCAGAGTAAATACCACACTTTTATAATATTAAACATATTGGGATAAAACCCAAGTTTTTATTACAAACTGATTTATAGAGATAATCTCTATTTTATTGAATAAATCATCTTCTTTTATTTAGGTAACTTTTATAGCCAATTTTCCAAGCCTTCAGTGCTGTCCAGCTGGCTTCTAGTTGGCTCTCACATTTTGTTACCTGAAACGCGTTTAAAAACATTTTGTCAGTGGGAAATACTAGTGAGTGAATCCCAGTTTAATCAAGAAGACTTTTATCAATTAACACAGTATTGAGAGCGATTACAATGTTTACATCTACACAATTACTCATTCAGTACTGTCAATCCTGACTGGTGGGTCATATTACCCATTGGCTAACTCTTTGTCCAATGGTAACGTGTTCCACATTTTGTATACAAAACCCCAACATACCGGCAGTAATTGAAGAATTACAAAGACTCAATCACTGCTTAATCACATTGTAAAATATTTAAGGTTTTGTAAAAACTGTTTACAAAAAGGAGATTACTCATATTGTTGTTTTAGGTTTCCTTTAAGGGTTTCCTGGTGATTATCTATAATTTACACAAATGTACACGCGTTAGTATAATAACCCTTTATATTTACATTAGTAATACCCTCCCCGAGACGGCATTCCAATGACTACGTCGGGCAGAACCACGATAGCCATTACGAAACCCTGGATCAATCGGGCAGCGTATCTAATACGTAACCGAGGGTTATGATACTTACAATGGAGCAGAACTTCGTTATTTAGGGGGTATTATACCCGATTATAGTGCCTATTATTCAGAATTGAGAGAGAGATTTCGAAATTGAGCGACGAAAACTGACTGCCGAAACTCCCAATTTATAGGAGCTGATTCACAGTCTCTCGCGGCCCGCGTAGCAATTCTCCAGGGCCTTCGCGGCCCGTGAGGCCAGCTAGGGTAGGCCCTAGCTTGCCTGACTCGCCACTAGGCTCGACACAAACGGTGCCACGTGGCGGCTCAGGGGCTCGCCCTGCCTTCGAGCTGTCGCGGCCTGCGTAGCTCACCCCTAACCCTTTTGCGGCCCGTGAGCGATAATAAAACTTGATTTTTATTTATTTTTAAATATATATTGTATTTTGGGCTCGTTTTTTGCATACGGTGTGTGTTTTAAGACATATAGGGACATTTTAAAATATATTAGGGTGTTGAAAATATTTTGGAGGGTGGTTATATCCTCCCCACCTTGTTTTAGAGCTCATCCTCGAGATCTACTGGAATAGGTGTGGATATTTCCTTTGCATTTCTGATTCAAGTTCCCATGTGTATTCTGGTCCTCTTTTGGAGTCCCACTTCAATTTGACTAAAACTAATCTCTTGTGCTTGAGGTTCTTGACTTTCCTGTCTTCAATCTGTAGAGGCCTCTCTACAAATTTTAACTGCTCGTTTACCTCTATATCCTTAAGAGGTACTATGAGTGATTCATTAGCTAATCATTTCTTGAGATTAGATACATGAAATACATCATGTATTCCTGCCATTTCCTCTGGCAGTTATAGTTGATAGGCTACAGGCCCTATTCTTCTAATAATCTCAAAAGGTCCAACATACTTGGGACTTAGCTTTCCCCTTTTGATGAATCTTATTACTCCTTTCCAAGGAGAGACTTTCAATAACACTTTATCTCCAACCTGAAATTCCAACGGCTTTCATCTGTTATCTGCATAACTCTTTTGTCGATCACGTGCTGCTTTTAGTCGTTCCTTGACTTGAGTGATCTTGTCTGTTGTTTCTTGTACTATCTCAGGTCCAGATAGTTGCTTTTCTCCAATTTCTGCCCAACAGACTAGAGTTCGGCACTTTCGTCCATAAAGTGCTTCGAGTGGTGCAGCATTGATACTTGTGTGATAACTGTTATTATAAGAAAATTCTATCAATGGTAAGTGATCGTCCCAATTACCTCCAAAATCAATTACACAAGCTCAAGCATGTCTTCCATTGTTTGAATTGTCCTTTCGCTTTGTCCGTCCGTTTGAGGATGATAAGTTGTGCTTAGATTTAACTTGGTTCCCATTGCTTTTTGGAAACTTGTCAAAAAATGAGAGGTAAAACGACTATCTCTGTCAGAAACAATTGATAGAGGAATTCCATGTAAAGAAACTATTTCATTTACATATAATTTAGCTAATTGTTCCATACTGAAAGTTTCCTTCATTGGTAGGAAATGAGCTGACTTAATTAGCCTGTCTACAATCACCCAGATTGTATCATTTCCTTTCCTTGTTTTGGGTAATTTAGTAACAAAATCCATTGTTATCAATTCCCATTTCCATACTGGCATTTCTAACTGTTGCAACAAACCTGAGGGTTTCTGATGTTCAGCTTTGACTTGTGAACAGGTTAAACATTTTGCAACATATGCTGCTATATCCTTTTTCATTCCTATCCACCAAAAATTCTTTCTTAAGTCCTGATACATCTTATCACTTCCAGGATGCATCGTATATTTAGACTTATGGGCTTCTTCTAATATACGGTGGCGTAGGTTTCCTAATTTAGGTATCCACATTCTTTTCTTATGGAATCTCCAAATTTCATCTGTTCCTTGTTCTAATTCCTTAATCATTCCTTTCAATTTCTCAGTATCATCCTTGATTACTGATTCTTGTGCCGTTCTAATCTGTTCATTTAAATCTACTTGTAGATTTAATTTAAGAGAACGCACTCTTTTTGGCTTTTCATGATACTTTCGACTTAAAGCATCAGCTACTACATTTGCCTTTCCTGTATGGTACTGGATATTACAATCATAATCACTAAGCATCTCCATCCAGCGTCTTTGTCTCATATTCAATTCCTTTTGTCCGAAGACGTACCTTAAACTCTTATGATCAGTGAAAATGGTAAACTTACTACCGTAAAGGTAATGTCTCCAAATTTTAAGGGAAAAAATTATGGCTCCCAATTCTAGATCATGGGTTGAATAATTCTCTTCATGATTCTTAAGTTGTCTAGAGGCGTAAGCTATAACCTTTTGATGTTGCATCAATACACATCCATAACCTAACTTAGAAGCGTCACAATAGACTACAAAGTCTTCAGATCCTTCTGGTAACGCTAGTATGGGTGCATTGGTTAGTCTTTGCTTAAGAATTCTAAAGGCTTCTTCTTGTCTTGATCCCCATTCAAACTTAACGGATTTACAGGTTAACTTAGTTAAGGGAATGGCTATTCTAGAAAAATCTCGAATAAATCTTCTATAATATCCGGCCAGTCCTAAAAAACTTCTAACCTCGGTTGGTGATTCAGGGGTTTTCCATCTGATAATTGCCTCAATCTTGGTAGGATCCACATGAATTCCTTCATGATTAACTAGATGTCCAAGAAATTGTACCTGTTCTATCCAAAACTCACACTTCGAAAACTTAGCATAAAGCTTTTCCTTCCTCAATAAACTTAGAAGTGCGTGCAAGTGCTTTGCATGTTCCTCTTTGCTCTTGGAATAAATAAGAATATCATCTATAAAGACAATTATAAATTTATCCAAATATGGCTTACATACTCGGTTCATCATGTCCATAAATGCGGCTGGGGCATTGGTTAAACCAAATGGCATGACAGTAAATTCATAATGGCCATACCTTGTTCTAAAAGCGATCTTAGGAATGTCCTCTTCCTGTACCTTTAATTGATGATATCCTGATCTTAAATTGATTTTAGAGAAAAATCAAGCTCCTTGTAATTGATCGAACAGATCATCGATTCTTGGTAATGGATACCGATTCTTAATCGTGACTTTGTTCAATTAACGGTAGTCAATACACATACGCATTGATCCGTCTTTCTTTTTGACGAATAGGATTGGCGCTCCCCATGGCGATGAACTTGGCTGTATGAATCCTTTCTCCAATAATTCGTCTAACTGTTTCTTCAGTTCCTGCATTTCTGCGGGTGCCAAATGGTAAGGTGCTTTGGCAATTGGTGTTGTCCCTGGTAGCAGATGAATTCTGAATTCAACTTCTCTGTCTGGAGGTTGTCCTGGTAATTCTTCTGGAAATACATCTGAAAATTAGGATACTACTGGAATATCCTTTAATTCTTTTCCTTTAGTGTTAATGATTATAGAAATCAAATACACTAATGATCCTTTTCGTATATAACTTGCTGTTTTCATCACAGAGATGAATTTTGTGGATCTAAAGGGTTTATTTCCTTTAATTGTGATCTTTTCACCCTTTGGTGAATTTACTTGGATTGACTTTTGATCACATAAAATACTGGCTTTATTGGCTACCAACCAATCCATTCCTAACACAACATCAAATCCTGCCAGATTCATTGGGTAAAGGTTTACAATAAATTTCTGATTTAGAATTTCTATTCTTGCTCCCTGCAAGATTTCAGAAATCTTAATGGCTTCCCCATTTGTTGTCTCTACTAGACATTTTTGTGGGAGTTTAGTTAATGGTTGATTGAGAAGTTTGCAAAATGAAGTATTAATAAAACTTTGGTTTGCACCAGAGTCAAATAATACTTTAGCAAAAACATCATTAACTAAAAACATACCTGCTATCACGTTCGGGGTCATATTTGCTTCTTCTGCAGTCAGAACAAATGCTCTAGTATTTTTAGTGTTCTTGTTGTTCGTAGCTAGAGCTAAATTCGGACAGTTTGGCTTGATGTGGCCTTGTTCTCCGCAGTTGTAGCATATCCTGTTGTTAAGTTTCTTCCTGCAGTCTTCTTCCTTGTGTCCAGATATTTTGCAAAAATTGCAGTATATGAAGCATCTTCCAGAATGCTTCCTTTTGCAATACTTGCAATAGGGTGTAGAAGTAGAACCTACATTTTTCCCACGATTAAAATTTCCGTAACGGAATTCTTGGGTAAGCTTCTGGGTTAGGATCCTCCTCTGATCCTCTTCTCGTGTACGGACTAACTCATCTGTCAAGGTATTTGCTAGTTCTACTGCTTCTTCTATAGTTTGAGGTCTAGCTGCCTTGACAACATGTCTTATCTCACTAATTAATCCCCAGAGGTAACGGGAGATTAATACTGGTTCAGCTGATGCAAGGGTTGGTACTATTCGAGCATATTCAAAGAATAACGTAGTATAGCCCTTACTATCTACCCCAGTCATCCTAAGATTTAGGAATTTATTTGCTATCTGTTCCTTTTCATTAGGAGGGCAGAATTTCCTTTCTACCATGTTTTTAAATTCCTCCCATTCCATATTGTAAATCATGTCACTTCCTCTAGACTGGAGGATAGTGTTCCACCATTCTAGTGCGGAGTTCTTAAACAGATTAGAGGCAAACATTATCTTATCCTCTTCAGCACACTTGCTTATTCTTAAGACTGCCTCAGTCGTTTCTATCCAGCGTAAAACCGCAACGGCCTCTTCATTGCCCGAGAATTCCATTGGTTTACAATACCAGAATTCTTTATAACAACAACCATAAGGCATGGTTCTTCCTCTTTTTGGAATGGGCGCTTGAAGTATAGGTCCATTGTTTATGCTGTTTTCTGGTTCAGTGGGTCGCTTACTGCTATGGTTACTCTTATTATCTGCTTCCTTAACAGTTTGAATAATAAATGGCATCACATCTATTATCCCTTGAGCCACTATGTGTTGGATGGCACTGTTATCCACTTGGTTTCCATTGTTATTGTTGTTCGGGTTATCATTATTCAGATTGTTGTCATTCTGGTTGTTATCGTTATTCTGATTTTCCTGGTTATTATCCGGATTCTCTTGATTCACTTGGTCGGCCATCTGAATTTTATACATTTACCACATATTAATATCACAAGATAATATCTTAATACGATCAATCACATGACACGCATTTTGATCAAAAACGTCGAACATTGCGACTTACTTTTTCTTAGTATGTATCTAATACAAACTTAATACAAACTGAAACTGGAATTTAAAATTACAATACTACTATGCATCACTAACCACGAAGTGGTCTATACTACGATAGATTTATTATTATTATTATTATTATTATTATTATTATTATTATTACTATAAATATATATATTATTGTTTTTTTTCATACACGCATTTTATATATTATTATATTATTATTACTATTACCATCTCCTCCATCACTTTCACTGATATGGATTCATCCAGAAATCCATATGACGCTCGTCGTACTTCCAGACGAGTCGTTCTCCTACTTGCCTCATCCTCTCGCTACTTTCTAAAATTTCTTCTCCGAAAGTTCGGAGCTCTTGCACATTTTCTGCACTCATTGGGGGTGTAGGTGCTGGTACGGGATCTGGGTACTGTGGCATGGGTTCTTCCTGAGGATATGGATTCTCTAAAACTTCCCTAATGTATTCATCATTATCATAGTAGGGATCTAGAGGGTCCAGACCTGGGTAAGCTGCTAGGTTCGGCATGGGTAGGTCTGCTAGGTGGTAGCGTTGCACATAATTCCTATGATCATCAAACCACGGATCGTAGTCTGGGCCTAAGGGATTGGGTGCTGGTACCCTAGGTATCTCCTTTGGATTGAAAACATGAATTTCGACTTGATTTTCTGGGTTGTTTTCTATTTCCATTGGCTGAGTGGGAAATAGTGGTAATGGTTGAGGGGCTACTAGTTGTTCCAGGTTTGGTTCGGCAGCTGTGGATGCTAAAATATGGAGGTTTGTTAAACTCCTATTAAGCATGTCTTGGGTGTGGGCATCGGTCTCTCTTTTAGCGGCTGCTAGCACTCGTTGCTCTTGTAACTTCTTCATTCTTTTCCTACGCTCATGTGCTCCCTTACTGAACCATCCTCTCTTTTTCTGAGAGAATGGCTCTTCAGACTGAGCCTTAAATACGAATATCCCGTCTTCATTGTCAGTAGAATACCCTGAGAGGGTAGGCTGTGAAGAGGTGCCTTCGCTTCTAGGTGAGCCGGACAACTGACGATACGCGTCGGATAGTCCTTGATCACTAATACTGTAAACTAACAAATAGTAAATAACACATAACAATAAAATACAGATATGCACGTAATTCCGTAATAAATTTCTTTACAATTTGAATAATATCTTGGTGTCAGCAGAACACTTATGTGGCTGAATCAGTGGCTTAGCTCTGATACCACCTTCTGTCGCAACCCCCGCCCCCTATCTGTCCCGGGAACGGGCGGCCGCGAGACCAGTTTTGGTGGTATCAATGTTTATCATTTTGTCAGCGGAAATTACATCAGGACCGTAGTTAGGAAATGTTTTATCAGAGTAAATACCACACTTTTATAATATTAAACATATTGGGATAAAACCCAAGTTTTTATTACAAACTGATTTATAGAGATAATCTTTATTTTATTGAATAAAACATCTTCTTTTATTTAGGTAACTTTTATAGCCACTTTTCCAAGCCTTCAGTACTGTCCAGCTGGCTTCTAGTTGGCTCTCACATTTTGTTACCTGAAACGCGTTTAAAAACATTTTGTCAGTGGGAAATACTGGTGAGTGAATCCCAGTTTAATCAAGAAGAGTTTTATCAATTAACACAGTATTGAGAGCGATTGCAATGTTTACATCTACACAATTACTCATTCAGTACTGTCAATCCTGACTGGTGGGTCATATTACCCATTGGCTAACTCTTTGTTCAATGGTAACGTGTTCCACATTTTATATACAAAACCCCAACATACCGGCAGTAATTGAAGAATTACAAAGACTCGATCACTGTTTAATCACATTGTAAAATATTTAAGGTTTTGTAAAAACTGTTTACAAAAAAGGAGATTACTCACGTTGCTGTTTTAGGTTTCCTTTAAGGGTTTCCTGGTGATTATCTATAATTTACACAAATGTACGCGCGTTAGTATAATAACCCTTTATATTTACATTAGTAATACCCTCCCCGAGACTAGGGGTGTAAACAAGCCCAGAGGCTCGAGAGCTACTCGTGATCGGATCGGTTAAAAGCTCGAACGAGCTGAGCCTTAACGAGCCCGAGCTCGAGCCTGAAATAGAGCTCGTTTTTTTATCGAGCCCGAGCTCGAGCCTGAAATACAAAGCTTGTTTAGGCTCGCGAGCCTAAACGAGCCCATACAAAATTTTAATTTTTTATATATAATATATTATTAATGATGATAACATTGATGAGCCGAGCTCGAGCCGAGCTTTGGCTCGTTTAAGCGATGTTGAAGTGAGCTCGAGCCGAGCTTTTAGCTCGTTTAAGGTTGTTCTCAAAATAGTTTGAGCCGAGTCGTGCCGAGCTCGAGCTTTGGGTTTTACTCGCGAGCCGAGCTCAAGCTCAAAGAAGTAGGCTCAAACCGAGCCGAGCTCGAGCTTCATAAAAACCTAACGAGCCGATCTCGAGCCTGGTCGAGATCGGGCTCGTATCGGCTCGTTTACACCCCTACCCGAGACGGCATTCCAATGACTACGTCGAGCAGAACCACGACAGCCATTACGGAACCTTGGATCAATCGGGCAGCGTATCTAATACGTAACAGGGGGCTATGATACTTACAACGGAGCAGAACTTCGTTATTTAGGGGGTATTATACCCGATTATAGTGCCTATTATTCAGAATTGAGAGAGAGATTTCGAAATTGAGCGACGAAAACTGACTGTCGAAACTCCCAATTTATAGGAGCTGATTCACAGTCTCTCGCGGCCCGCGTAGCAATTCTTCAGGGCCTTCGCGGCCCGCGAGGCCAGCTAGGGTAGGCCCTAGCTTGGCTGACTCGCCACTAGGCTCGACACGAACGGTGCCATATGGCGGCTCAGGGGCTCGCCCTGCCTTCGAGCTGTCACGGCCCGCGTAGCTCACCCCTAACCCTTTCGCGGCCCACGAGCGATAATAAAACTTGATTTTTATTTATTTTTAAATATATATTGTATTTTGGGCTCGGTTTTTGCATACGGGGTGTGTTTTAAGACATATAGGGACATTTTAAAATATATTAGGGTGTTGAAAATATTTTGGAGGGTTGTTATATCTGGTGTTCTGCTTTAACTTGTGAGCAAGTTAAACATTTAGAAATGTAACTAGCTATGTCCTTTTTCATTCCTATCCACCAAAAATTATTCCTCAAAAAAATTGATACATCTTGTTGCTACCAGGATGCATCGTATACCTAGATTTATGGGATTCCTCTAGTATTCTCTCTCATAGATTTCCTTGTCTAGGTACCCAAATTCTTTTCTTACGGAATCTCCAAATTCCACCAGTCCCTTGTTCTAATTACTTCATCGTTCCTTCCTTCCCTTTAGCATCATCCTTGATTGCTGTTTCTTGGATATTTTAAAGTTGTTCCATTAAATCTAATTGTAGATTTAACCTAAGAGCACGTACTCGTCTCTGCTTCTCACGATACTTACGACTTAAGGCATCTGCTACTATATTTGCTTTTCCCTCGTGATATTGAATATCACAGTCGTAATCACTTAAGATTTCTATCCACCTTCTTTGCCTCATGTTCAATTCTTTTTGCCCAAAAATATATCTTAAACTCTTATGATCTATAAAGATGGTGAACTTACTACAATACAGATAATGTCTACAAATCTTAAGGGTAAAAATTATTGCTCCTAATTCTAGGTCATGAGTTATATAATTTTCCTTGTTCTTTTTCAATTGTCTTGATGCGTAAGCGATCACTTTCTTTCGTTGCATCAATAAGCATCCTAGTCCTAGTTTAGAAGCATCATAGTAAACTACAAAATCTTCTGTTCCCTCGGGTAAAGCAAGAATTAGTGCATTTGTTAATCTTTGCTTCAAGATGGTGAAGGCTTCTTCCTGCTTAGGTCTCCATTCAAACTTAACAGTTTTACATGTTAACTTAGTTAATGGGACAACTATCTTAGAGAAGTCTCGGATAAAACGTCTATAGTATCCAGCTAATCCTAGAAAACTTCTAGCTTCTGTAGCTGACTTCAGGACTTTCCAATTTGTGATAGCTTCTATCTTCGAAGGATCTACATGAATTCCTTCATGATTGACCATGTGACCTTGGAATTGTACTTCTTGTAACCAAAATTCACACTTAGAAAATTTAGCAAAAAGCTTTTCTTTTCTTAACAGGGTTAAGAGTGCATGCAAGTGCTCACAGTGTTCGTCCTTGCTTTTGGAATAAATAAGTATATCGTCAATAAAGACAATTACAAATTTATCCAAATACGGTTTACATATCCTATTCATCATGTCCATAAATGCTGCAGGAGCAATTGTTAATCCAAATGGCATGACTGTAAACTCGTAGTGACCATACCTTGTTCTGAAAGCAGTTTTAGGAATGTCATATTCCTGTACTTTCAGTTGATGGTATCCGGAGCGTAAATCAATCTTAGAAAAATATCTAGCTCCCTGAAGTTGATCAAAGAGATCACCAATTCTAGTTAATGGGTATCGATTCTTAATAGTAACCTTATTTAATTCTCTACAATCAATACTGTCACACCCGAACCGATGGCGGAAACATCGGAGTGAGACGAAATAGATTGCTTGAGACATCATAACACTAATAATTGTGACAAGTATTTAAATAGTAAATTTTATTTCATTTCTAAAGGATAAATTACAAGAATTTGAAGTAAATACAACATCATGAATAATGAAATACAATGCAATAAGAATATAAATTAAAGTGTGTATCTAAGCATCCTACTAGATTCCATGCATCACCAACATCATCGCTAAACCTGCAACATGTTTTAAAAAGCATAGTTCAATACAAAGGTATTGGCGAGCACACTAGTTTTAGACTCGTGGCGTGTGTATAAAAGTATTTTCAATCCAACATAGCATTTGGTATACAAGGTCAAACTATCATGCATAACAATATGTCAACTCTAGTGTCCACTAGTATTTAGCATCCCTCGTCACAAAAGCAACGAGACCGTTATAGAATAAAGACTTAACAAAACCCCGTCGGGTGGTGTGCTACTCCTATAGCGCTATAATTGTTTAAGCCGAGTTAACAAGTAGTATGTATTCTAGCATGAACCTAAGCATAACAAGGCATGTATACGGATTGAATGAATAAAAGCATGTTTGTGAATTGTGCGGTTTAACAAGTAAAACATGTTGCACCCAAAGTGTATTTAAAAGGGAAAATGGGTCAAGTGTACTCACAAAATTGCATATGCTTTCCGATTATCCAAAGTGACGAAGTTGTTGAGACTAGAAAGTTGAATGTGTTCGATTTGGAGTTTAAGAGGTGTTTATATATGGTTCTAGTGATTTGGAGTTTAAATAACATGAAAATAAACATATGAAAATAATCATCTAACACCTATGACACTTGTTCTTGACACTATGAAACTCTAAAAGAGTTTAAATGTTTTCATGGAGCAAGGTTCCATTAGAATCGTGACAAGTTGTCAAGGCCTAAGATGATACAATCTACTAGCTTGACGAATGTCCATTAGTTCATCACCAAGAGTTCGATTATTTGGTTGTTACATAAGTATTACATAGAATATACTATATTATATATGCCAAGCATGAGGTAGAAGATTAAGGTCTTCATTTAGGCACCTCTAAGTATCATGGAATTCATACATGAGGTAGGAAGAACAAAGCTTCCATTTAGGTAACTCTATTGTTCACCACTACACTTTTTGTTATGAACAACAAGGAGGGTCATGAACTTACAAGAATAACGAAATACAACAACTAATCTATGAGAAAACATCAAGAAGTGAGTGGATTTTTATGATAGATAGCCCAAGCTAGTCTAACAATCACACATTCATAAAGTATCAAGCTTGAACACTTCTTGTGTGTAAAACCCTAACTAAAACAGAAAGTTTGTGAGGTTTTAACCTCTGATTTAACATGTCTAAACCTTGTTTTTAAGCCTAACTAACCATAGATGAGGTTATAAGCATTAGGACATAGGTTTGAGATGAGTTAGACTCAAGTTCGACTAAGATTAACAAGTTTAAACGAAATCAGAACAAACAGTCCACTTTGGAGCCTTTTTGGCGACATTCCAGGGCTTGGTTTTCCATGAAAACCCTCTGGAAACGTAGCTAAGGTCAAACCAAAGAAGTAGGAAAAATAATCGAGTGAATCGGATAAGAAATGAGTGAGTTATGCTCACTTTTGTGAAGGTTGATCCTTCCACTCGAATTTGAGATTTGCAGCTGATTATATGATGATTTGAGAGTGTTTTTGATGATTTGCAAGGTGTAAAATGCTTGGATTATGTTTAGGTTTTATAGGGAAGAGTTAGGTTAGGTAGTGGTTATGTAATTAACGTTAAAAGTGGTTTAAAACTAAAAAATTCATCAAAATCGCGCTCAAATTCGAGCTGGGAAGGGCCTGGTCGCGCTAATCAGGCCTGCTGAGCGATTGTATAAGTATTTTAGGGGCTAGGTTATGTTCACTGTGAAGACATAGCTCAATTGGTTAGTGCGCGCGTTTGGGAAGTTGTTTACCCGGGTTCGAGTCCCTTGGTCAACAGTTTTGTTTAATTTTTTTTTTTTTTTTTGTTTCAAACATAATACTTTCAGCAATTGTACACAAACAACCCTTGTAAGTTTAAAATTCTTAAAATTACTCAAATAGTCCCTTGACTTAATTACCTAAGTTATGTTTAGAAGAAAACTAACTTTAAAATCTAATAGGACTAACTAGATTACAATAAAACTCTCAAATTGCAACTTAATTACTTTAATTAATTAAACAAAGAATAAATAACCTTATTTATCACCAATAGAATTAAATATAAAAGATTTTTAGACGATACAACGGATAAAATTTTTTGAAAGAGACAAGCTTCTAAAAAAAACAGATTTTCAAGACTCGATTTCTAAATCAGGAAAGTTATAAAAATGCGGAGCGTTTCAGTCTCCTCTCCTTTAGGAAATTTCGTCCCAAAATTTATCCAAGAGGAAGACCTTGGAAAAAAAACATTTTGGCTAAAAGAATCGAGACATTTAGCATAAGTACAAACGTGTACGTGTGTGTGAGTTTAAATAGTTTTGAATCAATTTTGGAGACGTATACATATAAAACGTGTCGTGTTAAGAAGAAAATCTTGGTACGAAAAGGTTTGTATTTTGATGAAAAGTGAGATGGTTTGTATGGAAAGTTTCAAGGGTAGTAAAAATTCACACATTTGTCAGAATTGTTTATCGAGAGGAACAAGAAGGTTGGTATATTAAATAAAGTGACAACGGTATACAAGTTACGTTTGCACAAGAATAAATAATAGAAGGATAGTTTTAAAGGCAAGGAGGTAAGTTAGGATTCGAACGTTTAAACCGACTTGATTTCGAACGGGGTTTGAATAAAAGATGAAGAATAACGGAGGATAATGGAGGTAATAAAGTAAACGATCGATCTATGAAACGAATGCGAGTATGAGAATGACATGAGTGTTGGATAAATGAAAGTGGTGAGTTAAGAATGAGGTCTCATCACGGATAATCGGATATAATACGTTGGTGAGTTGTTAAAGTTTGCGTATTAGGTCTAAATGGTCTGCAAAACACCCAATTTCTCGTGGCACGTCTTTCGAAAGTTTGGTAACGTGGTGAAAACATTTATATATAGGAAGTACCAGCGGCGTATCCACCATGTTTTGACCACATCACGTCCATTTCGTATTCGGTGTCATGTTACGTTCCGTGTCTTACCATACAGTAGTACACTCTAGGGTTCTCATACGTCTATCACTATAATCCTGTGTGCACCCGTGATTATTTTGATCGTAGCATGATCCGCATAGCTTGTACTAGTTGTGTATGAATTAGGGTATACATAATTTAAAAATAAGAATGTGTACGTATAAGAATATAGTATAAAAACAAGTTCATGCTTAAGTATGTATGAGACCCACGCAAGCGAATCCCTCGGATTATGCTCGCGTAAAGGTATGAATGTATGAATCCTGAGTATGAATGAAAGTATGAGCATAAATATAAGTTTGAGTATGAATATAAGCATAAAACGTATGAGTATAAGTGTAGGTATGAATAATAAAATTACGCATATAGTGTATGTCGAAGCATAACGAAATTTAAGCCTATAAAAGCGTTCAAAAGGTTGAGTATGTAAATATGAACAATATAAGTGAAATTATCGTGAGATATCGACTAAAATGTGTACGATGATATGCATGTATAGTTGTTTAAGTGAATCGTTGAGTATATCGAATCAAAAATAGATTGAGTTGGATTGGGAAGGTAGAATATAGTTTGTAAATGTAAAGGAACATAAAGTACTCATTGGTTATGCATAACGTATTTTGTAATGAATGAAATGCTACTTTTGTTTTAAAAAGAGTTTACGTATGTTGAAGATTGTCGGTCCTCATGAAGTTTTCTAGCCCACGTGTTTTGAAATTTAAATGACGAATTAAGCGGTGTAGAAAAAAAGGTTTTCGAAAATAACGGGTTTGTTTCATTTGCATCAAAACAAAAAAAATTTGAATTTTGAAGGTTCTTGTGAAAACGTCGATCCTTAGAAAAGAAATTTAGCAAAAGGACTTAGTGATTGTTTAAGAAAAAAAATTTAACAAATGATTTGTTGATGTTGAATAGCGTATTTGGTAAAATGATTGTATAATATCTATAAGATCTTATAAGTATATGAGAAAGTTGGTTTGAATTCTGATTGGGAATGAAAGTCTTTAGTATGGTGATATAACGTGAGTGTGTGTTTTAGCGATTAAGTCGAATATGAAGTTCATGGGCAAGAGATTCATTGGACCGATTGAATTGATAGGTAGCATTTCGTAAGGTTTTGAAATTCGGGAAATAAAACGTTTTAAGACATGATTAAGAATCTTGTGTATATGAGTTGAGTGAAAATAGATTGTAGAATAAGAAGTACGTTTGATAAAACAATGTATTTTGAAATCGATACAAGTATGTATTTTGAATAATGATAAATGATTTAGGTACAAAACATGATCGAGTTTGCATAATAAAATATTTTGAAGGAAAATTTTGGTAACGATCACCTAGGTAAGGGAATCACCCCTAACTCGTTGGTGAGGTCATTTTAAGGAAAAAGGGAGTGGAGTTAATCGTCAAGGTAAGGAAATCACTCCTATCTTGATGATATGTCTCCATTTGTCGTTACAAGGAATATGAATTTAAATTATATGAAATCATGCATATGTATAAACGTATGAAAAGATTTAATATGTTGTGTGTGTGAGAAGAAAATATCGAAAGTAATTTTTGAATTTGAAATGTTGCATCGTATAAGATAAATAATAGAAACACATGTTTGATTAAAATTTGGATGGTTCCAAAACGGAACTTTGACTAACCAAAGTGGTCGAAAAGTCTTTTGAATTTGAGGAGCATGCTTTGACCTAATAGGTAAAATACTCTCGCCGACAAGTCGGTTAACGGTATTTACCCTTCTGGTTACTACATGTCCCAAATCAATTGAAATTTCAAGACTTGGCGGGATTTATGAAAATCGAGGAGTGGAACTAGTGGACAAGGTGCGGGTTTCGCCCCTAACTTGGTGATTTCGTATCCTAAGTGTGGTTGGTACTCGTCGGGCCAAAATTTAATTTCAACACTTTGACGAGGGTCCATTAGAATTTGAAATTTGAATTTCTCTATTAAGGTGAGGATTTCACTCCTATCTTGATGGTGAATTTCATGTAAAAAGGAAAAGTAGATGGATTGAGAGTTGTTCACAAAATTGTGGGTTTCACGCCTATTTTGGTGAAGTTGTCTCGTTTGTGTATTACGAGTGGTTTCGATTTTAGTATAAACGAGTGAAAAGACGTATGTTCAAAATAATAATAACAAGTGCAAGCACATAAAGCAATTCAAGAAAATAATACATAAAAGACATTTCAAGAATAACACATAAAGAATGGGACAATACAACAAGTATTAACAAATAATAAAGCAAGTATTAACACAAAAGTGACATATATGTTTTAAAAGGTCAAAAGAAAATAAATAAGGAGCAAATAAAGTATCAAGCAAGTGGTTCAAGCAAATCATAAAAATAAAGCTCTAGAACTATAGACTAGATAAAAAGCATGGCAATTTTTTTTTCCTAATTCCCTATAGTTATGGCTCTGATACCAATCTGTCACACCTCAACCGATGGCCGAAACATCGGAGTGAGACGAAATAGATTGCTCGAGACATCATAACACTAATAATTGTGACAAGTATTTAAATAGTAAATTTTATTTCATTTCTAAAGGATAAATTACAAGAATTTGAAGTAAATACAACATCATGAATAATGAAATACAATGCAATAAGAATATAAATTAAAGTGTGTATCTAAGCATCCTACTAGATTCCATGCATCACCAACATCATCGCTAAACCTGCAACATGTTTTAAAAAGCATAGTTCAATACAAAGGTATTGGCGAGCACACTAGTTTTAGACTCGTGGCGTGTGTATAAAAGTATTTTCAATCCAACATAGCATTTGGTATACAAGGTCAAACTATCATGCATAACAATATGTCAACTCTAGTGTCCACTAGTATTTAGCATCCCTCGTCACAAAAGCAACGAGACCGTTATAGAATAAAGACTTAACAAAACCCCGTCGGGTGGTGTGCTACTCCTATAGCGCTATAATTGTTTAAGCCGAGTTAACAAGTAGTATGTATTCTAGCATGAACCTAAGCATAACAAGGCATGTATACGGATTGAATGAATAAAAGCATGTTTGTGAATTGTGCGGTTTAACAAGTAAAACATGTTGCACCTAAAGTGTATTTAAAAGGGAAAATGGGTCAAGTGTACTCACAAAATTGCATATGCTTTCCGATTATCCAAAGTGACGAAGTTGTTGAGACTAGAAAGTTGAATGTGTTCGATTTGGAGTTTAAGAGGTGTTTATATATGGTTCTAGTGATTTGGAGTTTAAATAACATGAAAATAAACATATGAAAATAATCATCTAACACCTATGACACTTGTTCTTGACACTATGAAACTCTAAAAGAGTTTAAATGTTTTCATGGAGCAAGGTTCCATTAGAATCGTGACAAGTTGTCAAGGCCTAAGATGATACAATCTACTAGCTTGACGAATGTCCATTAGTTCATCACCAAGAGTTCGATTATTTGGTTGTTAAATAAGTATTACATAGAATATACTATATTATATATGCCAAGCATGAGGTAGAAGATTAAGGTCTTCATTTAGGCACCTCTAAGTATCATGGAATTCATACATGAGGTAGGAAGAACAAAGCTTCCATTTAGGTAACTCTATTGTTCACCACTACACTTTTTGTTATGAACAACAAGGAGGGTCATGAACTTACAAGAATAACGAAATACAACAACTAATCTATGAGAAAACATCAAGAAGTGAGTGGATTTTTATGATAGATAGCCCAAGCTAGTCTAACAATCACACATTCATAAAGTATCAAGCTTGAACACTTCTTGTGTGTAAAACCCTAACTAAAACAGAAAGTTTGTGAGGTTTTAACCTCTGATTTAACATGTCTAAACCTTGTTTTTAAGCCTAACTAACCATAGATGAGGTTATAAGCATTAGGACATAGGTTTGAGATGAGTTAGACTCAAGTTCGACTAAGATTAACAAGTTTAAACGAAATCAGAACAAACAGTCCACTTTGGAGCCTTTTTGGCGACATTCCAGGGCTTGGTTTTCCATGAAAAACCTCTGGAAACGTAGCTAAGGTCAAACCAAAGAAGTAGGAAAAAGAATCGAGTGAATCGGATAAGAAATGTGTGAGTTATGCTCACTTTTGTGAAGGTTGTTGCTTCCACTCGAATTTGAGATTTGCAGCTGATTATATCATGATTTGAGAGTGTTTTGATGATTTGCAAGGTGTAAAATGCTTGGATTATGTTTAGGTTTTATAGGAAAGAGTTAGGTTAGGTAATGGTTGTGTAATTAATGTTAAAAGTGGTTTAAAACTAAAAAAATTCATCAAAATCGCACTCAAATTCGAGCTAGGAGTATAAGTATTTTAGGGGCTGGGTTATGTTCATTGTTGTTGGTGCATTCATCTGTCGTCTTCGTCTTATGTCGAGTCTCGGGTTCATTGCGGATCAGTTCAAGCATGATGTCATCATATTGAATGATGACATCATATTATGACATCATAAATTGCATCATCACACATGAAGACAAAACAAAGTTGTGATTATGGGCTTTCGCTTGAAGACAGATTGCATGGATTCGCTTGAAAGTCAATGTCATAGGTTTCGCTTGAACATGATTTAGTGGGATTCGCTTGAACAAGTTATGTCATATTCAAGCGAAACTTGATTACTATAAATAGGCTAGTTGCTTATTCATTTGTAACAGTTCTGAAATTCCATACCGAGGTGCTGCCGGTGTGAAGACTGATTGTAATCGATAGTATATCAATATAATCAGTGTTTAAAGTGATATTCAAGCTGTTTCGAAGTCAGTTTCTTTGTTTCCGCCTCTGAAACTAATAAAATCTCTTCTAAATGACTCGTTTGGGTCACAAAACGATCCTACAAGTGGTATCAGAGCTCAGGAGGAAGAGATCTTGCCAAAACAGCCTGTTTTCGTCACTTTTTCTGATTTCTACACCATTCTTTCACAAAATTGAAAATTTTTCACGGTTAAAATCGGCTCAAACTTTCACATATTGTGCGCAACCATGAATTAACAAATCCTGGAAAGTTTTAGAGCTAAAATCGGTTTAAAACTGGTTAAAATTGAACTTTCGCTTGAAATTGGTTCGACATTTGCTGACATCATCAGGCTTTCGCTTGAAATCTCAGGGTTCGATTGAAAATTTGGTGCAGTTTGAAGCGAAACACAGGCTTTCGCTTGAAATCAGCAGTTTGCTTGAAAATACGTGTACCGCTTGAAAAATTGTTTGAGATATATCTGACGTAACATTCTGATCGAGGTTGTCAGTTAGTTGAGACAAGAAATCACGAGTTCTTGTGTCAGTTTGCACGAGCTATTCAAGAATTGCATGTGATAAAGTGCATCGAGTTGGTCCGTTCAAGGTTGCATGTGAGGTTCACTTAAAAAGTTCGTGGGATATTGTGATTGTGTCAGTTTGCATGTGTATTGTGTCGGCTTAGTGGATTTATTGGATAAGAGATATTATTCAGGTCACATGTATTGAATTGATCAAGCCCAAATAGTCATCAGCCCAAATAAACAATCATCAAGAGTTGTCGAATAGTTTTTGCTTCAGCCCACGTGATCGAGATAAAGCGGCCCAATCATTAATCAAATAAAAGTAATCAACAGTGCGGCCCAATCAGCTTTGGTGAAATTGTTCGGCTCAATCACAGTCAAGTGCAGCTTACTTTATACTCGGAACAAGTGAAAGTGTGTTTTTGTGAGAAATTTTGTCGGGACAGTTTAAAAGATGGCAAAGGTTTTTGATGAAAAAGAAAACAATGATCTTAAAAAGTTAAATGATTGGTATCGAGGATATTTCAGTAGTTCTTATCAGAAATTACCCAAAGAGGTTTGGAGTAACCGGTTCGAATGTTTTCTGTGTAAGAAAGATGAAAAGTTGGATGATTTGGAGAAGCGTTTTGATCGTTTGGTTGACTATTTGAAGGAAAATCAAATAGTAATAACAGAAGCTGATATGGTATCAAAGTTTGCTAATGGATTACCAGCTGAATGGGATGATTGTTTGAAAAATTTGAGAGAAAATTCTAGTTTTTCAAAATTATCTCTGAATAAATTCATTAGTAAACTTAAAAATCACAATTATGAAATTTATCAAAAGAAGAGAGATGTGATGGATAAAATAAAAATGAATTTAGATGAGTTGAATTTAGACGTGATAAATGAAATCAACAAAAGAATCAATGTTTGTTGGGCAGCAAAAAGAAATTTGATATATGATATGAAAAGGGGTTGTTATATTGATGATAATGAAAATCCTCTTGATTTCGTTACAATCTTTGGTGCAGGTACTTATAAGATAGGGAAAGAGCAAGTTCTAAAGAATGAAGAATCTGTGAAGAATGAATCTTCAAATTCTGAATCAGTGTGCTCTAAATGTGATACACTTGAAGCTGACAATGGCAAACTCTTGAAAGATGTGGAAAGTTTGACATTGGAAGTCAAAAAGTTAAAGGATGAGAAGCAAACTGATGTTAAACAGATTTTTATTTTGCAGGAAATTTGTGAGAAGCAAAAATCTGAAAATGTTAAACTGTTAAATGAATTGAACAGTTTGACATCAGAAAACAAGAAGTTGAAAGAAAATGGAAAAATTTTTGAAGATAAAATTAAAAGTTTTGGAAATGAAAAATCAAAAATTGAGAAAGATTTTCAAAGTCAAATAAAAATTTTAGAAGATGAGAGAGATTTGTTTGGTAAAAACAATCTTGAAAAACAAATTGAAATAAATTCTCATCTTGAAAAGATTATTCGACTTGAAAAGGAAGCAGAGTGTGCTCAAAAGAAAATCAAGGAATGGGAAGAAAAGTTGAAGGTGTTTGTGAATACTTCAACTATTCCTTGTCCAAAACCTATTAATTCAGTTTCAATAAGTGACAATGTCACAAACTTTGACAAAGTCAAAGTTGAAGATTGTGATGAGAAATCTGATGATGAAAATGAAAAAATGAAGAAAAAGAATTTGTTTTTGAAATTAAAAGAAAATTTTCAAGAAACTGTTTCACAATCAACTGAAAAGGGAGAATGCTCTAAGCAAAAACCTTTGAAGAAGAAAGTGGAACAAAAACAAAAAGAGAAAATTTTGAAAAATGTTCAAAAAGAAAATAAAAGTTCATCAGATCAATCATCCAATCGCAATCAAAAATTACAAAAAGTAAAAATTCAAAATTCAAAAATTGTTGGTAATAAGTGGTGCAGGTCGGACCACAGTGCTCAAAAGCCAAATCCAGCAAACAAGAGGAGGAAAGATTATCACCAAGCCGAACAGTGTTATGATCTGAATGTTTGGGTTGAAAATGGTGACTGGTACGATAACAGAGTGTGTTACAGATGCGGCTATCAAGGACACATTGCTGTTAACTGCCAGAGTTGGAGTTTTGAGACAAGGAGATGCTTTAAATGCAACATCATTGGCCATATTGCTAGAGATTGCTCAATGAGATCAATGAGAAGATCGAGGGCTGAATCTCAGAAGCAGGTGAAGAAACCAGTCAATGTCAAGCCCAAAGAACAGAAGGTTCAAGAACCTAAAGTTCAAGAAAAGAAAGTGAAGCTTTCACATCGGCAAAAAGACAGACTGAGGAAAAAGAGGAAGAAGGCCAGAGAGTATCTAGAGAAGATTTTATCCTCGGATATAACTGGTAAAACAGATAAAAGTTCTGATAAATCGTCATGCTCACCAAAGAACAACAAATCAAGCAAAACACATTCATCAGATACAAATCTGAGGACGAAAGAGGATAAGAAGAAGAAGAAAGTTGATGGTGATGAATTTGTTTCTTCGGAAACAAAGGAGTCACATGTTGGCAATGAATCTGGCTCATCAAAGTCAGACAAGCCACATTCAGGCAATGATTCTGGTTTGTTAAAACCAGAGGAGCCATTTGTTGAGGTAAAAGTTGAGAATTCTGGTCTAACAATGGATGATGCAAATTTTCCACCATTGTTGAACAAGAATTCCAAAGCACCCAAGGACAGTCAGGCTTGGGTGAATCTGTTTAAATGAAAAACCTGACTTGCCGGAACTCCCAGGTTGGTAAGTGTGGAGTAGGAATCGGCACCTTGAGAATTCAACCAACAGAGGATGTTTGGTTGAAAATGCTTGATTGGATTGATCTTACAAGTGGTAAATCAGGGACATTAAGTTGTATCTGATTTCCTACAAGTGGTTAAAAACAAAAACAATGTGATGAACCAAACCCCTAACTTTACAAATGGTAAAACAATCAAACTAATTTTCTGGAAAAACCATTTTGATTAAAACAAACTTAAGTGTTTTGATATCATAATGGGAAAATAGTTTGTTGTGAAGGGGAGTTCTGATTGTTCAAGCCAAGTGAATGGAGAATTGAAGTGATTCTCATCATGTTGTCACGTTTCTTGTACATCTTGTTTTCAAATTTTCTCAGAAAATCAAAATTGAGACATATTTTGATTTTAGGGGGGAGTAAAATTTTTTAAAAAAAATTAGAAAATTTGAAAATGCCAAAAACATTGAAAATGAAAAAAATGAGTTTTGTTGTAAAAAAGAGGAAATGATAGTAGATCAGTTGGACTGTCACAGCATGCTAAAGAAATGGAGAGATAAAATGTGATAAACGATCTTACTAAAGATGTGACGATAGGCTCAGCTAGACTAGTAGATTTGCAATAACGATACAAACTAAAATGAAAAAGCCTAGTTCTAGTGGGAAACATGATTGAAAGCATAGTACTTAGTTTTGTCCTTCTTGATTGTGTGCCTACTCAGTAATCGCTGATTGTCGAAAGACATAAAACTGGTTAAGTTTGTGAACTTTCACAACTTCGCTGAAAAGTCACTGTGATTGTGCATTTCATTTTGCAAAAATTTAAACTTGTTTTATTTCTTTATTTTGTTTAAGCATCGGACATCCTCTGCGTATATGTGAGTATCGACCTGGATGTTGTTGCCTAAACGTTCTGCTTTATTTTCTTTGGTGTTTCGTTTAAGCTTTGGATCACCTCTGCGTATACGGGAGTATCGACCTGGTGGTTAAATCCTAAACAACTTCAACTTGTTTTATTTTTCTTATTTTGTTTAAACATTGGACTTTCTCTGCGTATACGGAAGTATCGACCTGATTGTTAATGTTTAAACATTCTGCTTTGTTTTTTGCACAAATCACAGTCGATAAAAGTTTAAAGGCATTACTCGAGATAGTGTATTGCATGATGAGGGGATATGCTGAGATCGTGGGGTCCATAAGAATTTAGTGCAAATTAATATACCTTAACGTATCGGTAAGCATTTCAAAAGTTTTTAGATTGAGTTTATGTGGACAACAATATCGTCAATCAATGTGAATCGTTTAGAACTTAAAATGTTAAAGCTTAACGGTGCTAGTGATTGGTCACAAAAACTGATATGATCCTCTTTTGCAAACTCACAAAAATAGTGTCTGTATATATTTCTTTACTGCATTGCATTCCTTTGTTATCAAAAATCCAAAAAGATTTTAGTGTGTTTTAGCATAAATTTTGAAAAATTCAAAAAGATTTTCGACAACTGATGTTGAAGAACTAATTTTCAAAATTCCAAGTGCTGAACATGATGAACAGGGTTGGGAGTGAGTGCTTAAATGAAGGAATTTATTTTGAAAAAGAAAGTTTGATTAGTTAATCAGGGTCATTAATTTGAACTTGATGTAACTATTACTAATAAGTTTTTCTTATTGATTTAAGTAAAAACTTATGTTTTGATGAGAAAATGTGTGCAGGAGTTGAGCTGAACAGAATTAAAGCCAGGGATTGATCTCAAGGTGATAGCAAATTCCAGACGGCGATCCCATTATGATGAGAGGGGGAGTCTGACGAGGTTAGAGCCAAAGAGAAGATCCTGGTATATGCTAAGAAAGAAAAGAGACTGATAAAGACTGAAGATTGAGAAGACTCGACACTTAAGACTCGTCAACATCTGAGGGGGAGTCCGTTGGTGCATTCATCTGTCGTCTTCGTCTTATGTCGAGTCTCGGGTTCATTGCGGATCAGTTCAAGCATGATGTCATCATATTGAATGATGACATCATATTATGACATCATAAATTGCATCATCACACATGAAGACAAAACAAAGTTGTGATTATAGGCTTTCGCTTGAAGACAGATTGCATGGATTCGCTTGAAAGTCAATGTCATAGGTTTCGCTTGAACATGATTTAGTGGGTTTCGCTTGAACAAGTTCTGTCATATTCAAGCGAAACTTGATTACTATAAATAGGCTAGTTGCTTATTCATTTGTAACAGTTCTGAAATTCCATACCGAGGTGCTGCCGGTGTGAAGACTGATTGTAATCGATAGTATATCAATATAATCAGTGTTTAAAGTGATATTCAAGCTGTTTCGACGTCAGTTTCTTTGTTTCCGCCTCTGAAACTGATAAAATATCTTCTGAACGACTTGTTTGGGTCACAAAACGATCCTACAATTGTGAAGACATAGCTCAATTGGTTAGTGCACGCGTTTGGGAAGCTGTTGACCCGGGTTTGAGTCCCGTGGTCAACAGTTTTGTTTAAATTTTTTTGTTTCAAACATAATACTTTCAGCAATTGTACACAAACAGCCCTTGTAAGTTTAAAATTCTGAAAATTACTCAAATAGTCCCTTGACTTAATTACCTAAGTTATGTTTAGAAGAAAACTAACTTTAAAATCTAATGGGACTAACTAGATTACAATAAAACTCTCAAATTGCAACTTAATTACTTTTTAACTAAACAAAGAATAAATAACCATATTTATCACCAATAAAATTAAATATAAAAGATTTTTCGACGATACAACAGATAAAAATTTTTGAAAGAGACAAGCTTCTAAAAAAACAGATTTTCAAGACTCGATTTCTAAATCAGGAAAGTTATAAAAACGCAGAGCGTTACAGATACACAATCGCATTGATCCATCTTTCTTTTTCACAAACAACACAGGTGCTCCCCAAGGGGATGAACCTGGTTGTATGAATCCTTTTCCAAATAATTCATCTAATTGCTTTTTCAGTTCTAACATCTCCGTTGGTGCTAAACGATAAGGTGCTTTAGCAATTGGGGCAGTTCCAGGTACTAGATGAATTCTAAATTCTACTTTCCTATCTGGTGGTAATCCGGGTAGATCTTCTGTGAATACCTCTGGGTATTCTGACACTACCGGAATTTCCTTAAGTTCCTTGCCCTTAGTGTTAATGATTACTGAAATCATATACACTACGCCTTGCTTTCGTTCGTAGCTAGCAGCTTTCATTACTGATATGAACTTCATTGGCTTGCTCGGCTTATCTCCTTTGATCAAGATCCTCTCTCCTGTTGGCGCACGAATTTCAACAGAATTTTGATCACATAGGATTCGAGCATGGTTCGCTACTAACCAATCCATTCCTAACACTATGTCGAATCCCGCTAAATTCATAGGTAGAAGGTTTGCAGAGAACTTATGTCCTAATAGTTCTATTTTTCCTTCTTGAAGTACTTCGCGTATATCGATAGGGTTTCCTTCAGCCGTTTCTACCGTACAAGCTTGACTTAACTTAGTTAAAGGTTGACTAAGAGCTTGGCAAAATGCAGTATTTATAAAACTTTGGTTTGCACCAGAATCAAATAATACTTTTACATAAACGTCATGGATAAGGAACGTACCGGTGATCACGTCAGGGATCATGGTTGCCTTTTGCATCGTTAGCTGAAAAGCTCTTACGTTCTTCTTGTTAGCTCCGTCGGTCCCTTTCACTTTGTTGTCAGGTGTCTTGGCTAATTTAGGGCAATTTGGCTTGAAATGCCCTGCCTCCCCGCAATTGAAGCAGATCGTAGATTTCTTCCTACAATCTTCTTCTCTATGCCCAGGTATCGTACAGAAGTTGTAGTACTTATTACATATTCCTCGGTGCCTTCTTTTGCATAATTTGCAGAGAGGTGGTGTAGAAGACTGCCCGACTCCTTTCTTGAAGTTATTGCCCGAGCGAAAACCTTAGGTAATCTTTTGAGCCAACTCCTTCTTCCTATTCTCATCCCTCGTACGAACTAATCTGTCAGTCAAAGTATTGGCCAATTCGACTAAGTCGTCGATAGTCCGAGGTCTAGCAGCCTTGACTATATCGCGGATTTCGCTAATCAATCCCCAAATATAGCGAGAAATAAGTATAGGTTATGGCGAATCCAGAGTCGGAACTATTCTAGCATACTCGAAGAATTTTGACGTATACTCACGGCACTTAACATCTACCATTCTATGGTTCAGGAACTAATTTGCCATTTGTTCTTTTTCATAGGAAGGACATAATTTCCTTTCTATCATTTCCTTAAACTTTTCCCAACTCATGGCATAAGCCATGTCGCTTCCTTTAGCTTGTAGAACAGTATTCCACCATTCTAATGTTTCCTCCTTGAAGAGGTTGGAAGCATACATTACCTTGTCTTCTTTTGCGCACTTACTTATTTTGATAACAACTTCTGTCTTTTCTAGCCATCGTAGTGCAGCAGTAGCTCCTTCACTGCCCGTGAATTCGGTTGATTTACAGGCTAGGAATTCTTTATAGGTACAACCAGTTGTCATTACTTTCATCTTTTTAGGTAATGGGGCTTGGATGTTATTATCCTTGCCTCCATTTACGCTATGACTGAAGTTATCATCACGGGTGCTTTTGCTATTATCAGCTTTGGAAGGTTCGACTGGGTTTTTAACAGTTGCTATGATTGCTGGGATAGCGTTAGCTATACCCTGAGCAATTATGTTTTATATATCTTTTCTATTTAGAGAATTTTCCTGGTTATTCTGACCCGATTGATTAACTTCGTTTAACATTTGAATTGCAAACATAATACACTGATTAATATCACAACATAGATAGCAAATAAACAAAGCATTGCAATCACAAACACAAACTGAGTCAACACATATAGCCAAAATTGTCGATCATTGCGACATTTAGATTTTTATATACATATTATGCTTCCGTACACAACCACATATTTTACAGATATTTTATTTATTTTTTAGGTGATATGTGTATATATATATATATATATATATTTCTTTCACTATAAAAAAATACGTCTATATTCACGACTTGTCTCAAACAAAAGAAAGAAACAAGTATCTTATTTTTTATAGATATTCACGATATGTTTCCTATGGTAAATGAGTTATATCCATAAACTATTAAATATTATACAAACACCCATTCTATAGTTAGCCCTCCTTAAAAGTCGAACTTCCGCTCATCATACTTCCAGCTGAGGCTCTCACCCACTGACTTAATTCTATTCCCTACATCTATCAACTCTTCGCCATAATGGCGCAGCTCAGCCACATTATCGGGATTCATGGGTGGAAAAACATTTGGAATGTATGGTGGAAATTGTGGTGGTGGCTGGAAATAGGAGTCTCTTATGCGGTTTAGAAATTCCCTGTTATCGGCCTGCCATTGTTCCGTTGGATTTTGTGTTGGTGCATGTATCCTTGAGGTATCTCCTGAGTTAGATGCGGGTATTGGTTGAGAGATCATTTGGATAGGTTCTGAATAAACATGTAGGTTTGGGTTTGTTTCTTCGACTATAGGTTGAAACATATCACAGTTTGCTAATCTACGGTCGAGTTCCTCCCACAGTCGTTTGGTTACTGGGATTTGAGTGGTTCCTTCAGATAAGGTTAGGGTAGCTATTGTGGTTTTGCTTTTCTTTTTAGGTGGTACAGGTTCAGAGGATTTGGCTTTAAAAGTGAAAGATCCTTTCGCATCCGTTTCATATCCTGATATGGCTCTGGATGGCCCTTCGTCCATCTTCGAATCAGGCGTATGTTCGAAAGCATCGGTCACCCTTTTGTCCCTCATAGTGTTAGTCAAAAACAATGAAAACACGAACTACTAAAATTGAATATACTATTGATTAGTAGCACAGATTTTTCATAGAAGCATCAAATTCCTGATTATTAATTTAAGTATTTTCAAAATACTTAATTAGCTTAAACTAGTGGCTCTGATACCACATTTTCTGTCACGACCCTAGACCCGTTCCCCCGGTTCGGGCGCCGCGAGACAGAAAACTGTGGTACCGGTGTTTATTAATTGGCAGCGGAATTTACATCAGGACCGGGTGTCAGGAAAATAATATCAGAGTTTTTAAAACACCGAATTATTTTATTATTAACTGCGGTAAACCCCGTATTTACAGGAAAGGAATTTCATTGGAGAAATCCTTTAATTACAGAAAACATGTTTTATTTCTAATTTACTGAGCCACTTTATTTAAGCGGAAGTGCTACGCGGTACTTTTCCTTTCTTCACAGTAAATCACCTAAAACATGTTTTTAAAATATTTGATCAGCGAAAAATACTGGCGAGTGCATTCAATTTATACAAAAGACACATTGTTATAATATACAGTATTAAGAGCTATTACAGTGTTTATATAAACCAATTACCCCAAATCGGTATTTGTCACTCGACCGGATCTGTGACTATGGTCATATCACACATTGGCTACCCGTTGTCTAATGGTGAAGCTTATCAAGTAGTGTATACAAAACCCCACATACCGGCAGTAATTGAAGATTACAAAGACTTAATCACTATAATTACAACTTTAAAAACAAGTAGGGTTTTGAAAACATTTTGATAAAAAGAAAATGACTCACATTGCAGGTTTAAACTGTCAAAGCTTGCCTACTGGTTAAGCTGGTAAACCTAATTAAATATACAATGCAGACGAATTAGGTTAGTAACTTAATACAACCTTTACGATAATCACGAGATTGAAACCCTCACGACGAATGACAATGTATAGCCGAGTATCGGCAGCACTTAAACATCCATCGGATTGGTTTTAATCGATCGGATATAGTACCTTAGAAGTGGTCGAGTTATTACCCTGATATCGCTGCAAAGTTTTGAGATTTCGATTGTAAACTTGAAAGAAACAGAAGAACGAGTGGTATAACGAACGGATTTTTACGTCGCAATATGAAATCTGATCAAGTCCCAGACTGTTGGCTTTATAGCCAACTTTGACACTCCCCGCGTGTCGCGGGATGTGACCACCTAGCCTAGGGTAGCCTGGTGTCGTGTATAGCCTGGAAATGTGTCAATTTCGAGTGATACGTGTCTAGATCTTCTGTCGCGAGTCACGGAAAGTTTAGGGGATCCCCCCCCCCCCCATGAGTCTCCGGGGGTCCCTGTTGTTGATTTCGTCTGTTTTTTCGATAAGGGTCGTGTTGTACAAGCCCAGGGTTTCACTTAAGGTTCCTTAAAGTGCATTTTAGATTATCACAACAGCCAATCTCATAATCAGATTTTGCTTTAGGTTTAAAATAAATTACATAAAACATTATATCAAAACATGTAACATTATGAATTGTTTTTTATAAGTTTTCTATTTAATGTCTTGAAAGTAATTGTAGAATTAAATGTCATTAGTTTTCATAGAAAACTCTTAATTCTTGAGTTTCTTTAGATTAAATAGGGTGCAAAAAGACAATTATACCCCTCAAACATAATTAATATACGCATTGTGTGTTGTATATCAAGCATTTCTACTTGTACCACTTAATTTTTAAGAAGTCCTTAAGGAAATGCTTTATAATATAGTATAGATAGAAAACTCTTAATTCTTGAGTTTCTTTAGATTAAATAGGGTGCAAAAAGACAATTATACCCCTCAAACATAATTAATATACGCATTGTGTGTTGTATATCAAGCATTTCTACTTGTACCACTTAATTTTTAAGAAGTCCTTAAGGAAATGCTTTATAATATAGTATAGATTCTAATCAAATTTAAGTAATTACAATTTATAATGCCTACGGTACAATTTCTTAATGAAGTTAGTAAAGGGGCAAGATGGTCTTTTCACATGAATATTAAATCTTAAAGCTTTCTAAGTAATGACTATTAATTTACAAAACTATTATTACAATCGTTTATATAAATTTTAATCTTTTAATAAAAGAAAAATAATGATAGAAAGAGAAAGGAATTGAAGAGTCCTCTTTTAAAAAATTAAATTCCACCCATTTAATGACTTAATAAAGACATGATACAATAGCATGATGTAACCGATACCATAATGTTGGAATCCAACTGTTTCTAGACTGTATGTATCCATAGGAAAGTTCAAATGTGTTATAAGTTACACATACAACATGAGCATAAATACTCACCTTCAATTCAATAGTGAAAAATTCAACCAGTGGCTTATCATAGCATCACTCGAACCATAACTTACGACTCGATATCCTCCAAATATCATGTGGCAATCGAGACCATTCTCAGCACCAAAGCCATTGTCACCGACGATGACATCCTCTCAGCTCATGCCAACGACCCGATGGTGGATATTCGAGCGGCTGCGATGAAGAAGTGGCTCGGAAGTTTTTGTAGGTCGGGGGGTTGAAGGATCTTGCAATGGAGATTTTGGGGATTTACATGAAGAAGCTGAAGCATTTGTGTATGAGCAAGTGAGCAACTGGGAGGCTAGAGAGCTGAATGAAAGTCAAGTGGACATGTGTCGATCCTTATGCTTCTTACATCGGTCAAAGCTTATTCAACATTGTTTGTTTTTTTATCCAAGGAGATTTACAACATAGAAGATGAGTTAAAAATAACTTGTTCATGCATTTTCAAAGTGGTAATAGAATATGAGTAGTGGTGCAATTACAATTTTTTTTAGTTGGCTTGAGCTAATCTGTTGTTATTATAAAATAATCATAAATTAACTTGTTTCTCTCTCTATATTATAATGATTTGTTATGTGGGATTTCCGAACAACATTTTTTTACACGTTAAATATTATAATGATATGTTATGTGGGATTTCTGAACACCAATTTTTTACACGTTAAAGTTTCTTCAAGTGTGAATTTCAATAAAATTGTGACATTGTTTACACGTTTTAATAGTATGTTTATTACTTAACTGACACATACAATATAGTATTTAACATGAACAATTTTTATGTCAAAAGAACTTATAAAAAAAGGCACATTTTTTACATATATATCTTGATACACTTTTTAAGTTAGTGGTCAAATTAGAAAAAGTGAAATTTAACACTTTTGCATTATATTCATATAAGGATCGATGAAATTTGAGATGCTTTCATATTTTAAAAGGAGTTAGTGATGAGTTGGGATTACATCTAAAATTCGAAAAAAATCTTATTAATTTATTAGAAACCACCACTATGATAACTTTTGTAAAAAAGTTATGCGAATAAAAAAACTAACAGAAACAAGTAAAGCAATGCAAAGTATTCTTCCCACCGCATCGCGCGGGCACCATACTAGTACTATATTATAAAGCATTTCCTCAAGGACTTCTTAAAATTTAAGAGGTACAAGTAGAAATGCTTAGGATACAACACACAATGCATGTATTAATTATATTTGGGGGGTAAATTTGTCTTTTTTACACAAGGGCTTCTTAAAAATCAAGAGGTACAAGTTGAAATGTTTAGCGTACAACACAAAATGCCTATATTAATTATGTTTGAGGGGTAAATTTGTCTTTATGCACCATGATAAGTTAATGAATCTTTACCCAAGTTAATAAACAATTAAGACAGTAAGTCTTTCCACATGCAAAAATTAATTAAATGAAAAGTTAATACGTAAATTTAATATGAAAATTAATTAAATAATATGCTTTTGGATGCTTTGATTCGTTAATCAGTTACCACATTTTTATTGTTATCATTAGGATTTGTGACATCTCAAGACTCAAAATATGAAATGGCAATTATATGAAAATTAAACATGGTTATGTTAGCATTGAATAGCCATGATGAGCAACTCTTAAGTATATATATCACATCTCAATTTCATGACTCCCCCATTGCCATTCTGTTCGATCTTAATCACCATTGTACACCACCTCCCCAGTTTTCTTTCTAAATAAGTTCACCGTCATAGTTACAGAAATTACCACCGCTGTTGCCCGAGATACTAGAAGACGGTGTCATAGACCACTTTCCCGGCCGGCCCTAAAATGTACAGTTGGGCTTATGTCGGTCCCGCGTTCGATTAGCCGATTTACACTTTGAGGACTGAGACCGAATAGTAACAGCAGAATATCTTGAGTTGTAAATGAACTTCTACTCATCTTTTAATTTGTTTATACGTCTCCATCTTTTGATATTATGATGGAGTATAACCTTCATCTCTCTAGATAAATTGTATTATAGAAAAAAATGTATTAAAAAGAAGGAATGTTACAAAGAAGGAATAGAAACTTGTATATTAGCTTAATCTTATCACTTGTAACACACGAAGTCGGTCTAAAACAACCTGTTAAGATGGAAAATTAACCTTAAGTTGTATGTATGTATGTATGTATGTATGTATGTATGTATGTATGTATGTATTATTTCTGTTGTAAGATTATATTATTGAAAGAACATGACTACTATTTTACGCTTTGTTTTCTTATAATACTTCATCAGTTCATCTTCTTATTACTTTAACTACTTTTTATATTTCTATAATATATTTCTTAGCATAATTTTTTTATTAATACACAAGTGAAAGTTTCCTTTGTGCATGTAAGTTTTTTTATAAGTTGAGTCCGAGCTCAAGCCAATTTTGAGTATCTCATAACTATTCACATAGCAAGGAAATATACCTTTGGACGAATTTATTATTTATGACCTAGCCAAAATAATTAGTTTGGATAAAGGGGCTGAACTACCATAAACAGGAGATGAAACATGTTCAATTAGTAGGTCTAAGATAAGGGTAAAAAAATTTTACAACTAGGTAGTTAGAATGTCATGTTTTATAAGTAACTTGGTTTTGTTATGGCTATGCCTTAAAAGTGAACTCAAACTCAACCGAAGCGCCCGATGCACACCCCTAAAATCACTAACCAAAGTGTTGTGTTCCCGTCGCATTGTGCACACCCTTAAAATCACCAACTGAAGTGTTGCGGTCCCTGCTGCAACGCGCGGGCACCCCACTAGTTATAATATTACAAGAGGCACGATGTATGATTTTGATATTTAGATATGTGATATTCATTTTTGATGAAACAATGGTTAACCGGGTAGGGTTAACTCACTGGTCTCGACAAGTAGGGTTAATCCCTTCTTTCCGAGGATCGCTGGCTAGATCGTCCGCTGGTTGGTTTCCTGCACAAGGAAACAAGCCGTGACTCGTAATAAGGAGGATGGGGTGGGGGTGCTCCTTGTTACCACTCTCCGGCGTGAGAATCAGTAATTTGCTTGGGAAGCAAAGTGTGATAGTAGTAGTAGTGAGAGAGTTGTGAAGAGATACCTCAAACCTGGTTTGGGGTTGGTATTTATAGCCGAGGAGTGAAGGAGGGTAGTTGAGTGGCTAGTCTGACATCGCGCAGCCTACTGTAGGCGTGTCAGACCTGTCGGTTACGGTGGTGATGCCACGTCTTGCTGTGGTGTCAGACTGTTGCACACATGTGGGCTGACAGGTGACTATTCTCAGCGCCACTTGCACAGTGGTGTTAGACCCACTTGCCTTGTAGGCAGGATGCGGTGCCGGGCCACATCGCTGCTTGCGGTCACTGATGTTGTTCCCGCGTTCTTGTTCTGACCAAGATGGATGCAGGATGCGGTGCCGTGCCGCATCGCCGCTTGGTGACTGTTGTCCAGATCCCTTGTCGTGACGAAAATGTCCATAGGATGTGGTGCCAGGCCGCATCGCTATGCGTAACATTCGTTCTCGTACTTAAGGTAAGTCTTCTCATCAATGGACATATTGGTTTCAACCGTTGTGTTCACGCGTGCCCGCACAGACACAGATAAGTTCTTGCTGATGGGGGTTTTTGATAAGGGTAATGGTCATTCGCGGTCATGCTAACTCGAGATCTGGGACCATACCCCTTTAATTTTGAACTTATATTTTTTGCCCATTTCAAAACTCGAGCTTTACTTATGTGTAGTTATTCAAGACTTGGCTCACATTGGTTATTATTTAATTTGTTTATAGATAACACTTATTTTATTTTAATTTTATATATAAATACTTATTAATATATACTCAATATATTAAATAAAAAAATAAGAAGCCTAGTTAAGTAAAACTTAAATTTTAGTTCGTTAATGAATCTAAACCCAACTCTCAATTGTAATATCATCGAAATTACATCAAAATTAGCATATTGTGGTAGGTGAGAAAACATGAAATCGTCAAACGTTTGAAAAGTCATAAAAGTTATTACTAAAATATATTTTTACATTTCAAATTTTTATTACTAGTTGCAATAAATTAAAAAATCCAAGACCACGGGTAATGGGTATAATCCATTCAACGCCGTCCTTGTAGGCATTATAGGAACATTAAAGGGGAATGACGTTTCTAGTATAACGTCAAATGAGGAGAAATAAAATTGGAAAGTAATGATTGAAAGAGTATTTAAGAGACATTAACCACTACACGTTTTTAAGAAGCGTTATAATGTTGATGTGGCGGAAAATGCCCCTTAATGTGCATTAACCATTACGAATGGTCTAAACCATCAGCTGATAATATTCCATAACTACAGTTTGATCAATGACACTCTTTTTTTTAACGGCAAAGAATCTCACATGTAAACTCACCCTGCTCGGGGCTATGTCCAAGGTCGACTACTCGATCGCCATGACCCCCCCCCCCCATACGGGAACCAGATGGAATCCGTAAACCCTTACCACCCGTCAGGTTTGAACCCGTGATTAAAGTCCCGATTCGTCCCTTCACCCCAGATGTCCCTTGAAAATGGCACAAGCAAGAATTGAACATACGTCTCCACTAGGAGAGCAGACCAACTTACCACTAGACCAAGTTCTCATGACACTCTTAACTTCACTTATATTATTGAGGCCAATCCTAGTAACATAATAACCACCATAGATTCATAGTTAATACACTTGATTAATACTCGTTTTTGCTTGTACATTTATCCATTTCGTTTGTAATTATGTATTACGAATTTTACCAAAAAACTTGTCAAGTTACATTAAAACAGAAGGTAAACGGGCAACAAGCTGCGCCGTCACCCCTTTCTTAATTTCAAACAGAAGTTAGACAGGCAACAAGGTAGACCCTATGGAAGGGAGATCTACTCTGCGACTAACGGATCTGTTCGTCTTTGGTGGGATGGGGGAAACATGCTTGTGTGGACTTCACGGGGTTTCCCCTTAGGTTGGTTTAAGGGAAAACGAGTTTGTAGCTGGACAAGCAGCAGGAAAGGCAGAATCAAAGAATGTGGATAAGCATGCTAAAGCTTGCGCAAAGAACCAACATGTCTTTGTCCAGGTCCAACGGGTTATCCACAACAATTGTTCAACCGATGGTTTATAATCATTATTATTTTTGAATTGTTTTTTTTTTTTTTGAATGGCTAGATCACCTGGTTAGGCCTTTGGCCTTTGATCACCTAGGTCACGAGTAGTAATCCTGCGGTTGACATATTATTACCAGTTTGAACCGGTGCCACAAACAATTCGTCCTCCGCAAGATTCGACCATAAGGCCTTCCGGACGGGACCCACTTAACCCACATAAGTGGGTAACCTTTCCATCTCCCCAATTGGCCTGTGGTTCATTGGCATTATTTTTGAATTATTAAAAATTTAGATTTGTTAGTTTGACTAATGACTATAATAATTATATATAGTGCTTCGTTTGTATGCATTGTTAAGTAATCTCAAAATCCCAATTTCTGTCTTCCAACCGATTCCGATCGCCGTCTCGTCAAATTTCCGATCACCGTTCATATCTCCGGTAACTCTACTTAACTCCGAGCATCCGATCACACACACAATCCGGTTCAATTCCATACACTTGATCGTTTACTTTTAAATGCTTGTAGTTTTAATTTCAGATAGAAACGGAGAATAACGATTACCGAAACCCTAGCTCCGAGAATTAGACATCTGTGTCGTATATAGGCTTTTGTTGATCACTTTTATGCACGATTATAAGTTTATAACTGTGTTAATCTGTTAAATCTTGTTATTGTTGATTGGAAAGTTGAGTTGATTTTTATGTTAAATTGATGCTGATTTGATTTTAGGTTACTAATTGTGTATGGAATGTTTATCTACATTAGTTATCATGAATATCGATTTCGAAGTTCAAAGCGTAGGATTCGAGGAGCAACTTGAATTGGAAGTGGATTTGTTACCTGGCTTTTGTGTTTGATATATTTGGAAAGTACTTATTTGTGGCTTACACAGACATAGATACATGATGTGTTTGATCATTTATGTAGTAAAACTGTGGCAAAACCTTACTTCTATAAGGATAGAGAGGCTGCTTTGAAGCAATAAGAAAGTTAACAAGTACAAAAGTACGATAACCACAGTTGTAAAAAAGTATCGTTAAGAGTGTGACTTCCAGCCACTGGATTGATTTACGGGATGATAGTTGCTTCAGAGTTAAGAGGAGGATGAATGTGATTGGATGAAAGCATTTGTTGCAATCAACCATCTTATAGTTGTAATGAAAAACTACCTCTTAATCATTGCCCTTTAAGGTTATGGTTATTAAAATCCAAAATAAAAATATAGGAAGGAGAATATTCATGAAACTCATGATAAAGAAGATGATAGTTAGAGAAGGTGGGACCAGTATACATGAATTAGATTGGTAGGATATGAGAGAAAAAAACCTCATCGTAACCTTAGTTACTTCGAAAGCCTGAATTAGAATATTGCATTTTGTGTTGCTACATGGTTAAGATGTCCAAGTATTTGTGTTTCATATCTATTTTCTGGTGTTGGAACTTGGAAGCATTGGAATACTTGAAACTTGAACTGAAGATGATAAAGTGAGTGGCTGCTATCTGGATACTTACTTTTTGTACGTCTCAAATCAAAATTGTAACTCTTTTCTTCGAGCAGTTTCTATGTACACAAATAAGTCATATGCTGTGACAGTAACATGGCATTTATACAACTTTTTTTTTGGCGTTCCTTAAACTTAAACAGGTTCATGCTTCATATGATAGGCCAAATAGTCAGGCATTAGTTAGTACATTTGAAACATCAAACATCCATGTATTTTTGTCTGCTAAGGTTAAGTGTATGTTCACTTGTCTATTATGATGACTAATATGTTTTAAACACAACTTATTTTGCATTTGCTTGCTCAAACGCAAATTTTGACCAATTTGTGCACCCTAGTCCCTTTGTATCTTCATTGTACTGATTTTTCAATTTAATAATTAATAGTTTTATGCAAGTAAATAAGCCACACTAATAGGTTTCAATGCCTTCTAGTAATGGAACGACTGATTGACTGCATGTGTTAACACTGTGTATCAGTAAAATGTACTTGTGCAAAGAAGGAACATTCATCTTTACTAAATTATTTCTTAATGTTAATTTTTTTGGCTGTCGTATTAGGATTGCAATCGATCATTGAATAGAAGATGGATTCGAATAATTGGAGGCCTACTCAAGGTGCAAGTAGCGGTGTTGTTGACCCCTCCATGGAATCTGGTGATTGGAGGGCTCAGCTGCAAGCAGATTCACGACAAAGGATCGTGAACAAGATGTGTGTACTTACTATATTCTTATACTTACAAGAATTTTATTATGCTGATTGCTGACTTCCTTGAGTGTCAATTGCTTGATGCGACTGTTTCTCTGCGTTCTTTTAATTTGTAAAAAGATGTGTACAAACTGAATTTATTGCTAATATATACATCATTTTGGCTGACACAAGTTGATCATGTGTAGAATGGATACCTTGAAGAGGCATCTTCCATTCTCTGGGAATGAGGGACTACAGGAACTTAAGAAAATAGCTGTGAGGTTTGAAGAGAAGATTTATACCGCGGCCACAAGCCAGGTTTGTCGTCTTCTTTATGCTATGTGTGTGTGTATAATATATATATATAGAAGGATCCGTTAGGAACCACCCTTTATTGCGAGAACCGCGAGAACCAATGTGAACACAACCAAAAATACCTAAAAAATCTAAAAAACACAAAAAAAAAAGTTAATATTTTTTTTATTAAAAATCGCTACTTTTCGTCAATATTTTTTATTAAAAATCGCTACTTTGGGTGGTGTAGTGGGTTTATTTTGTTGTGTTCACATTGGTTCTCGCGGTTCTCGCAAAAAAGGTGGTTCTCGCATAAACCCTACCCTATATATATATACACGACTACACGTGTGTGTGTGATTAGTTTTTATTTATTTTTTTGCTTATGTGGAATGAAGATTTGGCAAGAGCTTTCATCTATGAACGAGCCAAGTTCTTCAAAAATAGAACAAACTAGAATTAAACTCCTCCCGCATTGCGGCAGGGGCGTAAAACCGTGCCAAATAGCACGAATGCCATACCACCACTAGCGACCACCAACACTGAGTCGATCTAGGACCCGCGAGTTGCGACGAACCTGTCAAACAAGAAAAAATAGACTTAAAAAATAGACGTAAATGTGTTGAACCACAAATGCACGTTGTGCCGTTTTAACTCGCAAAATTTTGGGCGAAACATAAAAACGTTGAACCACACACTCACGTTGTGCCGTGTTAACTCGCAAAGTTTAGAACGAAACGAAAATGTGCGAAAGATGAAAAGTACAGGGGACCAAAGTTGAAAGTAAAAAAGTTGTGAGGTTAAATTGCAATTAATGAAAAGTTTTGGGTTAAATTAGAAAAACAAATTTTGTGGCGTTAAAATTGCAAAAGATGAAAAGATTTTGGGCTAAAAGTAAAAAATCATTTTTTTTCAAAAATCCCCCAAAGCTTGAGGTATAACTTCATCATGCATAAAAATGTTGCTAATTAATAGTATTTGTATAACTGATGTCATTTTTTTTTCTCCATACCATAAGGTATTGTGGGGCCTAAAAATTATATAATTTACTGGTTTGCAGTCTGATTATCTGCGAAAGATATCTTTGAAGATGTTGACCATGGAAAATAGATCACAGAATTCCATGCCAGACGCCATGCAGTCAAGCTCTGCCGCTAATAGTGTAAACCCATCAGATCTAGGTACTTCGTAACACGTTATCATTCATTGTTATGCCACAAGATTTACAAATATGATTTTGTTAGGAATAAGTTTATTTCCAAATGCATAGGTTCTCAAGTGATGCAGCAAGGACAGCAACTTCCTATTTCCGCACCATCTAATAATATTCAATCAGGACAACAAATGATGTCTCAGAGCATGCATAGTAATATTGTTTCAGCTGGAATGCAATCTGCATTGCTACCTGGCAGCGGTTTACAGCAATCCACCATGGGAAACGTTGCTGGTCAGAATTCGAACTTGCAGAACATACAAAACATGTCTGGTGTTCAACAAAATGCTGTCGGGAATACAATGGGTCCCGGTAATTTTGCAAATCAACGGCAGCAGATACAAGGACGACAACAACTTGCTCCCCAACAGCAACAGCAACAGCAGCAGCAACAACAAACGCAAAATTATCTTTATCAGCAGAAGTTGCATCAAATGGCAAAGCAGACACTCCAGCAGCCTTTGCAATCACAAATGCAATCGCACATTCCGCAACAGAATCTGTTACAGCCAGGTCATCAACAATCTGTTATGCAACCGGCAATGGTGCCGACATCTTCTCTCTCTTCAGTTGTACAAAATCAACAGCCTGGTGTACCACAGTCGTCACAACCTTTAATGAATCATCAGCAATCGGTTTTAAGACAACGGCAGCAACAAGTACAACCAACACAGCAGAATCCAATGGGGCAACAGGCAAATGCTACAAACATGCAACAAAACCAGCTCATAGGGCAACAGAATAACTACTCTGACATGCAGCAACAGCAGAGGTTGATGGGTCAGCAAAATAAGCTTTCGAGTGTACAGCAGCCACAACCGTTAATTGGTCAACATAACAATCTTTCTAGCATGCAACAACAACAATCTGGTAACTCCAACATGCAGACCAATCAACATTCAGTGCAACAAATGCTACAATCTAGTATGCCAATGCAGCAACAGAATCATCAGAATTCAGCAACTTTGTTGCCGACACAAGTTCAACAACCACTAACACAGTTACAGCAGCCGGTGATGCCACATATGCAGTCTCAGCAGCAGCAGGTGGGTATGCAACAACAGCCAAATCTGCTGCAACGCGATATGCAACAAAGGCTTCCAACTTCAGGCGTTTTTCAGCAGCAAAATGTGATTGATCAGCAGAAACAGCTATTTCAGCAACAGAGAGCTATGCCAGAGGCATCATCAAGTAGGGTTATTAACTTATTATGTTTGTTTATTTTTTAATATTATTATTTTATATTTAATAATGAACTAACACATGCAGCTTCTAACTCTTTTGTAGCATCACTAGATTCGACAGCTCAGACAGGCAATTCAAATGGTGGAGATTGGCAAGAGGAAGTGTATCAAAAGGTACTGTGTATTACATTTCTTTAATTGAACAAAATCATCATTATTGTTTTAACGGAGTTTAGTTTTTAACTTTTGCTTATTTCGCATTGGTTTCAATTATCAAGTATCTGAGCAAAAAAGTTGTTACCAATTTTAAATTGTTAATCAAATGTCAAGAGCATAGACGTAGTTTTTGCTTGTAATCGTTTTAGTGTTGTCGTTCTCTTTTTTATACAAGGTTTTTGCAGTTAATATTGTTCTATTTTGAATAGCATTGATATTATAGATAAGCAACTAAATGTGAGTCATGTATTTCTTAAACATTTTTAATGACTTTTTCTTCTTATTGCAGATTAAAGCTATGAAGGACCTGTATCTATTAGATTTGAATGACATGCTCCAGAAAATTATTGGCAAATTGCAGCAGGTAAGTTAGTGGTTCTTATCAAAATTCAAAATCCCTTTTTAGATTAAAAAACACTTATAATCATTTCAAGATAACAGGTTAACTTACAAAAGCATACTGCCAAAGGCAAACTTCTGTATCTTAGTTTAATGAACTTTTTTCTGTGCAGTACGATTCTCTTCCTCAGCAACCAAAAAACGAGCAACTTGAGAAGCTGAAAGTGTTTAAAAATATGTTGGAGCGTTACATGCAATTCTTACAAATCCCTAAGAATAGCATATTGCCTAATTATAAAGATAAGCTGGGTACTTATGAGAAGCAGATTATTCAGGTCATCAACTCAAATAGGCGGAAACCTGTGGGCCCACAGCAGCAAGCACAAGCACTTCCGCCAGCACACATGCAATCTATGCAGCAATCACAACAAACACATTCTCAATTGACACAAGTTCAATCACAAGAAACTCAGATGAATCTACAGGGTGGTTCTATGGCAGCAATGCAACCAAATAATATGGGAAATCTGCAGCAAAGTAATGTTCCTTCTCTGTCAGGCGGTTCGAATGTTCAACAGAACGTGATGAACCCCATACAGCCCGGTTCAAATCTTGACCCGGGTCAAAATAGCAGTATGATGAACTCTTTACAGCCGATCTCTAGTGGGCCTCAACAAGTAAACATAAACCCAATGTCACTACAGGCTAACACAAATATGCTTCAGCATCAGCATATTAAACAAGAACAACTGCTTCAAAGCCAGCAACTGAAGCAGTTTCAACAGCGCCAAATGCAGCAACAGTTTCTGCAGAAACAGCAATTCATGCAACAGCAGCAACAACAGCAGTTTCACCAACAAGCAAAGCAGCAGCAACCAAACGGACAGATGCAAGGAAACCAGTTATCTCAGCTTCATCAGATGAACGATGGCAGTGACGTAAAACTTAGACAGCAGATAAACGTGAAAGCAGGTGCATTTCAGCAGCATCATGCCCAACGTTCTGCTTATCACCAACAGTTGAAACCAGGTGCTCCGTTTTCACCTCAACTCCTCTCGTCTGCTTCTCCACAGATGTCACAGCATGCATCTCCTCAGATTGACCAGTCAAACATGCTCAAATCTGCCAGCTCACCATTTACAGTACCTTCTCCTTCAACCTCCTCTGCATCTCCTATCCCAGGGGAGTTAATAAATGGTGTTCCGTCATTATCCAACGTCGGGAATATTGGACATCAACAACCGTCTTCAGCAGTCTTACCTACTCAATCTCTTGCTATTGGTACACCCGGAATATCTGCATCCCCTTTACTTGCAGAGTTCACTAGTCCAGATGGAAACCATGGTGCCGTTGCATCAATTGGATCTGGAAAACCTGTTGCAGAACAGCCTCTAGAGCGCCTACTTAAAGTGGTTAGTTTAGAAATTGCACATGCTCATATGATAACATACACCCTAGTAGATGTGGTAAGTTGGGCAGGTTGGCACTGGTTAATGACTTAAAACAATCCCTGGGTTAAACGGGTTAATTTTTCATACAGAACAAATGGGCTGTGAACGATTTCTAGTCCAATTTCTAAATGTTATATAAATGGCAAGATATCACCCAATCGTAACCAAGTTTATCACTATTTCATTTAGGTCACTCAAGGTTTGTATTGTTCCATTGTTTTGTAAAATTTTTCATGCCTGGGTTACCTGAGTGATCTACATGACATATTTATGAAAACTAGTGCGTTACCACCCGCGCTCTCCAGCGGGTTCGAAACGTAGATAAAAATAAACAAATTGCGGTAGTTAAAGTTGTTTGATGTTTTAGATAAGGGGCTTAACATTGTCATTACTCATTAGTAAAGTTGAGGGGCTAGACATGTCATCATTAAAGTTGAGGGATTAAAGTTGTTTTAGTTAAGGGGCTAAAGTTGTTTGATGTAGTTAAGGGGCTAAACATGTCATTATAAAGTTGAGGGGCTAAAGTTTTAGTTAAGGGGCTAAACATGTCATTACTAAAGTTGAAAGGCCAAAGTTGGTTAATGCCAAAGTTGAGGGGCCAAAGTTGGTTGATGTGACAAAATAGCATATTTATAGTACATATAATATAATTTATTACTGTATAGTGACATCTTTTTTCAAGTTTAACTTGAAGTAGCTGGTTTCCAGTAAAAATCATAAAATAAAATACTAATTGTAACTAAGTTACATAATTGTGATTTATGTCACTCAATCAATCTACCTATTTATGAAAAGGTTGATAGTGGAACAATATTAAACTTTGGTGACCTAAATGAAACGGTTATGAAACTTTGTTATATTAAGTGACTTTCACCCTTTATAAACAATTAACGAGTTACTTATGATTAAAAGAATAGTATTATTACAATAATAGTCAGATATACCTTTTAATTAAAAGATTTAAAATGTAGTATGTACGTATTTCCCCTTTAAGCTATAATTTCTTGTTTGACCCGTTTAAGATGAAACATAACCCAAATGAGTTGAAATTGCCACCTAGACTCTTAGGGGTGTGTTTAAGATACTTCTTTCATAATGTAAAACTCATGGACTAACATATTTTAATTCATTTCTTTATAGGTAAAATCAATGTCACCAAAAGCATTGAGTGCTTCAGTTGGAGACATTGGCTCCGTTGTGAGTATGATTGATAGGATTGCGGGGTCCGCACCTGGTAACGGGTCGAGAGCTGCAGTTGGTGAGGATTTGGTTGCCATGACAAAATGTCGTCTTCAGGCAAGAAATTTTGTCACTCAAGATGGAGCAAATGGCACGCGGAAAATGAAACGGTTTACAAGTGCAATGCCGTTAAATGTCGCATCATCTGCTGGCAGTGTAAATGATAGTTTTAAGCATTCTGAGACTTCTGAACTGGATTCAACTGCATCTTCTTCCAACAAAAGGCCCCGGATCGAGGTACTATGTTTTGGGATAAAAGCTTACTGGGAAATATTAATATGACAAAAATGCCCCTGATTTGAAATAGTTGTTTTGTCTCTTTTGGAAGTATGTGACAAACAAGTGTTGTAATTATTGTATTTCTTAACTTCGAAATAATTAAAAAGGCCTGGTTTACAAACAATTTTGACCTATAAGATGTTGATACCTCACTAGTGGTATAAGTATCCTTTAATTTTTAAGGGCGTTTGTCATCCAGACGTCTTCAGTCAGATATGGCATAAACGAAACCTGCATGTCATGCTGTTGTGATACAATGATACTTGACTGTTGTATTTATACATTTTCCTTTCCTTTAATTTTCTATATGATAAATGGAAGCTTGAAATTAAGTTTTTTTTTGTCATTGTATCTTGTGTTACAGTCTAATCATGCCCTGTTGGAAGAAATAAAGGAGATAAACCGGGGGCTCGTTGATACTGTGGTATCTATTAGTGAGGAGGATGTTGATCCGGCTGCAGCCTCTTCAGTTTCAGACGGTGGAGATGGAACCGTGATTACATGCTCCTTCAGCGCTGTAGCTCTTGGTCCAAACTTGAAGTCACAGTATGCTTCCGCCCAAATGGTGCGTAAATTCATCATACATATGTTATACCCTTCTCATGTTCCCCTGGCTTATATGTATTATTTCATTTAATGTGCAGTCGCCTATACAACCATTAAGGTTGCTTGTTCCTGCAAATTACCCAAGTTGTTCCCCGATACTCTTGGATAAGTTTCCGGCCGAAGTCAGGTGAGGAGTCATATTTGTTTGACCTTTTAACATCATTCATGGTTATTACTTTTGCTACAATAGTAAAGGGCATTTTAGTCTTTTGACATGCTTGGTTTGCTTATATTACAGCAAGGAGTTTGAGGATATATCAACGAAAACCAAATCAAGATTTAGTATTTCTCTGAGAAGTCTTTCACAACCTATGTCACTTAAAGACATTGCAAGGACTTGGGATGCTTGTGCTGCGGCTGTTATGTCGGAGTACGCTCAGCAAAGAGGTGGTGGTACCTTCAGCTCCAAATATGGTACCTGGGAGAACTGCTTAAGTGCTGCTTAATGTTGTCATCTTACATGTGTTGTTATAATTCTTGTATACCCTTGCAACAAGTATAGTTCTTATTTGAACAATAACTTATATAAACTGTTACATCCAAATGTCAAAGTAGAAGCTTGATTTGTGGAGGCATTTGCGCATCTATGAGTTTCTGTAATGGAATAACTAAAAAGTACAATAGCTACTACCACGTCACTGCCATGTAGGCAAAGACAATAACTAGTGTAGTAGTTTAACTAAAAATAAAATAAAAAGATGTGATTAGCTTGTGTGTAGTGGATGCCATTCCTTGCTCCCTTGATGGTGTTTAATTGGCACCCTCCAATAACCGGCCAATGGTGTTTAACTAGATTACACATGGTCTTATATAATGACAGTTTATTCGGCAAGGGGAGGGTACAATGGGAAACACTAACAAGTAGGGAACCAACTCAAACGAACACCGATTGGACTCATTCCAGTAGCACTAGAAAGAATTTGATTTGGTATTCTTTTAGGCTTGACTGGGTGACTGGCTTTGAGGTACTTGCTATTGAAATCAGCGATTGAATGAGGCGTGGTGATATAACATACATATAGATAAAATCAACAATAGTCGATAAGTAAATTGACTAATGGAATACAACAATACATACACGAAGCAATTATAATAAAATTTTAGGTAATCATATTTAAGCGATCGGTCTAATAAAGGAATCATGTTAAGGTTGACTAGTTTAACCTTATATAACTAAACATGGCATCACCACCATCATTACTTTAATTGTACAATTAACCAGACCCCATTTTTCAGCTGGAAAAAAAAAACATAAAACTTTATGCAAAGAACTTGGATTAGTATCTAGGATCGACTTCTTTTGTGTAACACTAACCAATAAGGATCATTTTCTTTTCACGAGGCATGTACGTTCTTAGTTAGCCTACCCCGCTTTGACTCGTATAGACTAGTGAGTTAAACGCGTCTTATCCACGTTATTATATGACTTTTAAGTATTACCAGATGTCTTTGATACGAATAAATAAATTGGTCGTGTTTGTATTTCACGATTCAACCAGCAAACCCAACACACAATTGGCAACCATAATAGAACCTGATTTCACTTGCATTTGATAAAAACTAAATGTCTAAACATACATTGGCACTATCAATCACAACTTTAACCAAATTACATGTCTATAGTGCTCAAAAAGCTATCAGATCCAAATTTATCAGTAGTAATGGTGACAATTATATTTTGTCAACAAAAAACTTTAACTTTTTTATGGAAGGTGTACTGCAAAGGCAAAAGAAGAATGAACGCCACGACGTTCACATGAAAGGTTCTCTTAGAGCGGTAGGTAAGTTGAGTTCGGGCTCGGAAATAGGAAGCGGCGCAAAATACAAGTCAACCATGTCTTTGGTTACTGCTTCCAAACTTGGAGTATCCCACTGCCAAATTCAAGAAAAGAACATAAACATTTTTACATTTTTCTTGAAACACCTCTCATCTCGTAGTCATATTCAAAAGTGGTAAAATGGGCGGGTTGATAACGGGTCAAGTTACACATTCTAGTAGTTTGCCCTAAAAATACACTTTGGGTGACTTTCGAATTGTTTGATATGTTCCCTTTTACCTTATATATTTTACTCACTTGTTTGACCCATTATACAGATCAAACATAACCTGAATTGACCCATATCATAAGTAAATGGGTCGAAACTGCCACCACTACCAAGAAGCGTTAAAAAAAACACAAAAGTGTCCGCGTACCTTTGGGGCAAAATCCTTATCAACTAGTCTTGCACGAATACCCTACGACAATGTATCAAAAAAAAGTTAATTAAATAAATAAAAATGCATTATGTAATACGTACAAGTGCTTTATTAAGAAATGATATCTTGTAGGATCAGGTCCTACCTCACAAAAGTCTCCAGAAACTTGTTTGGATATGCAATGCAACGATGTCCGATATTCACGGGCCAAACACTGATCAAGAGGTTGGAATCTACCTTCCCTTATCTGCATTTCACCACCTTAAATTGCATGGCTTGATTTGGAAATACATACACATATACATATATATACACGCGCATACATAAAACGTGAAAAAATGCACTCACAGATTGCAAAGTGATCTTTAAGCTCAAAGGAGAGGCTGCCTTTAGTTTCTTTAGAGCAGTTGAACACAACTCATCATGTGATTCTCCTGCTTTCTGCCCAATAACGGCACAAGTTAAAACTACGCATTTGTGGTTAAATACTATTTTAACAAATTAACAGAACAGGTTATCGGTAGATAATATTAATGCCTAATCATAACCATGCAAGATAAAAATAAAAAGGAGGTAGAAACTTACCAAAGCATCCACTATTTCCTCAACAGTGTCATGGCAAAAATATTTGTCTATTCTGTCAATCCTGAAACAAAATTTAAAAAAAAAATGATAAAGTTTTTTTTGGGTAAAGAAAAAATGATAAAGTTGACATGAAACATTTTGCGTGTTATCAAACTGCCCGACCTGCCCATTTTACCACCCGTAATGAGATGAAGAGTGACATAAATAATTACTTGTGAAGAAGGCTGTTTTTATCTACATAAACAAGATCACCATATTGAGCAAGAGACTCCGATATGACAGAAGGGTCGTCCGTCATTAGTTGACCAAGGCGTTCTTCAATCCACGCAAGTTTCTGTAGAGATCAATATATCATCATGACATGATGACATCATGGCTGCTAACAAAAAAAAAATAAAAATAACAGGCATTGTACATAAAAGGGAAGCACAAGGTACATACCGCATTTAGTGAAAAGTGTGTAGCAAGACCACACGCAACCAGTTCAGGACCATTTAGTCTTTCTCCGGTCAACGCCAAGAATTCACCTGCAATAACAATAACAATAACAGAGATGGAGACATAATAAATAGTCAACCAAAATTCAACTATTTTTATATTTTTATTTTACAAATAAAATAAAGTACGAAATATGGAAAACAATTGAGTAAACTTTTAGTGGATGTTAACCAGTTGACCCAAAATTCAACTATTTCTTTTATTTTATATATAACAACAAATGACAGATACTTATCGAATTTTCAAGGAATATCTTGAGTAAAAATTAAAGAAATTCACCTAAATAACCAGGAAGACGAGAAAGATAAAATGAAGCCCCTGCATCTGGATGGAAGCCCATTTGAACTTCTGGAGTTGCAAAAACCTGCAATTCATGACGGGTGGTTAATTTAAACATATAAAAATAGCTAAATGACAAAAACATACATTAAATACAATTCTCCAGTAACGCGTGTGCATTGTGTTCAATTTAAAAAAAGACCAAAACTTACAGCTTGAAAATTTTTATATGATTATAATAAAACAATGTTCACAGTAGTACCAATTTGGAGACTTTAAAGTATATTATGAAAAAATGTTGTAAGCTAACGAGTTTAAGGTTAAGTAAGCAAAAACAGTTCAATTTAATACTAACGAAAAATAAGATAATGCACATACAGTCTTGTCAGTTGCAATGCGGAACATTCCAGGAACTGCAACACCAGCGCCACCACCCATCGTAATACCATCCAATATGGTCAACTGTTAAATGGTCAATGGTCAATCAGCATACCTCACATGTAGTGTGAACTGTGAAGGCGTACGTTAATCTATATATAACAACTTTAAATGTTTTATAATAGAAGAAAGTTGGATACTCACATTTGGCTTCAAATATGTTCCTATAAGGTATATAAATTGATATAATGTCCTGAAAAATTCTTTGCATGCCGCATCATTCCCTGTCATATATTAAACAGCAAATTAATAATAATAAAAAAAAACAATAGCTTTATTAGTCCCATCTAAGACATGGTTGCAAAAGTCGCTAGGCGCTCCCTAGTCGGTCGACCGGGGAGTTGAGAGTACTCGGCCTAGGCGGAGAGTACTCGGGGAGTACTCGGACATGTTAAATTATAAAGAAATTAGTTTTTGGAAATTAAATACATGTCAAATAACATAAATTTACTAATATCTATAAGAAAATACGTGAAAATAATATTCATTTCTTTAATATGATAGGCATAGAAATTATGTTTTATTATTTTTTAAGTCAAACTCGGCCCAAGTTGACCTACTAGATACGATTTTGGCCAAGGTTGACCGCGTTTGACCGATTCCGAGTAATTAGGCGGAGTCAAAGAAAGTCGACTCGGCAGCCTACCTTGTAGCGACTACTCGGGGAGTACTCGGCTTTGAAAACCTTGTTTTACAACTATGCCTAAAACCACACACTACTTAAACAAGAAGAATGTCAAATCAGAAAGTTCGCACGTGTTTTAGGATTTGACAAGATTTGGTATTACTTCCGAAAACCGGGAATGCACAAGCATACACACACATAGTATCCAGTATCCACATACGATTGCTGCTTTACGTCCGCATATAAACTCACATATACAGATAAAGACGCAATGAAAACAAGATAATAAGAACGCTCACCTTCTTGAAGCAAACGATAGATGGTTACCATATCTGCACCAGAACAAAATGCTCTACCATTACCCTTCAATAAATCGAAACAACATTTAGTGAGCAAGAAAACTTCTAAACAAAACAAAACTCTTCAGATAACCATGAAATACCTTCATTGTTACAAATCCAATCTGTGAGTTATCTTCCCATGACTCGTATAGTCTTTGTAACCTACCGGCCTACATATGACATTTCAAAAACATCATTCACATATTAGTATATTACTCAGTTTGCAAAATAATGTCATACAAGAACGCATATGAGATTTCAAGGGTCCTGCTATAGAAACACCGAGTGACATCATCAGGGCCATATGACAGGTCGAAAATGGTCATACATATCGTATTTCGTATGACTTTGACAGTGGTCATGTCAAGCACTTTTGTGTCAATGCACCACACCATACGGGTCATATGACTGAGCGAAAATGGTCATACGGACTGTGTGACTTTGCCAATGGTCACAACGGTCATTTGGTGTCTGTCAAAATACATCATACAAGTCTTTCGCCTTCATACGACCCATATGGCCATTTTCCCTTGTCATACAACCCATATGACCATTTTTGCCATCTCAAACGGGCCGTATGACTTTGTCAGTGGTTACATCAGTCATTTGCTGTCAATCAAATACATCATACGGGCCTTATAGTTTTGCTCTCATATGACCAATTTCAGTATGACCATTTTCGTCTTCTCATATGGCCCGTATGAAACAGGTGTCTGGACATCATTGTTGTTTGCTTCGACCATAGTTGATCATGGCGAATAGCGACAGATAGCGATAATATACTTATATGCTACATAGCGAATAACGATACACTAGAAAAAAAAATTAAAAAAATTATATGTATATTATATCAAAATACCCTGGTATATCTGCTATTTCACATTCATATTTAACAAAAACCTAAATCCAGCTATTTTATAGCTATATTAAATTGCTATTTATATAAAAAAAAACAAGAAAAAAAACATTGTTGCTATTATCGCTACAACCCTAATAGCAAGCCTAGACCTATACGCGCTACGTAGCACGCTATAGCGATCAGCTACGCTCACTATTGACAACTATGGTTTCGACTGACCCGAATCCAAATCGGATCTCTTTTCAGACTCAACAAGTTGCACTCTCCTACACCCATTACCAACACTTTCCAAAAAAAGATAAAAAAAAATGCAGAAAAAATTAAAACAAACCATAGAAGTAGTAACAGCATTGAGTTTAGCTGGTCTATTAAGTATAGCAGCTCTAGAAAAAGCTCTTCCTTCCACTAAAACCTATTTCATCACACCAACCAAAGTAAACTTACAAACCATAATATATCAAAACATAAAAGGGTAAATTAATAAACCAATGAAGAAAGATACCTCTTGTTGAAAATGGGGATTTTGAAAGGAAGTATCTTGTTGAGTTTGAGCAGCAACAGTGGTGTAACAATGGTGGGATTGCCTCTGCAACGAACGCCTGATGAGTGATGGAGATATTAATCGCTGCATCTTTCTAAAACCCTCTTTTTTTTCTCTTGCTACTGCGCAGGTTTTTCTTGTTTCTGCTGGTTCTTGATTCCTATGAAATGAAACCTTGATCAATTGGCCAGAATACCCATTTCAAGATTTGGACTTTGATCTGGCCCAGCTATCTTTTTTGTTGATCTGGCCCAGCTATCTTTTTGGGCCAGAAAAGCGATACATTGTTTTTACATTTTAAACTAGTAATATTGCCCGCGCGCGTTGCGGCGCGGGTACATCGCACATTTCGAATATCGTAAACATCGAATGAATTAGTTCAAATGTTATGTGTTGCGTGAACCACACAAAAACGTGTGTTTCGACGTATCCGATTAAACTTAATGTAACCCACATAAGCATTGCGATTGGAAAAAAATGTAAAGTCAAGTAAAATAAATCGAATGTATACTGTACAATTATAACGTATTATAGGTGACTCGACTCATACATAGAAAACATAGCGGGTATAGCGGAAAAACATATACGTGTAACAAAAAGATATTAATTAGAGCTTTTAAAAAAAGAAAAAACCACTATTAAATTTCACTCGATTAAGAACAAAATTTACGAAGCAATTAACAATCATAAAATAAGTATAAAAACATATTATATTTTACGTGACTTGTTTTCCAAAAAATTTACGCCGAAATGTATAATAACTCGAATTTAGACCGACATGAACGTAAAAATACGCACGTAAAATGATTTTTTTAATGGAAAGGTATTATATTTAACCCCACTCGATTTTTATAAAAAATGTTTACGTTGAAACGTAGAAAACTCAAATTTATACCAAGATGTACGTTAAAATATTTTTTTACCGTAAAGGAACGATACGTAATATAGTTTAAAGAAAGTAGTTTAACATAAAATTTTATAATGAAATTCAAAAAGAAAAAAAATGTGCAAACAACATGGATCGAACATAGATCCTTCCAACACTCAACCAAAGCAGACAACCAACTATTATAAATGTAGGTAAAGAGTATGGTACAAATATGGTTATCCTACATTATGTACGCTATATTGTGAGCCGTACACGTGTCCTGATTCAGTTGTGTTTAAGAAGGTTAAATCAGACAATTAACCTAACCATCAGAGGGCAAATTCGTCTCTTCATTCATTCAGCGAGAAGTTCGTTACACTGATATCCCGGTAATTATTATTCAAATCAGTTTCAAATTTTCCATAATTCACAATTTGCAGTTTTCGTTCGTACGTGATAGGGTTTCATTCAATTTGTCTATTTTCGATGGATCCACAGAGTAGCACTGGACGAACAGAAGATGATTTTGAAGAAAATCGACCGATCGGTGATCATGCTCAATTATCTGCTTATCAGAGAGTTTCGATTGAGGGTGTTTTAAATCCGCGACCTGCAAATCCAATTCCAATTCCAGGTTCAAGTGCTGCAAACGAGATTTCTATTGGTAATTATGTTAATTCAGATATCTAAATTGTTCGTATAATTGTTTTTTGTTTAATCGTAGCATTGTTGTAGCTGTTTTTGTAGTTTGAATGTTTGATTACACTATTGTATTTTTTTGAGAAGCAACATATTTAACTTCGCATGTTATTACTCTTTACAATTCGCATTTGGTTTGTTTTTTTGTAATTTCGCATTTGATTATGTAATAAATCGCACATGTAATTCAGATTAATTAATATCATCATTTCGCATGTATTAATCAGACGATTCGCATGTGGTTTATATGACTTTTTATGTTTTTTTATTTTGATTCATGTAGATGAAAGGGTTTACACTCCGGAGGTTCAGGCATCAGCTACACCTGTTGTTGGAATGCAATTTATATCCATTGAACAAGCATATGCGTTTTATCAATCATATGCTAAGTTAGCTGGTTTTTCAATTCGGAAAGGTGGCGAAGTATACAGTGGTGGTATAATCAAAACTAAGTATTTTGTTTGTTCTAAAGAGGGACATAAGCCTGTGTGTATTGATGATAATTCCAAGTCAAAAAAGCAATTCAAAACAAGGAAAAGAGGGACTATTAGGACCGGATGCAAAGCTCAACTTATGATTTGCACTGTGGATGGTAGATTATATACAGTCAAGAGATTTGTTGATGGTCATAACCATAAGTTTGTTTGTCAAAATGACATTCACATGCTCCCAGCTTACAGACAATTGTCAGATGTCCAGGAGGAGATGGTATGGGAACTAGGCACTTTAAACCTTGGTCCTGTCAAAACTTTCCATATAATGAGGAAACGTTATGGTGGTTTTGAGAACGTTGGTGTCACGGTTGACGATTGCAAAAAATTTAGGAAGCGAATAAACAGCTATATAGGAGAGTATGACGCTGACATGGTTATAAATAGGATGACTGACAAAAAAGAATATTTAGCTGATTATTCGTTTGAATACTCTGTTGATGATGGCAAACGGTTAACTGGGTTGTTCTGGGCTGATGGCTTATGCAAGCTTAACTATATTGAATTTGGCGATGTGATATCGTTCGATGCAACCTTCAAGACAAACAGGTAACTGTTTCAAAGACAAACATGTTTTGTTACTGATTATTCGCATGTTTTGTCTGTTAATGATTGTTCAATATCGCAAATGTAGACAACAGAGTGGTGTTGAATATATCGCATGCCTTTTCCACCTAGTTTCGCAGTTGATTCTTTATTAATTCGCATATAATAAATGTGATTTCGCATTTGTTGTTCAGGTACAAGATGGTGTTTGTCCCGTTCACAGGCATTGACAACCACTGTCGGAATGTAACACTCTCAGCTGGTTTGTTGGCATCAGAGAGTATTGAATCATATAAATGGCTTCTAAATTCATTTTTAAAGTCATTTGGTCGGCAGCCTAATGTTGTAGTGACGGATCAAGACCCTGCTATGAAACAGGCTATTGAGGAGGTTTTCCCTATTAGCAGACACAGATTGTGTATGTGGCACATAATGAAAAAAGTGGCAGATAAGGTAGAGCATGCAACATTTTTGTGTTTTTGTTGGTGTTATTTTTTATTCTTATATTTTTTGTAATAGACTGATATAAAATGCATTTATCTGTTAAAGGTTGGGCACGAGTTGTGAAATAATGATGAGTTTAAAAGGAGGATGTGCGACATTGTTTGGACCGATTCGATTGAGCCCGAAGAATTCGAGAGACAGTGGAAGTTGGTGATGATTGAGTTTGGTCTTACTGAAAACAAATGGATTGATGATATGTTTGGGATGAGATCCATGTGGATTCCGGCTTTTTACCGGCATGAGCCAATGTCAGGTCTTATGAGAACAACTTCAAGATCAGAGAGTGAGAACCATTTTTTTTGTCAGGTTGCTAATTCACAACTCACACTCGTAGAGTTTATGAATCATTTTGATGGGGCAATGGATGTTCAAAGGTTCAATCATAGAAAAAATGATCATATTTCAAGATATACTGAGCCAGCTGATTGGAGTAAAACTACGTTGGAAAAAGATGCTGCTAAGATCTACACCAGGTCTATATTTTTTGATCAGCAATCAGAGATTCATGGAACAATTTCCGAATGTTTGCCGATGGACACCAAAGTTGAAGGTCCACGTATCAGAATATTGTTGAAAGACTTTACAGCACATGGTGATGGTTTATTGGAGGTATTTTTCATGTTTTTTTTAGATATGCGAATTGTTTACATTACATATGCGATTTTAGTTTATTTACTTTACATTAACTTTTTAGAAATGCGAAATTGTTATGTTCCACATGCGATATTAATTTTACTTACTTACATGATTATTTAAACATGCGAAATTGTTATCTTTATACATGCGATTTTAAATCTTATTATTATTATTTTTTTTTGGTTATTCTTGCTAGGTGTGGTTCAAGAATCTTGAAAATGATGTAACTGCACAGTGTAGTTGTTTACATTTTGAGCAGTATGGGCTGCTATGCAAACACATCTATTTTCTTTTCAAGATGTTTGGTGTTAAAGAAATACCAAACAAATATGTTATGAAGAGATGGACGAAGGATGTGGTGCCGAATGAGTTGAATGTGAAGTACAATTTAAATGTGGGTGGCAAGGATGTGCAACACAAGGCTAAACGGATTGCTCGTGAAATCATTCATACAGGGGAGTATTTGGTTAGTAATTTGATTTCCGACCTTGATCAACTTGTTTTAGTGAGGGATCAAATGATGCAGCTTAAAGAGATAGTTGATCAGAGTCGCATAACCAAGCAACTTGATCCAAAATTTGACCGATTTTCAAAGTTGATTGGTTATCAACAACCAGTAACTAATGCTCCCCCTACTGTTCGTGTGCCGGCTGGTATAAGAAACAAAGGCCGCGGCTCGCATAGAAGGATTAAATCTAAGAAGGAACAAATGATCAGCCGCAAAGGGAAAAGGTCAAGGACATGTAGTGTATGCAATGTAAAAGGTCATGACATTCGGACTTGCGAGGAGCTGAAAGGCAAACAACAAGGTAAACAGCAAAAAAAGAAGAAGAAGGGTGTCCAGATTGAAGATGGTTTGAGAGACAAAGACAATGAGGGTGAAGACGACGAAGAGGAAGATGACTTTGAAGATTACATTAGTGATGATGGATCCGAAGAAGATCAGTGGGAAGAGGTGTCTGGAGATGAAGATGACGAGGATGAGTAATGTTTTTTTAAATGTAAATGCGAATTTACACGGAACACATGCGATTTTATATTCATTTATGTATATCATTTTTCACATGCGATTTTAGTATTATAAACATGCGATTTTATATGCATCAGTTTATATTTATTTACATGATTTTTCACATGCGATTTCTCCTTTAATACATGCGATTTTGAGTTATCTTTGTTTTTTTTATGTTATTGTGGCAAAGATCCCTAATTCATTCATGCGATTTTAAATTATATTAAAGCATAAGATTTGTTCAAAACATATATCCAAAATAATAGTTATTGTCTAACACAACCACAACCTCAAAAGGATTAAAAATATAAATTAGTTACTTGAAGAAATGATTTTGTCACGTTCAGAAGAGCTGAACTTCATCTTCTCCTTCACAGTGTTCAGAGCATCTGTTAGGAAAGAGAAGGCCAAGTCATCAGATCGAGATTGCTCCTTTAGGTGATCCAAAGCTCTGTCTCTGAATGTTGATGGTGGTTCTTGAAGTAGCTTTTCCCATACTTCTTGATTGTTCTTGATTTGTTCAAGGATTTTGCCCTGCACATCAAGAATCAGATGAGAAGAGGTGACATCAGTGCTTGGAAATAGCTCTTTGATTGCAATGGTTTTGATTTTTTCTATATCTTCAGATGTCATTTTTTGTTTGTCTGTGTTTGTGTGTGTGTTTCATTTGGTCTTCTATGTCTTAATATGGAAGGTAGTTATCAAGGTTTTTTATATTAATATAGTAAATTTATTATATAGGTAGGGTGGTAAGTTCAGTAGTATTAATTGTAAAATTCATCATTACATGTCAAATTATAGTCACATCATTAATAAATTAAGTTTTTGTATATAAAATAATTTCATTTTTAGTTTTTAAGGTTGGTAGTTTTTTTTTATTACAAAGTATTTTTTTAAGTTTTTTTTTGCACTCTTCCTTATTCGAAATCGCACTTGATTCGAAAGTAATTCGCAAACCATAAGAAACATACATTTTAAATATCATTTTCTATGATATCGCATGTGTAAGTTATCTAAAATCGCAAACTATATGAAGAGATTTTGTAAGTGTTTGAAAACGCATGTGCATTATCCTGAAATTCGCAAACTATATGAAATCTCAAAGAATTCTTAACTTTTTACTGATATCGCACATGCATCACATGAAATTCGCAAACTATATGAAATGTCAAAGAATTCATTTTTATACCGAATTCGCATTTGTATTGTCGACGTTTTCGCATATGATTTGACAAACTGCATCATCTTCTTCGATAGTCAGTGCATACAGAATTTCTAAATTCATCAGAAGTTCATTTTATCAGAAGAATTTGAAGAATAGGAATCGATCGATTTGGTGAATAAGAATCGATCGATTTTTTGTTAATTGTTTTAATTTCGTCTTTGGTTTTGATTTTAGGATCTTTCGTTATGATTTTTGAGGTTTTTTTTTGCCGTTATCAGGTGTTTTGATCTTAAATTTGACGTTTTTAACCTTGGCGGTTTCTTTTTTATGAATCATATGTTGATAAATTTAATAGAAAAAGGCGCTGTTTAAGGAAGATGATCCGACGGTTGTAGACGACGCGTACATAATGTACGATTAGAGGATTTGTATGATAACCGGCCTCTATAAATGTAAACTATATTACTTAGTGGTGGGCGGTGGAAAAAAAAAAATTATTTGCAAACAACATGGATCGAACATAGGTCATTCCAACACTCAACCAAAGCACACAACCAACTATTATAGGAATACATTTGAGTGTGTAACAGAAATGTAAATTATATAACTTAGTAGTGGTCGGTGGCTTTTGCCACCGACTTTCTATTTTAAGAGAGTATAGAATAGAATATGGGTATTTTGAAATATCAAAAAATACGGAATATCTTGTATCCTAAGTCGTATATAAATAGTTGTAATCCATATGAAAATTATATTTTTTTATACGCCGCCTCTGAATTATGGAATTAGAAGTTCCATTGTCAAACATATGTTGCCATTATTAGTAATTAATGCAGATTTTTATTTTGTAAGATAATGTAGTGTTCAGTGATTTCTATTTTAAGAGAATATAATATAATAAATAAATATACGTATAATCCAAGTTGTATCCAAAAAGAGAATTGGGCCAAAGAAGGACACAAAGTGCGGCCCAGCCATCGAATTAAGAAGAAGAGCACGGTGAGAAAAAATGGCTATTACTTATTATAGGACAAAATGGTAATTTCGAGTGCTCTGTCGGTGGCCGTAGCCACCGACTTTGTACTTTGAGAGAGTTTTGTAGATGAGGTAGATAAATAACGGAATCGTTCGGTTAAGAAAAAAATAATAAATTATTTGAGTTTTTTTTTATTAAATTATAAACGGTCCAGCGGTCAAAGAAATAGTCATCACGACATAAATAAATCACGAATCATATAACTTTAAAAAAATACCATTAAAATAAAATAAAAATTCAAAAAATCTAAAACCAATTCGAAAATCACAGGCATCAGCCACCATTCTGTTATTGTAGGACCACCCCCAACCAATGTTTTCAGAACCGGACCGGACATCGACCTGGTCCCCTTACTGGCCAACAGGTCGGTCCGGTCCAACTGGTCGGGCCGGATTCAAGACCCGGATATTTAATTTATAATTTAAACATAGTTTCTATGTATATTTGTGTCTTATTTTTGGGCTAATTTTACGTGGGCTTACTTGGAGGAGATAAATGGACTTAATGCTATGGCAGCATAATGGGCCCAAGTGTTGGTAGGCCATCACATGAGTATGTAGGGCTACCTCTTTGATGGTGTATATAATGAACAACATGAGATAGCTGCTTTGTTTTGACAATTGCATACGGCACACACAGTTTAGGCTTTTATTTTTTATTCATTTATTGCTTCATCTTGTTCTTATTTTCAGTCCCATATAAAACAATTGAAGCATAGCTATTCTTTATCTCCTCGTCTACCGCTATAGATCACCACAAACTCAGATTTGATTTCACCGTTCCTCCGTGCTGAAATTCCGGTCAGGCCCTACTTTTTACCGATTCTCCGGCCGAACCGCCGGCCACCGGCCATTTGCAGAAACGGGGTTTTGAGGTGAACCGGCCCGGTGGTAGCAGCGGATCTCGGTCCGGTCCGGGTTTGAGAACATTGCCCCCAACTATCCTTCTATAAAACCCTAATTCTCAAACCCTCATATTCACATCGTATTCTCTTTCACCATCATTCATTCTTTCTCAAATTCAAATCACAAAACCATTGCAATGGAGATGAAGATGAAGAACCTTTTCGCCGTAATGCTGATGATGATGATGATCGCCGTCTCCGCCGCGCAAGCTCCGGCACCTGCTCCGACGTCCGACGCTGCCGCCACCACCGCCGTCGTCGTCCCTGCCGCCGTCGCCGCTGTGTCCGCGGTCGTTTTCACTAACATTGAGCAAAGTGGGAGAATTTCAGTGCGGGACAAAATGGTAATTTAAAGTGCTTTGTTAGTGGCCGTAGCCACCGACTTTGTACTTTAAGGCTATAGGGAAATATGTTGCCCAATAGTTATGTAACTAGGGCTGCAAACAAACAAAACGTTTGGCGAACCGTTTGACGGGAAGTTTGTTTGTGTTCGTTCGTTTATTAAACAAACGAACACGAACAAAAAAATTCGTTCGTTTAGTTAAATGAACAAACACGAACAGAGACCGCGTTCGTTCACTTATGTTCGTGAACGTTCGGTAACGTGTTTGGTTGTGTTCGATTGTTCATTAGTGTTTTTAGTTTTTATATTTTATTTAAATACTTCAAAATTCCAAAATTAAATATTTGATAATTGTCAATCTATTATATATTTTGTTAACGAACGCTTGTTTGTTTCCATTTTTGTTCATGAAAATTAGTTTGTGCTCATTTGTGTTTATTAACGTTTGTTTTGGTTCCTTGCCTAAAATTAACAAACAAACACAGACGAACACAAACAAGTTTATTTCCTTAACAAACGAACACGAACACAAAGTCTCGTTCAATAAATGTTCATGAACAGTTCATAGACACATGTAGGGCTGCAAACGAACCAAACGTTCGACGAACAGTTCGTGAACCATTTGGCGGGAAGTTCGTTTGTGTTCGTTCGTTTATTAAACAAACGAACACGAACAAGAAATTTCGTTCGTTTAGTTAAATGAACAAACATGATCAGAGGTCGTGTTCGTTCGTTTATGTTCGTGAACATTCGGTAACGTGTTCGTTTGTGTTCGATAGTTCATTAGTGTTTTTAGTTTTTATATTTATTTCAATACTTCAAAATTCCGACAAATTAAATATCTAATAAGTGTCGATGTATTATATGTTCTGTTCATGAACGATTTTTTTGTGTCTGTTTGATTCCATTTGTGTTCATGAACATTAGTTTGTGCTCATTTGTGTCCATCAACGTTCGTTGCCTAAAATTAACAAACAAACACAAACAAGTTCATTTCCTTAACAAACGAACACGAACATAAAATATGGTTCGATAAGTGTTCGTGAACGGTTCGCGAACACATATATTTCTTAAGAAACGAACACGAACATAGTCTTGTTCGTGTTTGTTCGGTTCGTTTGCAGCCCTAGACAAATGTATTTCTTAACAAACGAACACAAACAAGGTCTTGTTCATTTTCGTTTGATTTGTTTGCAGCCCTATATGTAACTATGTGTCTATGACTATGTTAAACTTGAGAATGTTTTTAAAAGAAAAAAAATATGTTTCTATTTCTATTTATAGTAATAGTTTTAAACTTCAATGATAAGAGAGTATGATATTATATTATATAAGTAACTTTAAAATTTTGTATTTAAAGAAGCTACAGTTATAACACAAATATTTTACAAATAGTTTTCATATATTAAAAAAATAGAGTAAACTGCTACCGAAATATGCCACTTTAGTCTAAATTATTTTTTTTACGATTTTCGTACCTAACATTTTTAAGACATGTCAGTTTCTTCCAAAGTTTTAACCATCGTTAAAAAGACATTTAAATGAGGGGTAAACTGGTTATTTCGTGTATATTATTTATTTTTCATTATTTCATCGAGTAAGCTACTATTTTCGTCCCTAGGGTTTGGTGAAATATATCACTTTAGTCCAAATTTTTTCATGAGACTTTCATATCTGACTTTTTCAAAATATATACAATGGTGGTTGGCGATGCAGAAAGCTGGTGGCGTGTTGTTTGTGGTTATCGTGGTGGTGGCCGGAGGGTTGTGATGCGAAGGCCGGAGGGTTGTGGTGTTGAGAGAGAGACGGCGAGGGGAAGAGTGTCGTATATATTAGATTTATTAGTATTTTGTTTTATGCATTTAAATTAAAGGGTTTTTGAATTAGGAGAAAAGGAAAAATTAAAAACTATATAAAGTGATAAAAATACCCCTTAGTTAAGGTTGGTTTTTTAACAGAGTTAGAGAGTTTGATGAAAATGACAATAAATTGTAAAAGTCAGGGACCCAGAGGAGAAAAAAAAACTATTTTGACTAAAGTGACATTTTTGATCAAACCTCGTAGACTAAAATGACAATTTACTCCACAGATTTATTTTTCAAACAAAAGACCTTGTATTAAGTTCCATATATTTTAAGTTGCAAATTTTCTAACCACCACAAGTGGCCTAGTGGTGAAGTGACTTGGGTTCTCCAATGGAGACCCAAGTTCAATTCCCATTAGTGCCACTTTGGTGGCCACCGACACCCGCTTTAAAGCCGGACCGAGGACACTCGAGGTCTCGGGTTCGAAACATGTTTCTTACCCCTCTTTGATGGCTATGGGTATTTACCGCCAGGGATCCTTGTCGGGTGGTGAACTGGGAAGGGAGATCCCTTCCGCGGTCAGGGGTACCGTGCAATTACCCTTTTTTTTTTTTAAGTTGCAAATTTTCTAATGTTGTAACCAACGATACCATACTTTAACCTCTTAGGTTGGGAGGGGGAGCTCCGGCCCCGGATGGGAACATCCCCCCCCCCCCCCCCCCCCCCCCCCCCCCCAGGTTTTGGGGAAGATTTTTCACCGGGAAACGAGGACCTCTCACCGAACAACAGGGAAATGGAGTGTATTTTTTTTTTCATACTAAGACATGTGTGTGTGTTTGAAGGTATGAAGAATAAGATGATGAGTGTGTATTTTTTTTCATACAAGACGTGTGTGTGTTTGAAGGTATGAAGAATAAGATGATGAGTGTGTATTTTTTTTTTGTGTGTGTATGTATTTGATTTAATATATTTTTATCCCTTATATATATTATATTTTCCCCCTTTATTACTTGATTTATTATATTTTTACCCCTTTTAACTTGATTTATTATATTTTTACCCCTTTTAACTTGATTTTTATTTTTAATAAACCTTAGAGTTTGTTAAACTATTTTTTTGGTTTGTATATCTTTTATTTTAATTTATATATAAAACAATTAAATTAGATATATAAATGGTTTTAAAGTTTTAAATAAATTAAAATAGTTTAGATTTGGGGAAAACTGGGACAACACCGCGCAATCTGAGGAAAATTGGAAAAAAAAAACTGATGTGACGTTGATGTGTCACACGGGAAAAACTAGGAAAAACGGAACGATGCCCTCCACCCTTAAAACCACCTGTCAGCATAAACTAAGTTTTATCAATGATATTTCCGTGGTCATAAATTCTTACCGTCACCATGCTAGTACTAATTACCGAATTTGATATAATCAAGAAAATACAAACTTGTTATTAAAAGGATTACACAAAACATATAATAAAAATATTAAAATAAAAAACATTGATTATCCAACATTCATATAATCTAACTCTTTACATCAACACTACTTGTATCCCCCGTTATCTACATACACATACATATATCATCACTCACACCCTTCACCAATCCAATTCCTTGAACAAGATTCATTCACCCAAGTCGAAGCAAGCGGCATAGATGTTTAGTCGCGGAATCATCAAAAGCGTCGTCATCCACCATAGCCATTGAGTCTTGTTTCTTGAAGAATGAAGGGAGAGGTAGAGACCTCGGTGATGGAGAATGAAAGAAAGCCGATCCCGCATACGAATCATCACCGTTTTCGCAATTTGGCTTCAAATCGGGTTCGCTTGCGGATGCTGAACCCATGTTTGTGGTTGTACAATATGTGTGACCGTTTTTTCTAACGATCACAGAAGCAACCTTAATGAAGCAATCTTGTGGGTGCAACACCTCCGTACCCATCAGCTTCCTTGCGAAAAGGAGGTGGGTATGGAGAAATGAAAAACAAATAAATTGTGAAAATAATAATTAACTATAGATTGTTGCTTGAACCGGAAATTCATTGGTTATATATATATATGAGGAGTGGGTGGTCAAGAGAAAAAAATGATTTTGAGTGGTTATCATATCATACTTCTTGAATGGCTCGAACCATATGGCTTGTAAATATTTTTTTTTAGAAAAAGAAAAACTCAACCCATACGGATGGTAATTAGGCGGGTTTAGAACGCGTGGATATTGGGAATTTTATTCTCGTATTTGATTGTAATATTTTGTCATGTACCCGGTCTTCATACCCGTGAGATACCTAATTACTCAATACGTATAGAATATGTTGGTTAGTTTGTTAAAAATCAAACGTTAGGATCCTCAAGTACATTCGTTACTATTTTAATTATTATATAATTTTGTTACCCAAGTGAATTATTACCTTATAAATAAGCAAACTTTTTGTGCATCATCAGTTGTACCATGTGTCCTGGGAGTATTTCAAAAAAAAAACATGAAGTTAAGGTAGTCAAAGTATGTATGTTGTTGATTCTATGTCTTTTATTGATTTATGATGCTTTGTACCCATGATCCGACAAGAGCCAGAAAACATGGAAGCATAAAAAAACAAAACATCCATCTCACCAAAATTAAAATAACGCCGAATTATTAAAAAAAATTTATTTTTTTACTTTTAACCCAAATGTTTTTATCTTTTGCAATTTTAACCCTACATAATTTCTTTTTTTATAACTTTAACTCAAAACTCATAATTTCTTTTTTTTAACTTTAACCCAAAACTTTTCATTATTTGCAATTTAACTTGACAACTTTTGTCACTTATACTTTTTATCTTTCTCAAATTTTCATTTTACGTATAGTTCTAAATTTTTCGAGTTAATACGACGCAACGTGCATGTATAGTCAGTGGCGGATCTAGGAATTTTTTCTAAGGGGTTCACTTTTTTAAGTGTTCCAATATCATACGTCCGAACATAAAAAATACGGGTCGGTTCGATGGTTCGGGTCGGGTCGGGTAAGGTTCATTACATAATAAAAATACAATACAATAATGAAAAAAACATGTGTCATGATAAATTTAAAAACAGGTAACATAAATAAGATGGTTTTTACGAATAAAAAAGCATACCTACAATTGTTCTATACGAAGTTTCATCATTTGAAAACGTTGCATTACATTCTCGATCGAAAAACTTGAAATTCCCTTTTGCATACTACCTAAATATCAAATTCAAGTTTCAAAAGATTACAAATTTTCATCATCAAGTGTCCAATGATCCAACCATAATTTCAATAGATTAAACTAATAGAAAATTGCAAGTCGTTATCTGAATGTTAATTCACCTAAAATCACTATGATATCAGACCTAATAGAGAATTGCAAACTAATAGAGATAATCTAATAGAGAATTCAATAAAGTAACTTCTCATGGCAGACTACACTAAAAAGCCAATAATCAATCAAAAACCAAATTCATACTAAGTGTAAAATAAAGTATTGACATCATCAAACAGAGACAAAACTGGATTGTTTGGAAATCCACTGTAAATTGCTAATTTGGATTGTTTGGAAATAGAGTTATTGCTGACTTCAGAAAACAGAGAGAAAATCATGAAAATATAACAATTATAGAATTGAATTCGCTTAAATATCAATGTAAATTTACCCAAAATCACAAATAAACATCATAAACTTTTAAATAAAGGGGTATAAACGAACCTGAAAAGTAGAAGAGAGTGATTGAGGGAAGGCTGAAGGGGCTGCGGTTGCGGCTGCCGGCTGCGTAACTGCTCTGGCGAGTGGAGACGGCTGGACTGTGGAGAGACGACGATTGCTCTGTGTTTTGGTTTGAGAGTAAGGGTATGTTTGGCAAAAGTAGCTGGTGGCTGGTAGCTGAAAGCTGGAAGCTGGTAGCTGATGGCTGGAATGTCACACCCCTTTCTGCGGCGGAAGCACGAGGTGTGATCATGAAAGGTTCTCATTGCATACGAAAGGTAAACATACTACATGCTCATAAATTAGTTTCAAAATGTCAAACATTACATAACCGAAAACATGGTTTAAGTGTTTACATCACAAGACAGCATTTTGTCTGATGAGTTTACAACTTTATTCAAAGATAAACAAAGCGACATCCAAGAGCATGAGTAAAACCGCGCGCACATCCATCCTAGTTACCTGAAATACATGTGGGTTTTTGGAAAAACGTCAACATAAAGTTGGTGTGAATTCATGCAGTTTTGTGTTGAACACGTTTGTATACTTTGTATGAAAACATAACGAGTATCTTGTGAAAATAAAGTATTCTTGTAGTGTAAACCGAATAAAGTATTCTTGTGGTATAAACCAAATAAGGTATTCTTGTGTAAATAAAGTATTCTTGTGGTATAAACCAAATAATGTATTCTTGTGTAAATAAAGTATTCTTGTGGTGTAAACCAAATAAAGTTTTCTTGTTTAGTTAATGGGTTGCAAGGCCATTAACGTGTGGCACTACATAGGAAGTCACCAAACCATAGGCATTTTTCTAGTTGTCGATTCACGACGGAGACACAAAAACACTCCTCGGTACTAGTGGTCACCAAGAGTGGGGCTGCCCGAGTACCCGTTAGATCTAACCTTTTGTTCTGCGGTCTAAGTATGTACACGATTAATGGTGCTTATGGTACCCTATTCGTGACACTATTTCTCGTTTATGATACCAAGTACCAATTCTCGTTTATTACATCAAGTATCAATTCTCGTTTATTATATCAAGTATCAATTCTCGTTTATTATATCCAGTATCAATTCTCGTTTATTATATCACGTAACATGTATTTCACCCCCGAAGTTATAAAACTGAAAACAGTTAAGAGAAAAGGGGGAGCATGAACTCACAACTTTGCGTTCCTAGCGTCGTAAACTCCACCGGATTTGCTTAATTAACGTCGTAACCTATACGCGTTTTCTTAACGTTAGTCACTAGACTTGTGTCGCACAAGTACAGTCACTCTCTTTTGTATATATTCTTGTGTTAAAAATATTCCATATTTTTAACTACGTATCTTACTTATATAAGTCTTTTGTGTTTTGCACTTTGCACCCGAATTGTGTATCTTGTGTTTTGTATGTGTATTTCTATATTTCTACTCCTCATGAGTATTTAGTGTATTTTTAAGTCTTAATACACTAGCACGTATAACACATACTATATACACTTAGCACAAAATTTGGTGATAAAATAATATATATTTTTCTCTCAAAAATATATACTTATTATCCATTTTTATTCTTCAAGAAATCACCATTTCTTATCATCAAAAGTTAGGGAAACCTTGTTAATGCTTTTAAACACATTTTTAGGGAATAAGTTTCTCAAAAACTTACATTTTTCTAAGTGTCAAAATTTATAAAAATTTTGACAGAGTTTCCCCTAAAAATGGAGGTTTCCCACGTTTTCAAAACGTGTGTTTATTTTCTTTTAAATCATCAACAATCATCAACAATCAGCAACAACAATTATCAACAATAATCGTCAACAATAATCACTAATTTCATGAACTTGAATATTTACAAAAATGTGTAGTAACTTACTAGCACATTTAGTAAGTCTTGTTATCTTTAAAAATAAGTTTAACTTCTTAAAAACTTTATTTTTAAAGAGTATGAAGTTTTACAACTTCTAGTCGGTTTTTACGAAAATTATTTCTTTGTTAAAACCCTTGTTACATAAGTATCCATACACTTGTTTGTTCACAAAAACCACTTTTGTTTGTGTAAGACCCGGTTTAGAACATGTGATTTCTTTGAAGTGTGGTTCTTCGAAAATACCACTTGCAGATACGTAGATCTGCTAGTTTTAAACTCCATTGTACAAGTTAAATTACTTTTACACAAGTAAAATATCTCTACACAAGTTCATGTCTCTAGTGTGGTAGAGTTTCGCCTTTTAACCCTTGTAGTAACAAAAAACGAGCTTATGTGAAGATCCATGATCTTACAAGGTCGGGTTAAACGATGATCTGAGCTACCACATCATAGATCGGGTCTCAAAAATCTCATATTCCAAATACTACAACTTTTACACAACACATGTGTTATTAACCACCACTTTTATAGTTTTTACTAGACTTTTATGCATCAAAATGTATGTTTACGATATTTAACCGACAAAATTTCTTTTAACCACATTAGATATGTTCAAGAACAAGTTTTAAGTGTTATACCTCTAGCTCTAAGCTAGGGAAGATTCTTGATGAAAATCGCGTGGATAAAAGCTAACGGTAGAGGTCCTTCGCGTTCCGTTTGTTCCAGAGCTCCTAATACGTGATTCTTAACGCGTGTGTGGTGATGGAATGGAATGATCAAGGACCGAAAATGTGGTGGTGGGGTGTGGGGTGTTCGGCCGAAGGTTTAGAGAGCAAGAGAGAGTGTAATGTTGTGGAGAGTTTGTGATGAAAGATCTTGTGAGTTAAGGTTAATACTTATAGGCAATTTATGAGAGTTTTGTCCAATGGAAAATATGTCCCCAAGATGCTTAGCAATCTAGATTAGCCAAATCAACAAGTACCATGTGTGTCCCCATGGTTTTGGGGCCGGTTATGAGAAGGGGGGGGGGGGTTGGTTCGATTGTAACTAGTAATTAGGAGCTTAGTTATGTTAACTAAGTTATGTTAAGGGTTTAACCTTGTTAGTAATATATAGCGTGATATGACGGGTGTTAGGGTAATCAGGGACCCTAACTGGCTCAGAAAAATATAATTAGTGAAAATAATAATATTTTCACGTTCCGGGTATAGTCCGGTTGTTCGGTTACATACCGATTCGTTAAAGTGCTAAATTACACTTTTTAGTGTCTTTTAAGTACCCTTCTTGTACTCTTTCAATTCCCAACACTTAGGGAAATATTCTGAATAATAAAACGACATTTCTGCATAATATTTATATGTCTAAATGCTGAATTATTGCTGATTTGTATAAATTCTGCACTTAAAGTGCGTTTCGGGTGCTTTTTAGTGCTTATTTTTGCTTTCGTATTGCATATATATTAACCCTTGTATGTACTCTTGGGTTTTAATGTACTTTTGTCGTCGGACCTACACTTAGGCCTCAATTCTTATGTCTGACTACTTTCTGCAGTTCTGTTGACACAGTGTGTCTTACCGGTGAGTTTACTATTATTCTGACGCAACGCTCTCGTTTATGCATAAAGCAACATTTTGTAGTATACAACATGCATGAATTCACTTGTTTAATCATGTGTTCAGACATCGCTGACAATTAAACTCATATTTGCAGTCATTAAGCAATAATTAATGTGTACGGAAATTACCGGTTTGTGCCAGTTGTCACAGTCTCCCCCCGTTAAAAGAATTTCGTCCCGAAATTCAGACTGAACTAACTCTCGCCGGAGTCTTCTTGAATAGGTGGGGATACTTTTTCTTGAACTGGTCTTCGCGTTCCCATGTGTACTCGGGTCCGTGCTTAGAGCTCCAACGTACTTTAATAAGTTTCACACTGCTCCTCCTGGTCTTGTTGACTTTCCAGTTGGTAACCTCAACGGGTTGTTCTGTAAATCGGAGGGCTTCATCAATATGCATTTCATCCAACGGGATGGTCACGTTTTCTTGCGTTGGACTCTTCTTCAAGTTGGATACATGAAACGTATCATGTACTCCATTAAGTTCTGCCGGTAACTCCAACTTGTATGCCACGGTACCAATTCTTCTCAAAATTCTGAATGGTCCGATGTATCGTGGATTCAACTTTCCACGCTTTCCAAATCTGACTATGCCCTTCCATGGTGAGACTTTTAACAACACTTTGTCTCCCACCTCGAAATCTACCGATTTTCTATTTGGATCCGCGTAGCTCTTTTGTCGCTCTCGAGCCGCCCTAATGCGCTCTCGGATCTGCGCAATCTTGTCGGTTGTCTCTTGTACAAGTTCAGGACCAACCATACGTTTATCTCCGGCATCTGCCCAACATAAGGGCGATCGGCATTTGCGGCCATACAGAGCTTCGAACGGCGCGGCTTTTATGCTCGTATGATAACTGTTATTGTAGGAAAACTCAACTAAAGGTAGATGAGTATCCCAGCTGCCGCCTAGGTCCATGACACATGCGCGAAGCATATCTTCTAACGTTTGTATAGTCCGTTCGCTCTGGCCGTCTGTTTGTGGGTGGAATGCCGTGCTCAGATCTAACTGAGATCCAAAGGCTTCCTGAAATGATTGCCAGATTCTTGAGACAAAGCGTCCATCTCTGTCTAAAATGATTGAGATTGGCACTCCATGACGTGCCACAATTTCTCTTAAGTATATCTCTGCTAGCTATCCAGTGCTATCCTTCTCTCGGATTGGTAGGAAATGCGCAGACTTTGTTAATCGATCAACTATTACCCATATCATATCGTGCCCTCTCGGGGTCCTGGGTAATTTCGTTATGAAGTCCATCGAGATTTGTTCCCACTTCCATACGGGAATTTCTGGTTGTTGTAATAGGCCGGACGGTTTCTGATATTCGGCCTTAACCTTCGCACAGGTTAGGCATTTTCCAACATAGACAGCAACGTCGCTTTTGAGTCTCGGCCACCAATAGTACTCTTTCAAGTCTTGGTACATCTTGTCCGATCCTGGATGGATCGAATATCTCGATTTGTGGGCTTCATTAAGGATGACCTCACGTATGCCACCGCAGAGTGGAACCCAGATACGCTTCTTGAAGTATAAGGCTCCCTCTTCGTTTGGCACCATGTATTTCAATGCACCCCGGAGGTATTCAGCTTTACGGTTCTCTTCTTTAAGAGCTTCTTGTTGCGCATCCCGAATGCGCGCAGTGAGGTTCGTTCGAATCGTCATTTCCAATGCTCGAACCCTTAGGGTCTTAACCCTTTCTTTTCGGCTCAACGCGTCTGCTACAACGTTCGCCTTTCCAGGATGGTACTTAATCTCACAGTCATAATCATTCAGCAGCTCGACCCAACGTCGCTGGCGCATATTTAATTCCTTCTGATCAAATATGTGTTGTAAGCTTTTGTGATCTGTGAAGATTGTACATCGAGTACCATATAGATAATGTCGCCAAACCTTCAAGGCGAATACCACTGCGCCCAACTCTAGGTCGTGAGTGGTATAATTTCTTTCATGAACCTTCAGTTGTCTTGAAGCGTAAGCGATGACTTTTTGGCGTTGCATGAGCACGCAACCCAAGCCTTGTCGTGAGGCGTCGCAGTATACCACGAAGTCTTCAGTGCCTTCGGGTAATGATAGTATCGGTGCATCGCAGAGCTTGTTCTTAAGTAGCTGAAAGGCTTCTTCTTGTTTGTGACCCCAGTCGTACTTCTTGTCCTTCTGTGTCAGGGTCGTTAGCGGTTGAGCTATCTTCGAGAAATTCTCAATGAATCGCCGATAATAGCCCGCTAAGCCCAAAAATTGTCGAACTTCAGTTGGGGTCTTGGGAGCTTCCCAATTCTTTATTGCTTCAATCTTGGACGGGTCTACATGAATGCCTCTCTCATTCACCACGTGACCAAGAAATTGTACTTCGCGAATCCAGAATTCGCATTTCGAGAACTTTGCATAAAGTTTCTCTTTCTTCAGTAGTTCCAAGATGGTTCTGAGATGTTGCTCATGTTCTTCTTTCGTTCGCGAGTAAATCAGGATATCGTCGATAAATACAATCACGAATTTATCGAGATATGGTTTGCATACGCGGTTCATCAGATCCATAAAGACCGCTGGTGCATTCGTCAGCCCAAACGACATCACTAGAAATTCGTAGTGCCCATATCGCGTCCTGAATGCAGTCTTTGGCACACTTTCATCTTGGATTCTCAGCTGATGGTATCCAGATCGAAGGTCGATCTTGGAATAGTAGCTTGATCCTTGCAGTTGATCAAATAGGTCATCAATCCTCGGTAGTGGATACCGATTCTTGATTGTGAGCTTGTTCAGTTCTCTGTAATCGATACACATCCGCAGTGTTCCATCCTTCTTCTTCACGAACAATACTGGAGCTCCCCAGGGTGAGAAGCTTGGCCTTATGAATCCTTTATCCAACAACTCCTGGAGCTGTGTAGATAATTCTTGCATTTCGGATGGTGCAAGCCGATATGGAGCCTTGGCTACAGGAGCAGCTCCTGGAACCAAGTCTATACGTAATTCGACTTGTCGTTGCGGAGGTAGTCCTGGCAGATCTTCGGGAAAAACATCGGAGAATTCCTTCACCACAGGAATGTCTTTGAGTTTCGGCTTCTCAGCCTTCTTGTCTACCACATGCGCTAGAAAAGCAATACATCCTTTCCTTAAGCACTTCTGTGCCTTCATACAACTGATTATTCGTAGAGGCGCGTCTCGTTTTTCTCCATGCACAATGAGAGTTTCGTCATTCGTTAAAGGGATGCGAATGATTTTCTCGTGACAAATAACTTCAGCTTTGTTTTTGGACAACCAGTCCATCCCGACCACTACGTCGAAACTACCCAATTGAATAGGTAAGAGATCGATGCTAAATCTTCGTTCACCAAGTTCCAATGTGCAACCTCTAACAACTTCGCCCGACTCAACAAGTTTACCATTGGCTAGCTCTATAGAATAAGGTATTTCTAATCTACTAGATTCTATACCAAGTATGCGTTTAAATTCCACAGACATGAAGCTATAATCGGCGCCAGTGTCGAATAATATTGATGCAAAGTGATTGTTAATGAGAAACGTACCGGTGACCACGTTTGGGTCCTCGCGTGCGTTCTTTGCTCCAATCACAAATGCTCGAGCCTGAGCAGTGTTTCCTTTTGGACAATCTTTCATGAAATGTTCGTTGCTTCCACAACTGAAGCATCCTTGATTTCGCCCAGCTCCATTCCCAGTTCGGTTACCATTGCCATTCCCATTTCCACCATTGTTTCTATTACCAGTATCGTTGCGGTTTCCATTCCCATTCCTTCCTTTACTCCAACAATCCTCAGCATAGTGACCCAACTTTCCACACTTATCGCATTTTGGAACGCGACAAACCCCTTCGTGGTGACGCTTGCAATTGTTGCAAAGGGGCCGAGTGCCCAGGTACCTCTTGGCAGGAGCGTCATTCATGGCTGCAAGAGATTTCGCCCCCTGCGGCGGGTTAGTGTCACGCTTCTTGTTGGAACCCCTGTTGTTACGAGTTGCTTGACTCAGGTTTGCATGTTTTCTTTTCTTGTCACCGGACAACTCAGCATGTGTCTCGGTATTTTCTGTTGGGTTCAGTGAGAGCTTCTTCATACGAACACAATCTTCAGTCAGGCTGACAGCCAGAGTTACAGCCTCGGTGATTGTTTGTGGTTTGGCCGCCGTTACCATGCCACGAAATTCTGAGGCCAGTCCCCAAATGTAGCATTCCACACGCTTAAACTCAGGAGTCACCATGTAGGGAAGCACTCTAGACAGATCGTGGAACCTTCGAGTATAACCATTTATGTCAGCACCTTCCATGGTCAGGTGCCAGAACTCTGTTTCCAGCCTTTGGAGTTCTGCACGAGAGCAGTACTTCTCCCTCATCCTTTCCTTCAGTTCCTCCCAAGTGAGGCCATAAGCGGCGTCATCACCCAAAGTTTGGGCTTGCAGGTTCCACCAAGTCAGAGCTTCATCGACGAATAACCCAGTAGCAAAAGTGACTTGTTGATCCGCGGTACACTTGCTCATGCGGAAAGTAGCTTCAGTCTTCTCCGTCCAGCGCACAAATGCTACTGCACCTCCTGTGCCGTCATAGTTTATCGGCTTGCAGTCGAGGAACTGCTTGAAAGTGCAGCCTGGAATTGATTCAACCAATTCACATGTGAGCAATCGAAGAAATAATGAAACAAAGACCGTTCATAAATTTCCTCATGCTTAGTACAGTGTCTCAAGATTACCTTGAGCTGCATTGCCTCCAGACGAATCTCCATTCCCATTACGCCTAGCGTTGCTTGGTCCTCCACTGTCTTGAGTTCGGTTTGCCTCGTACTGGGCGATAGCAGCGGAGATCCTTTCCTCTAGCAAAGCGTTCAGCTCTTCAGCAGTTCTTGGCAGTGGGGGAGGTGGAGGTTGATCATCATTGCGAGCATTCACAGTTTTCCTGGGTGCCATGTTCTGACAGAACATAACACAGCAGGGTTAGACATTGGTTTGATATCGTCACACTAGACAGTAGTATCATATATTCACAGGTATATATACCACATAAGTGACATCAAGCAATTATTACTCTAGCAGAGTACTTATTAGGCTTGTACTGAGGAAATCTATACGTGACAAGACTTGCTGTGATTTCTGTGCACTGAATTCCATAATTACGTATGCATCCATAATTACGTAACTCCTTGCACAGTCCGCACAGTTCGTTTCATCCTCGTATTTCTCCCTTCAGATGGGCCATCGCTTTCAGGTAAAGTCACGTATACTTGTGACATTCTACCTCTAGTATATGCTAATTATCACACATAATTGCAAGTAGTTTCTAGTCAACGACAAGTGCTACTCTAGTGCACTCTAAGTCTCGTAGTGTCTTTTCTAGACTCATGTATTCGGTTTCAGGCAGTGGATGTCGCGGGACGTTTTATGCAATGAAAACTTTTTGAAAAAATTGTTTTCGTGAATGGATCCTAGAGATTGTAGACTAGACTCAAGAAGGAATCCTGGTTCACTACAATCGCAGCTCTGATACCAATCTGTCACACCCCTTTCTGCGGCGGAAGCACGAGGTGTGATCATGAAAGGTTCTCATTGCATACGAAAGGTAAACATACTACATGCTCATAAATTAGTTTCAAAATGTCAAACATTACATAACCGAAAACATGGTTTAAGTGTTTACATCACAAGACAGCATTTTGTCTGATGAGTTTACAACTTTATTCAAAGATAAACAAAGCGACATCCAAGAGCATGAGTAAAACCGCGCGCACATCCATCCTAGTTACCTGAAATACATGTGGGTTTTTGGAAAAACGTCAACATAAAGTTGGTGTGAATTCATGCAGTTTTGTGTTGAACACGTTTGTATACTTTGTATGAAAACATAACGAGTATCTTGTGAAAATAAAGTATTCTTGTAGTGTAAACCGAATAAAGTATTCTTGTGGTATAAACCAAATAAGGTATTCTTGTGTAAATAAAGTATTCTTGTGGTATAACCAAATAATGTATTCTTGTGTAAATAAAGTATTCTTGTGGTGTAAACCAAATAAAGTTTTCTTGTTTAGTTAATGGGTTGCAAGGCCATTAACGTGTGGCACTACATAGGAAGTCACCAAACCATAGGCATTTTTCTAGTTGTCGATTCACGACGGAGACACAAAAACACTCCTCGGTACTAGTGGTCACCAAGAGTGGGGCTGCCCGAGTACCCGTTAGATCTAACCTTTTGTTCTGCGGTCTAAGTATGTACACGATTAATGGTGCTTATGGTACCCTATTCGTGACACTATTTCTCGTTTATGATACCAAGTACCAATTCTCGTTTATTACATCAAGTATCAATTCTCGTTTATTATATCAAGTATCAATTCTCGTTTATTATATCCAGTATCAATTCTCGTTTATTATATCACGTAACATGTATTTCACCCCCGAAGTTATAAAACTGAAAACAGTTAAGAGAAAAGGGGGAGCATGAACTCACAACTTTGCGTTCCTAGCGTCGTAAACTCCACCGGATTTGCTTAATTAACGTCGTAACCTATACGCGTTTTCTTAACGTTAGTCACTAGACTTGTGTCGCACAAGTACAGTCACTCTCTTTTGTATATATTCTTGTGTTAAAAATATTCCATATTTTTAACTACGTATCTTACTTATATTATTTTCTTCAAAAATAAATATAAGTCTTTTGTGTTTTGCACTTTGCACCCGAATTGTGTATCTTGTGTTTTGTATGTGTATTTCTATATTTCTACTCCTCATGAGTATTTAGTGTATTTTTAAGTCTTAATACACTAGCACGTATAACACATACTATATACACTTAGCACAAAATTTGGTGATAAAATAATATATATTTTTCTCTCAAAAATATATACTTATTATCCATTTTTATTCTTCAAGAAATCACCATTTCTTATCATCAAAAGTTAGGGAAACCTTGTTAATGCTTTTAAACACATTTTTAGGGAATAAGTTTCTCAAAAACTTACATTTTTCTAAGTGTCAAAATTTATAAAAATTTTGACAGAGTTTCCCCTAAAAATGGAGGTTTCCCACGTTTTCAAAACGTGTGTTTATTTTCTTTTAAATCATCAACAATCATCAACAATCAGCAACAACAATTATCAACAATAATCGTCAACAATAATCACTAATTTCATGAACTTGAATATTTACAAAAATGTGTAGTAACTTACTAGCACATTTAGTAAGTCTTGTTATCTTTAAAAATAAGTTTAACTTCTTAAAAACTTTATTTTTAAAGAGTATGAAGTTTTACAACTTCTAGTCGGTTTTTACGAAAATTATTTCTTTGTTAAAACCCTTGTTACATAAGTATCCATACACTTGTTTGTTCACAAAAACCACTTTTGTTTGTGTAAGACCCGGTTTAGAACATGTGATTTCTTTGAAGTGTGGTTCTTCGAAAATACCACTTGCAGATACATAGATCTGCTAGTTTTAAACTCCATTGTACAAGTTAAATTACTTTTACACAAGTAAAATATCTCTACACAAGTTCATGTCTCTAGTGTGGTAGAGTTTCGCCTTTTAACCCTTGTAGTAACCAAAAAACGAGCTTATGTGAAGATCCATGATCTTACAAGGTCGGGTTAAACGATGATCTGAGCTACCACATCATAGATCGGGTCTCAAAAATCTCATATTCCAAATACTACAACTTTTACACAACACATGTGTTATTAACCACCACTTTTATAGTTTTTACTAGACTTTTATGCATCAAAATGTATGTTTACGATATTTAACCGACAAAATTTCTTTTAACCACATTAGATATGTTCAAGAACAAGTTTTAAGTGTTATACCTCTAGCTCTAAGCTAGGGAAGATTCTTGATGAAAATCGCGTGGATAAAAGCTAACGGTAGAGGTCCTTCGCGTTCCGTTTGTTCCAGAGCTCCTAATACGTGATTCTTAACGCGTGTGTGGTGATGGAATGGAATGATCAAGGACCGAAAATGTGGTGGTGGGGTGTGGGGTGTTCGGCCGAAGGTTTAGAGAGCAAGAGAGAGTGTAATGTTGTGGAGAGTTTGTGATGAAAGATCTTGTGAGTTAAGGTTAATACTTATAGGCAATTTATGAGAGTTTTGTCCAATGGAAAATATGTCCCCAAGATGCTTAGCAATCTAGATTAGCCAAATCAACAAGTACCATGTGTGTCCCCATGGTTTTGGGGCCGGTTATGAGAAGGGGGGGGGGGGTTGGTTCGATTGTAACTAGTAATTAGGAGCTTAGTTATGTTAACTAAGTTATGTTAAGGGTTTAACCTTGTTAGTAATATATAGCGTGATATGACGGGTGTTAGGGTAATCAGGGACCCTAACTGGCTCAGAAAAATATAATTAGTGAAAATAATAATATTTTCACGTTCCGGGTATAGTCCGGTTGTTCGGTTACATACCGATTCGTTAAAGTGCTAAATTACACTTTTTAGTGTCTTTTAAGTACCCTTCTTGTACTCTTTCAATTCCCAACACTTAGGGAAATATTCTGAATAATAAAACGACATTTCTGCATAATATTTATATGTCTAAATGCTGAATTATTGCTGATTTGTATAAATTCTGCACTTAAAGTGCGTTTCGGGTGCTTTTTAGTGCTTATTTTTGCTTTCGTATTGCATATATATTAACCCTTGTATGTACTCTTGGGTTTTAATGTACTTTTGTCGTCGGACCTACACTTAGGCCTCAATTCTTATGTCTGACTACTTTCTGCAGTTCTGTTGACACAGTGTGTCTTACCGGTGAGTTTACTATTATTCTGACGCAACGCTCTCGTTTATGCATAAAGCAATATTTTGTAGTATACAACATGCATGAATTCACTTGTTTAATCATGTGTTCAGACATCGCTGACAATTAAACTCATATTTGCAGTCATTAAGCAATAATTAATGTGTACGGAAATTACCGGTTTGTGCCAGTTGTCACATGGAAGCTGGTAGCTGTAGCTGTAGCTGGTAACTAGTAGCTGTAGCTTTTTAGATATATTTGGTGTTTGGTAGAGTAGCTGAAGCTTTTAATAAAATGTATAAAATGACCAAAATGGACATAACTAAAAATTTAGAAAGTTGGTGCATTAAAAATTTTCATATTTTTAGTGGTTAAAATAGTCATTTTTCCCTAAAAGCTTGTAGCTCCTTCTAAACGCTACTAGTAGTAGCGTTCAACCAAAAGCTTCAAGCTTCTAACCTAAAAGCTTAAAGCTCCTTCAACCAAACAAAACTTTTTATTGACTAGGAGCTTTTTCTTAAAAGCTTAAAGCTAAAAGCTCCTAAAAGCTCCTAAAAGCTCCATGCCAAACATACCCTAAGAGGTAAAGGGGCAAAAGGCGACAAAGGAACTAAACCCTAAGCCCTGATTCGTTTTTCACTTATGAAAAAAAAGAAGGAAAAAAAAACGCAAAAAGGAAAAAAGCACGGGTTTTAGCAAGACTCGAACGTGCGACCTCAGGTTAATCAGCGCAACAACTAACCTGTGAACCACTCCACACATTTGATTATAAGGTTCCTCTACAAAATATTAAGGGGTTCCTTCAGAATATTCTATATACGTTAACACTATAAATTACGGATCAAACGGGTTCCCGGGAACCCCCTAGATGAACGTAAATCCGCCCCTGTGTATAGTTCAGCGTTTTTACCTATATTTTCCCATGTTTGACAGGTTCGTCGCAACACGCATATCCTAGGTCGAGTTAGTGTTGGTGGTCGATGACGGTTGTGTGATATTAGTACTATTGGACACCGTTTTACGCCTCGCCGCAACGCGGGGTGTGCTTTGGGTGTTTTTCAAAGAAAAAATGGTTATGCATATGGTTGTTTAACGTTTTTACCTCTATTCTTCCATGTTTGATAGGTTCCTCGCAATACGCATATCCTAGGTCGAGTTAGTGTTGGTGGTCGATGACGGTTGTTTAACATTAGTACTATTTGACACCATTTTACGCCCCGCCGCAACGCGGAGTGTGCTTTGGGTGTTTTTCAAAGAAAAAATGGTTATGCATATGGTTGTCGTAACGTTGGCTTTGAGGGTTTTCCAAAAAAAATTGATTTTTTTTACTTTTCACCCAAAAGTATTTCATAAATTACTTTTGACCCAAAACTATTTGTTTTTTTTACTTTTAACCCAAAACTTTTTATCTTTTACAATATATCCTCATAACCTTTTTTACTTTCAAATTTGGTCCTTTATACTTTTTATTTTCCGCAAATTTTTCGCTTTATGCTTGGTTCTAAATTTTGTGACTTAACACATTGCAACGTGCGTCTTTGGTTTAATGTTTTTACGTTTCGTTCTAAATTTTGCGAGTTAACACGACGCAACGTGCGTGTATGGGTGAACGTTTTTACATCGTCTATTTTTCCCCGTTTGACAGATTTAACATAACGTGTGGGTCCTAGATCGACTTAGTTATAACTAAAGAATCCCCGCCGCATTGCGGCGGGTCTTAATCCTAGTTATATTATATACATATTAAAAACATAAGTGAATGAACAGTAATTATATACATATTTTCATTTTCAATTATATTATATACATATTAAAAACATAAGTGAATGAACAGTAATTATATACATATTTTCATTTTCATTTTCATTTTCAATATCTACATTCTCAAGATGGCGGTAATAGTGCTGGCCATCTACTCGCTCTCATGGGCGGCAAAGGGAATAGTGCCAGGCAGGCCTGACACTACCCTATTGGTCCAACAAATTTACGATTTTATCCCGCTTTAAAATTACGATTTTGTCATCAATTCAAAATTATGTTTTTACCCCCACTTAAAAATAAATTCACGCTTTTGCTCCCAGCTAAAACTTCAATTTTGCCTTCAAAATTACGATTTTGCCCCGTTTAAATTTACAATTTTGCCATTAGTTTTTTTTTCTCCAATCCAAGTTACGATTTTGCCCTCAACCTAAATTTACATTTTCTCCATCGTTTTTGTTTGTTTTCCTGGTTAAATTATAATTTTGCCCCCAGTGATTACAGTCATGCCATTATTTTAGGTTTTTTTTTAAGTTGTGGTAGTGTTTTGTTTTGATTGGTTGACTCAGTGTAATTTTTATTCGTGCCAGGCGGCTGCCTGACACACGCTCATTTGTCCTGAAAAAATATAATTTTTTCTCCGGTTTAAATTTATAGTTTTCCATCATTTTTAGCAAAAATATGATAATGGTTGACTCAATGTAATTTTTTGAGATTGTGTTATGAGTAGTACGTACAGTTAACCGAAACATAGACGTACATGTTATGAGAGATAAATTTTCGACTTAGTGCCCGCAACGCGGACGGAAAAAAATCTAGTTATAAATATAAAAACTAAATGGCCATTAGATTAGAAGATTTCTTTATTACACAAGGCCAAAGAGAAAATGTTTATAGTAAGGTTTGGGTAAATAGGTATCTATGTTCGGGTATCACCTAATATCATACTCGTTACATACCTATGAATTATTTAAAACTAATTCTATACCCGTGTTTTTTTTAATATTAATCTCTTACCCCAAACACCCCATTACTTCTACCAAATTCACTGTGATTTGGGTTCGTTTGCCATCCTAATTTTGACGTTTTACATATTTTAATATAGTCTAGCTAGTTGACAATAGTAATTAATGATTTTTTTACCGATGTCACTATGTTTTTTAGAAAGTTTTGTTTTACCGAGTCGGGTCGAGTCATACAAACAATCTTTCAATTAACTAATTAACTTATGTTAAAAGTCTAAAGGGATGTTTGTTTCAGCTCTTAATGGTTCAAATATCTTACTAGTTCAACACTTAATGTTTTAGACTCTTTGTTTCGCGAGCAAATGTCTCAATGATTAAGACATTTGCCTCTGAATGGTTAAACATTATACTGAGTCTGATGGTTAAGATCTCTTATCTAGATTGATCGGAACATTTGCCTCTAAATAGTTAAACATTATACTGGCTCTTAATGGTTATGCATTATACTAGCTCTTAGTGGTTCAGACCTCTTATTGGTTTAGCACCTTAATGGTTCAGACCTAGATCATTTACTAATTCAGCACTTACACATTCAGAAGTTGCCAAACAGCTTAAGATCTCTTATCTAGATTGATCGGAACATTTGCCTCTGAATAGTTAAACATTATACTGACTCTTAATGGTTATGCATTATACTAGCTCTTAGTGGTTCAGACCTCTTATTGGTTTAGCACCTTAATGGTTCAGACCTATATCTTTTACTAATTCAGCACTTACCCATTTTGAAGTTGCCAATCCCCTAAATCAATTATAATTCTACAAATCATGTTATTTTTTATAATATTTATTCAAGTTGGACTAGGTATTTATTATATTGTTAGTTAATTGATTTGTAACAAGAGCTTTTCTAAATTTTATCATTGGATATTTATATACTATAAGTTAGTAACATGTATTGTACACCATTTTTGTTGTTTGTTTATGCAGTTGTTGGTTGTATCTTTGGCTAATTTGGTTGCAAGTTACTTTGGTATTTAAAGTTGTTTTGTTTGGTGAGTGGCTTCATTTAGAAGCATCTCCTTCTCTCTCTTCCGTCTGTTACTCTCTGCCTCTTCCGACTAGAGATGAGCATGGTACCCGTTTGGTACCGGTTGTACGACCCTCAATGGAAATATACACGATTATAGCATTAAAATACGTATTTTAATACTAAAAATGCGACTTTACAAAAACTTGTCATGCCAACATTCCTATATGTTTTAAAAACATTTCAAAAACATAGTTGTAAGTGTTTACATAATTCACTTATAACAAAACAAAACAAGGTTTAACGCGGAAGCTTCCTTTAACGTGTGTTCGGTTCTTGTTCGTAGCTTGATCTTCATCCGGGACTCTCGACATTCACCTGTAATCAAAATCAACTTAAAAGTTAGTTTTGATAGTTAAATAACAAGTACAACAAGGTAAATGGGTCAAACAATCAAAATAAAAAAAAATTGCAAGTTTTTACCCCGTCGCCGCACGCGACGGTATTTCTCCTTGGGCGTCGCGCGACGCCAAGGCCCATTTTCGACAGAATGTGTCTGAATTGAAGCTGCAGATACCCAGCTATATTTTCATGAAAATTTCCAACTTCAAATTAGCATAACTTTTGATCTCGACCTCCGTTTTGTGTGATTCTTTTTCCTACGTTTCCGTAATTAAAATACAGACCCATTTACCATCATTGTTCGTATTAGAACCCAATTTATAAGCAAATAGTCTATAAATCCCTTTTTCTATTATTTGACCCGTTTAGTTTAAGTTACATTGCATGAATGTTGTCAAGGGTCGTCTCTAACATTTCCTACCCATCCCGGGCTTACCAAGCATTAGTGTTTTCACTCCCATTACGGGGTTCGTGTACATATTTACATTCACCGGTTTATTTGTATCTTTATAATCACTTAATCCACGTTTAACTTCTTAATTTATTTTGACCCATTTAGAGGACTTTTAAGCATCTAAGCATCAAACTCGCTATTTTATTTTCGCACTTCGTCTTTCCATACTAATTAACTACTTATCTTCCACTACAACTATTTTTGTGGTGGATTTTGACATAAGGAACCCAAAATCCAAATTTTACCCTTCGACTAGTCCTTTTTCGCAAAAAGGCCATTTTTAGTCATTCGAACCACAAAGGTTTTTGCCTAGAACTTTTATATGTATCTAAGGATTTCAAAATCAATATAAAAGTTCCTAAACAACCTCTAAGGGTCGTTTATCCGGTTCACCCGTCAAGGGCTTTTTGGTAAATCTATTAGTCGCATTATTCAAATGTGAGTTTCATTCGAAATTTCAACATTTGGCTTTCTCTTAGGCATTATATCAAACACCTAATGAGCATACTTTTATAAAATTAACAATCAAACTCCATGACTACCTATCTTGCCAATTTCAACATCTTTTACTAAATAATCATCTAATCCATGGTTCAATGTCAAGATTAACTTCATAGAGTTCAAATAACACTAGTTTGATAATCACGATTCTAGTGTTCAGTATGTTTCTTCAAAACCCATTAAACACCTATAATGGATAATTATGAACTTCATAGTTTAAACACTAATTCAATAAGTTATTGACTAGGGTTTACTCCTAGACATGTTTTCCTTACTAATTTCATCTAAGCATCAATCAATCAAACTCAGATTTCGATTTCTAAAGTTCATCAAAATTTCAAGATGTAATCAAAAGAAAAAATTTAACATACCTCATGATCCCTTCACTTAGGTGATCACTAATATAAGCTTGGATTTCGATTTGGGACTGATTTGGCCTTCCAATTTGACCGATTTGAGCAAGTTAGGGTTTGAAGTGGAGAGCCTCTGGCTTCTCTGGAGAATTCGACCAGAACACACACTTAAAGTGTGTGTTTTGGTGTTTGGTATTTTTATTTAAGAAATCTTGTTTCAAGTTTGCTATATTTGGCCCCTATACTTTATCCTTGTTGCATATAACATGTTTTAACCAAGGTTTCACATAATTACAAGACTTGTAATTAACTAGGTTATTTATTTCCTAGTTATTTTATCTTGTTCATAACCGATATTTAATATATGTAAAACCCATGTATTTTTGGGGCGTTACCTAACCCATTTTATTTTAAGCCCCGTTAACTCGGGCCTTCTATATACTTTGTTTTCTCAAAGTATTTATCCTTCTTTTTAATTAACATAAAGTTTATTTATTTAAATCTCAATATTTACCGGGTTAATTTTTATCACTAACGGTATTTTACCCATCTTTACTATTAACGTGGTTTGATTACCAAACCCGTTTTTGGGGTGTTACAAGTCTACCCTCCTTAAAGAGGTTTCGTCCCCGAAACCTTAATTACGTATTTCATTGGTTTAATCAAACAAACCAGGTTTCGTTTTTCAACGCACCCATTTCTTTTGGTTGAAAGTTTTTATTTATATTGACACGTATGTCTTTCATGTGTAAGGCCTCACGGGCCGTTACTTTCATCTTATGTCCCTTATCTTTATCGATTACTTATCTCGGCGTTTAGACTCATTAGTCACTGGTTACCTTACACCCATTGCTCGGGTATATATCCACTTTGCCTTCTCAGGGCTTACAAACTTTTATTTTCCCATTTCATAGTTCACGCCATAACGTGGTCATATTCCATATTAGTTTTCTTGACCGTGATCACATCACGTCATTTTAAGTTTATATAAACTTTTCTTTATCGAAAATCTTCTTTTCGAATATATCGTTTCGCACCCATTCTTTTAGTGTTTTCCGTTTTCCAATTCTTCTCATAATATTTATATTTGTTAAAACGTTATTTCTCACCAAAACTGAATTTTAGTTTAACGTTTTCTCTTCAACTCATATCATTTTCTCACATCAGGAAATTTACGTCCAAGGATTTATCCCCTTCTGTTGTCATTTCGGTAATGACTTCACCCCTTTTTATGACGTAACACAATTTAAATAATTGTGGATTCTTTTGTCAATTTTGCCAGTTTAAATGTTTTAGTGAAATTATTCACTTTTGTCAACCAGGCTTTTCACAATCTCTTTGCTTTAACCCATTCAATTAACTTAGCGAAACCTATCGCTTTTATACCAACTTTACCTCCCGTTATTATTTTACGCGGGGTGTTACAACCAGTTTCCTCATTTTACATTATTGACCCGTAGGTTCTTTCACATAGCCTCGCAGGCTTTTTCCTTAGATTTCTACCTTCTAAGGTAAAACCCCATCAGTTCGTTTCTTTCTATTCGTGACCCGAGGGTTTTTTTGGTCCTGTAGACTTAACATTAATTATAATCCCGTAGGTTATGAAGATCCCGTAGATCACCTTTTATTCGAGTAGTTATTCAACTGTATTTATATACATATATATATATATATATATATGGCGTCAAGGCACCTCTTTTTATGTTTAGAATTATTTACTTTTGCTGTTTGGATTTCATTTGACCTTGACCGTATTCTAAGGCTACATTTGTTTTCTTTCGAATCATCTTTCTGACTTTATGACTTTTAACGTCATTTACACGTCGGTTTGTCCTACACTTACCGTTACCCGGTTCTTACCTATACCTCTTTACGACCTGTTACCTGGGTTCTTTATCTTAATTGTTTTAACATTCTTGTTTCATTAGTATGCGTTTTTTCTTTCTATCATGCATTATTAGGGTATTTACTATGTTACTTAATTGATATATGTATGAATATACACATATTTATGCATCTTTCATTAACAAGTGGCTTGTCTTGCTTTTCAAGACTAGCCCAACTCATTAACATGGTCGTTTTTCCCTTCTCAAAATATATATTTGGTGCTATGGACCCGTTTTATAGTTTCATTGTTACTAGGACTTGGTGTCCCACTTGTCATTAGTCCTTATCTATTTTCACTGTGGTGTTTTACAAAGGTTGCTCCACATATCATTTAGTTATTCCATATCATCATATGGAATTTACCCACATCACTCGTCAACACATATAACGTTTCCTTTTAAGTTGGCTTGGCCGAGTCTATAACTCGCCTTAACCATTCATACTTATTATATTTTCTGGGTTCGAGTGTAGTTACACTTCCTCCCAATTCGTTCCTTAATCATTTACACAACTGCATTCTCTGGGTTCGAGTGTAGTTACACTTCCTCCCAATGCATATCTTAATCATTTTACATATTTGCATTCTCCGGGTTCGATTGTAAGTACACTCCATCCCAATGCATTTCTTAATCATTTTATATATTTGCATTCTTCGGGTTTGAGTGTAAGTACACTCCCTCCCAATGCATTTCCCGACATCTCCCACTCACTTAGTCCTTGTTACATAAGGGGTACTTATGTTAGTTATAATAAACTCAACGTATCATGTGTTTAGAACTTACCTGGCCAGGGTAAGAAATCCGCACATGGTACGCATAAACTTATTATAATTAATATATTACCTCCCATGTAAGCAAGTTTTTGCTTTGTGGTTACGTCCCTTATTTTATACGGTAAAACCTTTTATTGCTATATTGCAAATATTAGGTTTTTACCTTTATTTATTCACAAATCATAAGGTGTTTTCATTTCATAACTTATATATAATCACATTCTGTGATGGGATTGTTACATATCTACACCGTGTCTTTTATATAAAACTTTTATCTGAACGGTTATCCCCATCCAAGTTTCTAAGTCTGAATTTTACTTATGCATCAGTTATTCACCATTGTGAATAATACCACTTACCCACTTAATTTCTCTTGGAACATCATCCTAAATGAGTATTTTATGGCGGTTTCCCAAGCCTAAATTTCCTTTATTCGCTATCACTCCCATGTGCATATAGCGTGCAACAAATATATAATAACTTAGGATGTGCACCTGGGTATGCTTGCCCCGACGGGCTTTCCTTGCCATTTCTCTTATTCGCGATTGTTACGCGATTTGGTCCTTGATGAACATGCTCTACTTGTCATACTTTCGGCTTTTCCACCATCACGTTGGGTAGATTATCATATTCCCATTATCCTCGGATGCGGTCACCATATTACTGAAACATTCACAACAATTAGCAATATTACAAATTAAGTATAATCTGTATTGTCATACAAGACTTTCAAATATACTAGTCACAACAAGTGATTAATTGTCTAAACCGGTCTTTGGTTAGGCCTTTGTCACCTAATCGTTCTTTGTAGTATATTTGGGGGAACATGTTATCACACGATATCTCTTACTGTTATTTATAACAATCTCATATTAAACCAGATTATTATTTAGAATACTACTTACTGGGATCCATGATCAAGCCTCGAACCGAACACCAATCTTTATCAAGAGCATAAGGTTTAAGTCCAAGCATAGTTTTTTTCCCCACCATACTTGAATCTCTTAAACTAGGGCTCTGATACCAACTTGTAAGACCATCATTGGAAATTTACACGATTATATCATTAAAATACGCATTTTAATACTAAAAATGCGACTTTACAAAAACTTGTCATGCCAACATTCCTATATGTTTTAAAAACATTTCAAAACCATAGTTGTAAGTGTTTACATAATTCACTTATAACAAAACAAAACAAGGTTTAACACGGAAGCTTCAATTAACGTGTGTTCGGTTCTTGTTCGTAGCTTGATCTTCATCCGGGACTCTCGACATTCACCTGTCATCAAAACCAACTTAAAAGTTAGTTTTGATAGTTAAATAACAAGTACAACTAGGTAAATGGGTCAAACAATCAAAATAAAAAAAAATTGCAAGTTTTTACCCCGTCGACGCACGCGACGGTATTTCTCCTAGGGCGTCGCGCGACGCCAAGGCCCATTTTCGACAGAATGTGTCTGAATTGAAGCTGCAGGCACCCAGCTATATTTTCATGAAAATTTCCAACTTCAAATTAGCATAACTTTTGATCTAGACCTCCGTTTTGTTTGATTCTTTTTCCTACGTGTCCGTAATTAAAATACGGACCCGTTTACCATCATTGTTTGTATTAGAACCCAATTTATAAGCAAATAGTCTATAAATCCCTTTTTCTATTGTTTGACCCGTTTAGTTTAAGTTACATTGCATGAATGTTGTCAAGGGTCGTCTCTAACATTTCCTACCCATCCCGGGCTTACCAAGCATTAGCGTTTTCACTCCCATTACGGGGTTCGCGTACATATTTACTTTCACTGGTTTATTTGTATCTTTCTAATCACTTAATGCACGTTTAACTTCTTAATTTATTTTGACCCATTTAGATGACTTTTAAGCATCTAAGCATCAAACTCGCTATTTTCTTTTCGCACTTCGTCTTTCCATACTAATTAACTACTTATCTTCCACTACAACTATTTTTGTGGTGGATTTTGACATAAGGAACCCAAAATCCAAATTTTACCCTTCGACTAGTCCTTTTTCGTAAAAAAGGCCATTTTTAGTCATTCGACCCACAAAGGTTTTTGCCTAGAACTTTTATATGTATCTAAGGATTTCAAAATCAATATACAAGTTCCTAAACAAGCTCTAAGGGTCATTTATCCGGTTCACCCATCAAGGGCTTTTTGGTAAATCTATTAGTCCTTCATTTTACTACGAAGGACTCACTAATTACTTTACCAAAAACTCACTCTTAACTATAAACCTTTTTATGCGTACCTGGCTCGAGTCACACTATTGACCCGTTTTAATACCTCGCTTTAATAAATTGCTACTTAATAGCAATGCAAAATTCCCTACGCTAATCATTCCTGTGAACATAAAACTCGACAAGCTTTTGTTAGTCATTGTTGTCAAACGGTGTTAAGTTCACCATTTGACCCGTTGGAATAAAAGACCAATTATTTCACATTTATAATAGAATGGTATTTCTTTACCATTATAAATCCCTTTTTTTTTACCATCCTTCATGGTTTCTCGTCATTTTTACTTGTTTCAACCAGTATCAAATTACGTCGGAACATCACATTTAATCATTTACTTATCATGTTCATAACCCTTATAATAATTAGGCATTCTACAAAAGAGGGTGTAAGCTTTACTTACCTTGTATCCGATTTTGCTCCTTCTCCGCGCATTCGATCCGTTTGACCCGCTTCTTTCCCAAGCCTCCACCTAGCTTGTCTAGCGTCAAAGTATTATCATAATCTGTAAGACGATTAGATTAGCCATCATTTCTTATGACTATTTCATTTTACGGATTTCATGCCGAAACTACTATTCGACTTCATCATTGGTTAGTTTGACTTTTAGAAGTCAATTACCTTTAATCGTATAATAGGCACAATTAAGTTAAATCAACATTATGATTACAACCCGTTTTAACCCATATTTCACGTAATTAGTCGCATTATTCAAATGTGCGTTTCATTCGAAATTTCAACATTTGGCTTTCTCTTAGGCATTATATCAAACACCTAATGAGCATACTTTTATAAAATTAACAATCAAACTCCATGACTACCTATCTTGCCAATTTCAACATCTTTTACTAAATAATCATCTAATCCATGGTTCAATGTCAAGATTAACTTTATAGAGTTCAAATAACACTAGTTTGATAATCACGATTCTAGTGTTCAGTATGTTTCTTCAAAGCCCATTAAACACCTATAATGGATAATCATGAACTTCATAATTTAAACACTAATTCAACAAGTTATTGACTAGGGTTTAGTCCTAGACATGTTTTCCTTACTAATTTCATCTAAGCATCAATCAATCAAACTCAGATTTCGATTTCTAAAGTTCATCAAAATTTCAAGATGTAATCAAAAGACAAAATTTAACATACCTCGTGATCCCTTCACTTAGGTGATCACTAATATAAGCTTGGATTTCGATTTGGGACTGATTTGGCCTTCCAATTTGACCGATTTGAGCAAGTTAGGGTTTGAAGTGGAGAGCCTCTGGCTTCTCTGGAGAATTCGACCAGAACACACACTTAAAGTGAGTGTTTTGGTGTTTGGTATTTTTATTTAATAAATCTTGTTTCAAGTTTGCTATATTTGACCCCTATACTTTACCTTTGTTGCATATAACATGTTTTAACCAAGGTTTCACATAATTACAAGACTTGTAATTAACTAGGTTATTTATTTCCCAGTTATTTTATTTTGTTCATAACCGATATTTAACATATGTAAAACCTATGTATTTTTGGGGCGTTACCTAACACGTTTTATTTTAAGTCCCGTTAACTCGGGCCTTCTATATACTTTGTTTTCTCAAAGTATTTATCCTTCTTTTTAATTAACATAAAGTTTATTTATTTAAATCTCAATATTTACCGGGTTAATTTTTACCACTAACGGTATTTTACCCGTCTTTACTATTAACGTGGTTTGATTATCAAACCCGTTTTTGGGGTGTTACACCGGTACCGAAAAACGGGGAAAAGTGGTACTAGTATCGGTACCGTACCAATACTGGTACCGAAAAACGAGGAAAATGGGAACCGGTACCGAATATACCCGGTATGGTTCGGTACCGGTACCAAATGCTCATCCTTACTTCCGACCACCGCACGCCCACCACCCGCCACCACCGTATTTTTTCATGGTCGTTTTGTTACATGTATGCGTTGGTTGGTTTGTTGAGCACGTTTTACTTTGGTTACTTTGACCAAATGGATTAATGGGTTTGTGTAGTTTTTGGGGTTTGCGATGTTTGGGGTTTTCGGGGCTGATGGTTTCTCCAAACGGCTTCGTTAGTTTATTTATGCTTTGTTTTTTAGATCTTTTCTTTGGTTGTGTGTTTTGATGTAGATGCAGGTGTGTTTTTGTGGTCTTTATTATTCTGATGGGTGTTTTAAGTGGGTTTGTTTTACCTACGAGCCTTTGTTGGTTTGTTTACGCTTTGTTGGGTGTGCATTTAAGGTCTGTCTTGATTCGATTGACTTAGTTTTTGAGTTGGTCTTGAGGGGGGGGGGGGGGGGGGTTAGGTAGTGTGTTTATCCCATACTTGATGTCGATGAAGGTGATTCATGTTTGTTCATCCGAGACTATTATTACGTAAGCATGTCTTCTAAGGTTTGTTCCGGTCTGATTCACTTGATTTATTTGTCAAAGTTGATGGATTTTGCAGCTGATTTTTTATTGTTCCAGCCTTGGTGTCCATGTTCAAATTGTTTGTGTGCTTTTGTATACTGTCAATTAGCAACATGTGTGTTGATTCTTTGTATGTACATTATGCTTTATTGTTTCTTTATGCAGTCGTCAGTTATATATTTGGCTGATTTGGTTGTAAGTTACTTTGGTATTTGAATGTTGTTTTGCTTGGTGAGTGACTTCATTTTGAAGCTACAGGTTGTCTCATTGGCTAAATGTTGACGCATGGTTTATTTTGGTTGTGTGTTGGGCTTACTGTGATGTGTTTGTCGTACGGCCATGTTGTTGGGGGACTAAGGTTTCTAGGAATTTGACTTTGTATTCAACTTAGAATGGGAGTATTGATTGGGTTTCTAAGCTATGATGGTACACGTCATATGGCAAGGCAATTTTTATTTCAGTCGTGCCGTGTATGAGCCTTAATATATTTACATGCATTTCAAATGTTGCTAATTGATAGTATATGAATGCATGGGTTTTGAAGTTGGTAATTATTCTATTGCCGCATTTTGCATAAACAGGTTGTGATGCCAAAGATAGTGTCTTAGTAAACTGTGATGGCTTTTTATAAGCAACCAGTAAAACTAAACTTTCTGAGCCTAATCGATACACATTGCACACACGTTAAAGGCGTTAGTATTTGCGTTTAATTCTTATTTTTTTCCACGTTTGTTTATTTTTAAGTTTATATTTACTTTACTTTTTTCCATTGGCGATGACAATTTGGTAACGTCAAAGAAGCGTAACGCTCTAAAGTGATTTGAACGAGCCTTCTATTAGTAGTACAAAATTAGTTAACCTTATTTTTTTCCTTTGTTTTTTTGAAAAATGAAAACGACTTTCAAGTTATACATTAATTTATAGGTAAAAAATGACTAGCTAGAACGAGGAGGCACATGTTTTTGAACAACTTGAACAGATTCTACAAGTAATTGACTCGGACCGTAAGATAAATGAAAAACTCGCTGAACTAACCGATCGTATGTTGAAGATACGCGAGAAACAAGCTCAACTGCAACTTGAAATAACGCGCTACATGCGCGTTATATTGTGTCGACTAATGTGAATAAAAAGGAATATGTTTAGTTATATTAGTTTATACAATCGTTGATTGTAAGTTTGTGTCGACTAATATGATGTTTTCACTTGTGTTTTCTGGTCACACATGCAAACGTACTCTATCTATTTAATAGATTAACATTGTCGGCAGGGGCGGATCTTATGTTGTCCGAGCCGTAGCACGGGCTACGGCTCAACTTTTTATCGGTAGTCTAAATTTTTTTTTTCGGCTTATATACCAAGGATACCCCTGAACAACTACGAGGACACCTCTAAAAAAGAGTCTGTAAGCCCAAATCAATTGAAAATAATAAGCCCAAATCCCAATTGCCCAATATGTTAGCCCAAATCAATTAAAGATTGTAAATAATAAGCCCAATTACCCAACATGTTAGCCCAAAATAATAAAAGATTATAAATAATTGCCCAATTGCCTTGAAGTTTTAATGCACGGCACGGCACAACTACGAGGATACCAATCAATTGAAAATAATAAGCCCAAATCCCAATTGCCCATTTCGTCACACTATAAGTGATGGTGATAAATTTGCAAACTTGAATAGAATAAGTGATCTTGCGCGTGTTATGGTTGAAACGGGAACGAATAGTTCATTTCCTTCAGTTTATCGGGTAGTGAAGCTAGCTTTGCTTTTACCGGTTGCAACCACAACCGTTGAAAAATGTTTTTCGAAATTGAAGCTTGTCAAGACGGATTTACGCAATCGAGTGGGCCCGGAATTTTTGAACAATGCTATGGTTTGTGCGGTCGAAAAGGATTTTTTACGTGAAGTAAAAGACGACGATGTGATGGAACGATTTCAAGCTATGAAAAAATGAAGAGGACAAATCTATTAGTTATTTGTTTTACTTTATTTATTTATTGTCGTTTTTTTAATATTGTACGATTGCATGGTGAATTTTTTTTTTAGGATACCCCTGAGTTAATGTTCTAGTTCCGCCACTGATTGTGGGTCACAATTCCTACTGCATCGTGACAGGGTAACATCTTGTTAAACTTAATTAGTGCTTATATTTAGAATTCTAAAAATCTTACTTTATTAATATTTGCTTATTTGTGAGTGTCATCAGTTTCATTTTAATATTTTATTATACTAGTTATTAATATTATAATAAATTTTCTTAAAACTATGTTACGTATTACAAATTAAAGATATACACATGTTCTAATGAAGACTTCCCTGAGTTGGGAGAACTTAAAAACATCTTGAAAAATAAGGTTTTTCTAAATGCTAATTCTTTAAGAATCATGTAACTTAAAAAAGAGGTTTTTGATCGCTTATATTACTTCAAAAAAAATTACAAACATATGTTGTCACCCTTTTTGGCGGGTTACACTTATGCAAATTATTGTTACACTAATGTAAATTTTCGTATACGATATCTTTTTTATTTTTTTGAAAAAGTTAGATGATTTAAAAAAATTTGGTGAATTTAAATAAAAAAACTTTTTTTTTTCAAGTAGTTATCAAGTTCTCACAACTGAGAAAGTTCTCATTTTAACCATTCCATATATATATAAACATAAAATTAAACCATGAAAGAGGTAAGGGAGTTAATTGTGTAGAGTTCACTAAGCCGGTGTGCATGTTCGAACAAACGAATTGGTAACACGCATGAGCGAAGTGGATCAAGGGTACATGTTATGTAAAATCATGATGGGCAACTTTTTTATACGTGTAATTATATGGATATGTAATATTTCACTCCAATATCAAATACACCTATGATATGTATAAAAAATACAAGACCATGTAACACACAACCTATTTTGATCGTTTGCTCGAGACCATTTTGCCATATTTATTTTTGATGGTTGTGAATTGTATGTTTTGTCTCATTGGCTCACAACCCGACCAGTTTTGATGTTTTATGACAGGATCAGGATGCCTCTTATTGGAATCTTGAAATTCATCCGATGAAATTAAATAAAGTTTTTCACAAGGACTAGGTAATAAAAGCACCTTCAACTAACTCTGCTGAAGGAAAGAAATGTCATTGTGGACTTCGGTAGCTTCTTCATTGAAGTTAATGGTGGTGTCACCAACATTATGATCGCTTGATGACGTCCCATCCATCTCTAGCCACGACGATGACATGTCAGCCGTATTAAACGACTTATTCTCGGCCACCTTGCTTTGCCTCTCATCATCATCGTCATCGTCGTCGTCGTCATCATCATCATATATACATTGGATTTGGTAAATGCTAGTCTTTGTTAATGTTTTAAGGATCACATGATATATGTCATTTAAATAAACCACTTTATTGAAAAAGAAAGAAAGAAGCTACAATGTATCAAAACATAACACCAAACCTGCAATATAAGCACATTACATGATGTATGTCTTCTAGCAAATTGCAAATATCTCTATAGAACATGTAAGATCTAGAGTGTTTCATTCACTATTTCACTCCCAAATAATTGATACTTTGGATTTTTTATATACAACGATTTATTTATGGGCCACTTGGTCACAAAAGTACAATTGGGCTTTTGGCTAACATATATATATTGTTGAGTCATGAGTAGCTAATTAGTAAAAATATATATGAAAATGAAATTGATATTGTTTTTTATTTATCTTTTTTTCAAAATTAGAAAAAAAATGTATATAACAAGTTAGTTTGATTGCTCATTTATTTATATAACATTATAATCTCCATGGATAGGTTCAGTTGTAGTAGGTAAATGATATAAAATTAAAATATACCCGGAACGGTTTTGTTTGATATTTTTTTCTATGATATCTATGATTTTTTTTTATTTACAGGTTTGGTGGTTTAATGGTCAACCGATAATTTATTGTTTTCAATGTCATTAGATTGTAATAACAGTAAAATTAAAATGATAAAGATGGTTTCTAATAATCTATATTTATACTATATTGTAATGTAATAAGTCATTAGATTGTAATAACATTAAAATTAAAATGATAAAGATGGTTTGTAATAATCTATATTTATACTATATTGTAATGCAAATAAAAGGACAACAAAAAATAATTTTATAAAATTTTAAGAGTTATAGTTACAAGTAGTGATGAGCAAATGGTACATGTACCGAATTTTCTGAATTGAAATATTTTCGGTACTGAATTTTGGCGTTTTCGGTATCAGTATGGTACTAGTTTGGTACCGTGTTTACTGGTTTTTACTTTCAAATACCGGTGCCTGACCGTGTAATTTCGGTGTCGGTACCAATACGCATTTTTAGGGGTTTTTGATATCAATACCGGTTGGTATCGAGCTCATCCATAGTTACAAGTATCAAAACACAAATAGCAATTCCTTAAAGCATTCAAATCCTTAAATGTCTTACAATTTTCGCAAATGGCTATAAAAGAGTCCGTTGCTTTTCAAAGAATTCATCGATTCAATTGCTCTTTTGTCCCACATTGATAAAGAAACAAAAGTGGAGGGATCACCTACTCTATAAAGGCAAGGTAACCCTTTGCAAAAGATAATAAATTGTGTACACACTTAGTCTTTTGACGAAGTTTTATTATTAGTCATTTGGCAAGAACAAGTAATATGTTTGGCACTTAGGATAAAATGAGTTAAAAAATCGAGCTAGCCAACTTGATTTTTAATTGAGTTGAACTTGAGTTTAAGAATCCATCTCGATTTTACATTTCGAGCCTCGGCTTAGTCTTTAAGTGTTGTGTTCCCCGTCGCATCGCGCGCGGACAACATTCTAGTACATATATATACACATACACACTCCAAAATGGAAAAGAAATGTAGGCATTATAAAGGCTAAACAGTCAATTGGGTTTACACGACCAGCTATAGGTTTTAAATTGACAGAATCGTCTTATGTGAAAACCAAAACATCTTAAACCAACCAAATTAGTCGACTTACTTCGACTTTCACAATTCGATTTATTTCAAGGATTTTCAAACACCTATTGCTTACATTTCATGCGTACGCTGGGTTTATATGACAATTAAATATTTTTTAATTATCTAAAACCAAATTTTTTATAACAACGCCATTCTATTAATATATACACACACGCATTCGTTAACTTAAGAAATACTAAGTACGTAATTGTGTTTAATTTATTTTAGAGTTAATAACAACTTGAATCCTATGGTTAACACATTATTGCATGATGAGCCCCCTTTTTGCATTATGAATCCTCGTGGTTATCATTTTCTTACACCCTCAGTCCTTGGGTCAAATTGTTGAGGAATATTGCATTTACCCCATTAGTTAACATCCTTAGAATAGGGGTAGTCTTGTCTTTTCACCCATAAACAAACCTACCCTTGTTTCATTTGAGTCCCCCAACCGATATCCCATTTGTGCCCCTCAACAACCAACAGAACCCCCTCATACCGTCATCTCCACCATCACAACCGATCATCACCACCAACCCCCTCCGCCTTTCTACATTCCCACTGCTATTGTTAACAACATGATCACCATCGTTCTTCATACAGATCACTAGTCATACCTTCAGTCGAACTCACTGCCATTGTTGACACACAAAGTGTCACGGGTAAGTGCCTCACTGCTACAAATATTGTAATATTGAATTGGAATTAACCAAAGATTTTGAACTTGATCTTAAATGTGTAGGTGGAATAAGGCTTAATGCCTCACCTCGACACTTTGTTGTCCATTTCATGGTTGTCCTTAGGTTCTGGAACAATGCGACCTTGGACATCATCTTTGAACAAGGTTGGGGTGATAAGATCGAGTAGATATAACTAGGATGCTTAACTAGCTAGATCAGGTTTTTTTGTAATGATCTTAGTACCCGTTGTTTTGTAATAATGTATTGGACCCGAATTCTTTGTAATCCTGGGCCATATGTATATAATCTATAAGTTAATGGATTTAATGCTTTATCAAAGAAGACAGTTTGCATTGTAAGTGTTTGGTTCTAAGTCGTCATTTGACTATTAGTTTGACAACTTATAGTTTTCGTTTGACAGTTGGTAGTTTGCTTGTAATACATATTAAAGACATTTAATGGATTATGTATATCTGTGTATACATATATATATAAGTTGGTTATATGTTTTATAGTTGACTGTTTGCATCTGAATGAACCAACTGACTATTGGTTTGATAACTTACAGTTTGCATTCTATACTTGACTATTAGTTTGACATTTTGCATTTGTGTGTGTAAGTTGTATGTTTTGTTTGTAAGTTTGCTTGGACATTTTGCTTGTAAGTTGGACAGATTGAATCACATTGAAGACAGATTGTAAGGTGGACAAATTGGGTGTTGAATCACTTTTCTTGTAAGTTGGACAATTTGAGAGTAATGCATTTGTGTAGTGCTCTTATAACAGTTTGATGAATGCAGTTGCATTTGGACAGTTTGCTTGTAAGTTGGACAATTGAGCATGATTGATGAATGCGGTGTTGGATTAATGAAGGAAAATTTCAATTGTGCATGACTGATGAATGTAGTGTTAGATGAATGAAGACAAATTAATGGATTTAGTAATGCAATTTGCTTATAAGGTGTATCTTGGTTTTGAATGACGCAGTTTAATTGATAAATGTAGTTTGTTTGTAATCGTGCAGTTTGATTGACAAATGTAGTTTGCTTGTCAGTTGTGTGCATGATTGGTGAATGTAGATTGCATGTAAGTTATGTTTTTAATTTGAACCAAGTTGATGCATTTAAATGTGTTGTGTCTCTTGAATTTGAATTAGATTGATGTATTTGAATGTGTTGATTGCCACCATTGGATATGGTGGGAAATTTGATTGAATGGATTTGGAGGGAATTTAGATTGAATATGCAGGACTCATATTGCTAGAACATAATATATATATGGGCAAATTGGTCTTTTCACAAGATTTCAAACGATTAACAGACTCAAGGTGCAAGAAAATGACAACGGAGACTCGAAATGCAAAAAAAAAAAGGGTGGGGCTCATCATTCCAAAATGGACTCAAGTTGCTATTAACTCTTTATTTTATTTTTCAAGATTTTAATTAAAATTTTATTGAAAATTCAATTGTATTCAAAATAAAATATTTTGTTTTGTATTGTAAACTATACCGGATATAATATTTTTGATATACCAAGTACAGTGTAGTAATGAACCGAACCGAACCAAACAGAACAACATTGGTACCGATATTAATTAATATTTATTTTAAGGTTTTGATCGACGTTAAAAACATTGTTGATATTCTTTTAGCATATTAAGACTTCAACTTTGGTTATATAATAAAACTTTTGTATGATTAAACTACTTTATATAAAATCCTTTTAAACTTGATAATACGTATTTCCGATTTCACAGTTTCACTAGTTTTAGTTATGAGGAAATAGAAATGAGTTGAAATGTCACAACGCTCAAGGTATTATTCTTGTGGAACTCTTCTGTGTGGTATTTATTATTTAATAAAGGTGACAATGATGGGTAGGTCGCGTTATTTATGAAACCATTATCTTTTTAGCATGTGCTAAACAATTGTATTCGATTGATCATACAGTTGACCTTTTTTACGTTTTGTTTTAGACCAGAGGTTGGTTCGCTCGATGCGTTCGAGAATTTGTATAAATACAATTTGCAATATAACATATTACCGTATAGTATGCCATCTATTTTTTTTTTATTAAAAAATGCAAATCAAAGCTACAATCCAACATGTTATTGTACCGTATACAACCCCACCCGAATTGTATCAAAAGTGGATGTACAAACATAAATACCAGGAACGGTGTTTTTGCTCGATATGAGTTCGATGTAACACGGTATCAGTACTCGGTTTAGTTTACGACACTAAAAAAATTACAATGAATACAACTCTATTATTAGTAATATTTATGTCATGTTACTCAAAATAATAATAACATTAATAATAATCGTGTGTTTAGATTTTCTTAAAAAAGTTAATGAACACAAGTTATTGAATAAAAATCAAATTAAATGATAAATTAAATTTTATCGAAACCTACAATGATAAAAATGGATACGGGTAGTGCTACCAATGTCATTCGGTCAGTATTGGTTTGGTTTGGTTTGGTTTGGTACTGTACCGATTACGAAACCAAGATTTTTTTTATTTTCAATATAGTTCCATTTTCAATAAAATTTGGAATATTGACAAAAAAAGGTCAAACATAACTGGGCATTTTAATTTAAAAAGAAAATTTAATTAACACAAAATATTAGAGAAAAAACAAACTGATGATAAATGAAGTATTATCAAGACAACTTGATTCAACATACTATTCATGGGGTTGATTTTAACTATTAACTAGTAAAATTCCCTACACGTTGCAGTGAGAGTGTTGCTTCAATTCATTACATTCATTATGATATTAGTACAATACAACACTATATATAGCAATCGAAGAAGAAAACCAAAAAATTAGAGTCATGAGATGCCCAAAAGGATATTGACACATGGTTTTCAATGATCAAAAACCATAGTAACTAACATTGGTAACAATTGTTGCAATTCATTCGGAATCAATTTGCTTCATCACGACACTGGTACGTTACCAACACTCGTTATAGCCTACGATACAAACAAATTATATATTTTAAATACAACTTTGTTTTCAACATTGCTCAGCGGAATCTATTTGGCCTCGCTATGTGGCAGGAACTTGTTTGGTTTTAGTTCGATTCGCCATGGTAACGCACTCGCAATATAAATTGAAAAAAGAAAAAAAAACCAATATCGGTATTGGTTTTGATAATGTCGAAGTTGTTCATTTGGAATCAATTCGGATCGTCATGGTACTGGTACGACATCGTCACTCGTATAACTTATGATGCAAAAGAAAAATACTCTATTCTGAATACAAGTTTGATTTCATTGAAATTTATATCGCAATATCGAGGAAGATGTGACGGCCTTTCGGTTGGTATTAGTTTGATCAATTACAATATCGGTATAATACTGACACTGGTATGGCAATCGAAAGAGAAAATATGAATCCCGATACTGGTAGCGATATTATTGGGATGGTATCGTATTATTCAAAATTTGATAATGCTTTAAATTACGTTATTGGAAATGGGAGATGGTAACAATGGACTTGATTACCAAGTTACCAAAGACTAAACGTGGCAATGACATAATCTGGGTAATAGTCGATAGACTGACTAAGTCAGCTCACTTTTTGCTACTTAAAGAAACTTTTAGTTCCACAAATTGGCACAATTGTATGTGGACAATATTGTTTTGGTCAAAAATTAGTTTAAGGATAATGTAACCAAATTTTGATTGTGAGGTAGAGTGCTAATGTGTATGAACAATAATGTGATCAAAGTATGTAACACCCCAAAAACGGGTTTGGTAAATTAGAACCCGGTTAATATAAAGAAGTGAGTTTTAGTCTCTTATATAATTAAAATGAAACTTGAGGGACCAAAACCGTTAAGTGGGGAAACATGATTTTTATAAAATAAACTTAAAACACCACACACACACACAGTGTGTGTGTGTGTGTCGACATCCAGGAAGAAGAAACAAGGTTCAAACCCTAGTTTCACAAAAATCCTCAAATTGGAAGGGTAAATGAAGTCTAAATCCATAACCGAGTACGGATTAACGATCACCTTCTCAATGGGATCCTAAGGTATGTTTTAAAAGTTAGATTGGTGATCTTTCACGAAGTGGGTTATGATGTAAAATTCGAAATTCGTATGAAATTGATAATGGGTATGTGTTAGAATCATCATATATAACATGGATTATGCATGGATTAGGTTAATTTGATGTTTAATGGTGAAACCCATTTCTAGTAGTAATGTTATGAAGATGATGATGTTGCATGTGTTAAATCAAGTATGGTTTTGATGTATATGAAGTTGAATATTGTGGACTATTGTTAATGACCTTGATTTAGGATGAAAGTTATGTGAGGTTAGTGGGAATTTGATGATCTTGATATGAACTAGTAAGAAGATGCAAAGAATGCTTGTACTTTATGCTTAGGAAGTAGTATGCACACCAAGTGTATGATAAAATGTCTAAGTGAAGTTAAGATGTGAGATTTTAGGAAGTGGCTTGACATATATGAATGACGTATGATAATGATGTAATTAGTGGTATACTAACTTAAAGAGTGTGCTTTAGATGGAACTAGTACAAGAATTCGGGTTGGATGTATGTGTTGTCAAGATTATGCATTAGAGGCTTGTACATTATGCTTGAATGGGCGATGCTCGCCATGTGTTTCTATTAATCACTTAATTGCGATTAAGAAGTGAATGTATATTAAATGTATAACATATGACCATACTAGTAAAGGGTGATGTTATGAATTACGTTAAGTTGTCTAACTTAGCTATGTGATTGTCAAATGTAGAATCATGAAAGCATAAGTATGTGTATATTGTGTATGTGAATAGGCGATCATGTAGTTGTTTGTGTCATACAACATTATGTATGAAATGAATATAATGTCATTAATATGGTCCACTATATCAACATGAATGCGTGTTCATAAGTTGGGAGTTATATGCTAAAAGGTTGACTTTCTGAAAGTCAACCGAGAATTTATAACATGGTTAGGTATTTTGACACAAATATAAGAATCGAGAGATCATGGAATACGTGTTAGACCAATTATGTGTTATGTGTGATAACGAATTTAGATTTCGAAGATATTGAACTATGTGATTGACGAGTCATGTCGTATACGTGTTAGTGAAAGTCAAATAGATAAAAGTTGGAAAATATGTGTTAATATGAATAAGCATGAATACTAACATAATCATGGCATGGCGGCATGAAAGAATAGGAACCACACTAGCACGGACCAAGCATGGAAGGCTAACGGGTCAAGATGAGGCAAGGAAGATGTTACGAACGCGGATGCACAAGGTAAGTGATTCCGTAATCACTTTTTAGTTGTTTATGTAAAGTTATATGCAACTAAATTAAATATGATAATTGAGGTTAAATAGGAATGAATTGTACGATGTCAAGGAAGTATTAAACGGATCTTAGCTTTGATCCGAGGAGGGAATGTGTGATTAAGAGTTTAAGCTAAGTAGTAGGATGGGTTATTTATGTAAGGATTTCCTTGTTAAGGATAGAGAGAAGTTGACCAAAATGCCCTTGATGGGTATTTTGGGCAAACGATCTTGCAATGTAGTTTAGGAACAAGTTAATTGATGAGTATAACGTTTTGGACAAGTATGGAAGCGAAGAGTATGGTCCTGGTATGTCATAAACCAATTATGCGCAAATACCCATAACGGGTCAAATAATTAGAGTATGATAATAAGCCGATAGGGCGTAAGATAAGAATTTCCTTAATCTGGATGTGGGATTTTAAGTTCATATGATAGAATGTGAATTTACAAGCATGTAGGAAGAAACGGGAGGTTAAACGGGTAAACGGTTAAAAAGTTACGCAAGTTTTAGCGTTTTCGGACGACGAAACGGATCTGCAGTAAAATGGAAGTTCTAGGGGCCGTCGCCGACGCCCCGTGCATTTGCGAATTTACCCGACGCCTTAAGTCACTGTCTACGCGATTTGATCCGATGCCAGGTGGCGCACGGTCGTGCGTCTGGGTCGCATGGTCGTGCGTTTCCGAGTAAACAAGTGCACTGGCTGGTGCACTACAAGTGTTCCCGACGTCGTAGGATCCGCACGGTCGTGCGGTTGGGACGCATGGCCGTGCATCATCTGCCAGTTCAGAAAAATGTGCAGAATTCGTCCAAAACAGTCCCGTAACCCACAAGGAGTCCCGAATCGTATTCTAAACTTATTATAGAATGTTTATGGGATGCGATGAGCGTGTATGCGAGTCGGTACGTATATATTAACGTGTCAAACGCGTTTAGAAACGTATGTATACGAGTAGGTATGTATGTATGCAGTTATGTATGTAGGTATGTATGTATGCATGTATGCGAGTCGGTATGTATGTATTAACGCGTCAAACGCGTTTAGAAACGTATGTATACGAGTAGGTATGTATGTATGCAGTTATGTATGTATGTAAGTAAGTATGTGAAGACGTAATCATGTATGTATGTAAATAGACGCGTAGGTATGCAAGTAAAGGTATGTATGTATGTATGTACGTAGTTATGTATGTATTGTATACGTGGTTTCAATACATTTATGTATTGACGATTATTCACAATGTGCCTCGAGAATGAAATGTAATGCAGGTACATTATTGAAGTTTCGCCAAGGATTAGACACCCAGATGGAATGCTTGAAACTAGAAAGTTAACAGGATGAGAAGTATATGTGGATCGAACATAGCAAGGCTACATTATTATGAATTTTGTTTGTACATAAGTATGCTAATGATGCGTATGTTTGTGGTGGGTGCAGGTTGTACGAATCACGGATTATCCTCACGAGGAGTAGCGATCGAAGACCGAGTCACAACATAGATTGTACGGGAATGTCTAAATATGTAATTTAGTGATGATAAGTTATGTTTTATATTATAAAATGAATTTTAAGAATGTAAAGACGTATATAACGAAAGAAAATTTTATGGTACGAATTTTCCGCTGCGACTTTTGCCATGTACGAATATGGGTGTAACAAGTTGGTATCAGAGCCCTGGTTTGAGGGAATTAAGTACGAGAGTATAGGTACTTGAACTCAAACCTGTGTGCTCTTGAGATAAGGAACCCGTACAATCCATGACTCGGTCAAGATCTGAAGGTAGAAATGGAATGAAAACGTATATGTAAGCATTCATATGAAGAAACTAACGGTTATATTACGTGTAAGGTAAGCATAACTGCTTGGAAAGGATGATCCGGGAATGCGGTCTAGAACCGGCATCAAGGCAAGTGATAAGACAAATGAACCCCAGGTATGTAAATTCAACGTGTGGGAGTATGAAGTGGTATAATTAAGCAAGTGAAGGAAAATTTTAAATGAAAAATAATGATAAGAATGGTAATGAAGTTTTGGAAATGTTACACGTGCCGAAACCTAAATCTTCGGACATAAGGTGACAATTACACGAAGACACGAAATTAGTGTGTGGATTGTGTACCTGGCCAGTACACAAGAAACGCATGACTTTCGTGAGCCCGTGATAATTGTTACAGGTGTGTCCGTTAGAATTAAGTAGTAGGTGGACGTGAGGGTGAAGAGAAATGTAAGACTCTCAAGAATGAGAGTATGAAATGCTATGCTAGGATCCGTGAGACGGATTCGAAACATGAAATGCTATGCTAGAATCCGCGAGACGGATTCGAAACATGAATTGCTATGTTAGAATCCGCGAGACGGATTCGAAACATGAAATGCTATGTTAGAATCCGCGAGACGGATTCGAAACATGAAATGCTATGTTAGAATCCGCGAGACGGATTCGAAACATGAAAGAAGTTAAAGTATGAATGCAATGCTTGAATCCGCGAGACGGATTCAAAACAAAGAAGGTATGAGTAATGTGTTCGAATTCGCGAAACATATTTAAGATACAAAAGACGAAACTAGTCTAAATAAGAAGAAGTCAGTAGCTTGACCATGTATGCGTCAAACAAGTCATATAAGTAAATGTAAAACAAATAAACAAAAGAATGATAGGAATGAATATATCCGAATGTGCAAGTAACGCAAGGATATGTATGATACAAAAGACTATAGAAATGTAGAATGATGTTAGCTACGGAGTTAAGCACGTAGGTATGACGATGACATAGTAGTTTTGTTGTGATAACAAAACAACGGTTAAATGTTATACAATGTGTCTATAGAATGGAATCATAAAGGATGAGATGAAAGTACTAAATCCGTTATAAACGGATCATATGAGTGTAAGCATTATTATAAGTTTGAATAAATATGTATATTAACCTGTTATTAATGGGCCAAAGGAAATGAGAATGTTATATGAAAGTATGCCATGGAAAGTATAGACTTGTTAAGAAGAGGAAGCCAATTGATTGAATAATTATGAAATGAGATAGGATGATTACTTATGATTATGATGTGACTATGAAGTCAGATATAGATGTGTGTGTGTAAGATAAATGAGAAAGGTTTCGGGGACGAAACCTCATTTAAGGGGGGGGGGGTAGACTTGTAACACCCCAAAAACGGGTTTGGTAAATTAGAACCCGGTTAATATAAAGAAGTGAGTTTTAGTCTCTTATATAATTAAAATGAAACTTGAGGGACCAAAACCGTTAGTGTGTGTGTGTGTGTCGACATCCAGGAAGAAGAAACAAGGTTCAAACCCTAGTTTCACAAAAATCCTCAAATTGGAAGGGTAAATGAAGTCTAAATCCATAACCGAGTACGGATTAACGATCACCTTCTCAATGGGATCCTAAGGTATGTTTTAAAAGTTAGATTGGTGATCTTTCACGAAGTGGGTTATGATGTAAAATTCGAAATTCGTATGAAATTGATAATGGGTATGTGTTAGAATCATCATATATAACATGGATTATGCATGGATTAGGTTAATTTGATGTTTAATGGTGAAACCCATTTCTAGTAGTAATGTTATGAAGATGATGATGTTGCATGTGTTAAATCAAGTATGGTTTTGATGTATATGAAGTTGAATATTGTGGACTATTGTTAATGACCTTGATTTAGGATGAAAGTTATGTGAGGTTAGTGGGAATTTGATGATCTTGATATGAACTAGTAAGAAGATGCAAAGAATGCTTGTACTTTATGCTTAGGAAGTAGTATGCACACCAAGTGTATGATAAAATGTCTAAGTGAAGTTAAGATGTGAGATTTTAGGAAGTGGCTTGACATATATGAATGACGTATGATAATGATGTAATTAGTGGTATACTAACTTAAAGAGTGTGCTTTAGATGGAACTAGTACAAGAATTCGGGTTGGATGTATGTGTTGTCAAGATTATGCATTAGAGGCTTGTACATTATGCTTGAATGGGCGATGCTCGCCATGTGTTTCTATTAATCAATTAATTGCGATTAAGAAGTGAATGTATATTAAATGTATAACATATGACCATACTAGTAAAGGGTGATGTTATGAATTACGTTAAGTTGTCTAACTTAGCTATGTGATTGTCAAATGTAGAATCATGAAAGCATAAGTATGTGTATATTGTGTATGTGAATAGGCGATCATGTAGTTGTTTGTGTCATACAACATTATGTATGAAATGAATATCATGTCATTAATATGGTCCACTATATCAACATGAATGCGTGTTCATAAGTTGGGAGTTATATGCTAAAAGGTTGACTTTCTGAAAGTCAACCGAGAATTTATAACATGGTTAGGTATTTTGACACAAATATAAGAATCGAGAGATCATGGAATACGTGTTAGACCAATTATGTGTTATGTGTGATAACGAATTTAGATTTCGAAGATATTGAACTATGTGATTGACGAGTCATGTCGTATGCGTGTTAGTGAAAGTCAAATAGATAAAAGTTGGAAAATATGTGTTAATATGAATAAGCATGAATACTAACATAATCATGGCATGGCGGCATGAAAGAATAGGAACCACACTAGCACGGACCAAGCATGGAAGGCTAACGGGTCAAGATGAGGCAAGGAAGATGTTACGAACGCGGATGCACAAGGTAAGTGATTCCGTAATCACTTTTTAGTTGTTTATGTAAAGTTATATGCAACTAAATTAAATATGATAATTGAGGTTAAATAGGAATGAATTGTACGATGTCAAGGAAGTATTAAACGGATCTTAGCTTTGATCCGAGGAGGGAATGTGTGATTAAGAGTTTAAGCTAAGTAGTAGGATGGGTTATTTATGTAAGGATTTCCTTGTTGTTAAGGATAGAGAGAAGTTGACCAAAATGCCCTTGATGGGTATTTTGGGCAAACGATCTTGCAATGTAGTTTAGGAACAAGTTAATTGATGAGTATAACGTTTTGGACAAGTATGGAAGCGAAGAGTATGGTCCTGGTATGTCATAAACCAATTATGCGCAAATACCCATAACGGGTCAAATAATTAGAGTATGATAATAAGCCGATAGGGCGTAAGATAAGAATTTCCTTAATCCGGATGTGGGATTTTAAGTTCATATGATAGAATGTGAATTTACAAGCATGTAGGAAGAAACGGGAGGGTAAACGGTTAAAAAGTTACGCAAGTTTTAGCGTTTTCGGACGACGAAACGGATCTGCAGTAAAATGGAAGTTCTAAACTTATTATAGAATGTTTATGGGATGCGATGAGCGTGTATGCGAGTCGGTACGTATATATTAACGTGTCAAACGCGTTTAGAAACGTATGTATACGAGTAGGTATGTATGTATTAACGCGTCAAACGCGTTTAGAAACGTATGTATACGAGTAGGTATGTATGTATGCAGTTATGTATGCATGTAAGTAAGTATGTGAAGACGTAATCATGTATGTATGTAAATAGACGCGTAGGTATGCAAGTAAAGGTATGTATGTATGTATGTACGTAGTTATGTATGTATTGTATACGTGGTTTCAATACATTTATGTATTGACGATTATTCACAATGTGCCTCGAGAATGAAATGTAATGCAGGTACATTATTGAAGTTTCGCCAAGGATTAGACACCCAGATGGAATGCTTGAAACTAGAAAGTTAACAGGATGAGAAGTATATGTGGATCGAACATAGCAAGGCTACATTATTATGAATTTTGTTTGTACATAAGTATGCTAATGATGCGTATGTTTGTGGTGGGTGCAGGTTGTACGAATCACGGATTATCCTCACGAGGAGTAGCGATCGAAGACCGAGTCACAACATAGATTGTACGGGAATGTCTAAATATGTAATTTAGTGATGATAAGTTATGTTTTATATTATAAAATGAATTTTAAGAATGTAAAGAAGTATATAACGAAAGAAAATTTTATGGTACGAATTTTCCGCTGCGACTTTTGCCATGTACGAATATGGGTGTAACAAAGTATAAAGTAAAAATGACAATAAACACCGATATTTGTACGAGGAAAAAGCCCTTGATCCTTGATAGATCTCCGACACAAAAAAATCGGGTGATGGAAACTACCGATCACCAAACGTATAGAAAAGTAAGTAGTGATTCAAGTACAACTTCGGAAGATAATGAGCTCAATACAATGGTAACTAGTGTTTGCAGTTTGTGAGAGAGATTGTCACACCCCGATATTTACAGCTCAGTCCGGTGGGCCCGGTGGGGAGTATCGTGATGTAAGATTGGTATCGTCATAGTCAAACATACACAGAATAGCACAGCGGAAGTCTTTGGAATATAAAATATTATTACAAACTCAATTGTCTGAAAATACTAAAGTAATAAGTATAAACGAGCATGTAATAATCCACATGCGGATCATTAAATACAAAAGAAGAACATCAGACTATAGGCTTATGCGAAGGAGTTGCAAATTCCTCGTCTAACAATTCCGAGCAGCTTCCAACCTATTTACGTATTTGCACCTGTCACTTAGTCTTTTGAAAACACGTCAATTTTCACTAGTAAATACAATCAACCGACACGTTTTGAAATCATTTTCAAAAATTGATTTAGGTGCACAAGACACGAAAAATCTTTTATAACTTGGGACAAACTATATCTCATGTTATCAGTTTTACATAACTTGACAAACATATAGGGCCCGGAAACTATGCCGGTTCATGATTAACCGACAAACCACTTGTTCCCTTATTGGGAAACCCATATTGGGTATAAAATTATAACTCATTCCCTTATTTGGGAACACCCGTATTGGGTTATAAAATTATTTGATGAACCATATTACATCTGTCAGGTGTATGCCTATACCCCACGCTTAGGTCGTGGCCACTTACAATTAAATGAGTCAAGGATATCCAGGACACGGTCACATTAACCCCAATGTTTAAGTCAAGCAATACGAATTAAAACGGGTTATTTGAATTTCCCGACACATTGGTCTTCAAATCCCATACCCGACCATGTGGTAAATATTTTACTGTATCCCAAGCCCGTATAGGGGAAAATAGGTTCAGAGTATTTACCTGAGCTAACTCTCATCTTATAATGCAAGATTTATAACAACTCAGCCGTATTCAATTAAGTAAGCGAATGTACAATTTACCGAAAGGCTCTAGTCTGGAATGATGGTATAAATAACCAATTAGAATGCTAACGGTCTTATTTAAGTCATAGACTTAGACCGGCTAGCTTAAAGTATTAAAAACGGTACGATACGCTTGATTAAGCGATGACCGGAATAGAATGTAGTTTAAACCTAACAAGTACTAATACTTGTATAATATGAGTAAACTATTAAAATTCTGGAATTTGAGATAAAAGTGATATGGTTAAACTCCTTTCGGTAAACTTACGTAAACTAGTTACGAAAGTCTAACCGTACGTGTATAAGCGATATCGAGTAACCGGATGAGTCATGAACAAGTTCCACATGCCAATATACTTTAAAAAGTTATAATATCAGTAGGATATTAACTTGTATGCCCGTTAAGGTTTTTAAATCAAACTATGCATCATAAGGGCGTTTTGGTCTTTTAGCGATGTATAAAAGGAACTTGCGCATAATCTGATGTTATGACCATAAACATTCTGTGAAAACATATTATTTATGATATAATATAAGTAGGATATCAAACATATGTGTATTTTATAGTTTAAGACCAAACTATGCACCTTAGGGACATTTTGGTCATTTCACACATAGTTTCGAAAGCTTATTTGGGATTCTAAGTTTATAATATGTACCTACAATAAAAATATTTAAAATGATTTAAAAAATCAGTAGGTGACAAGTCTCGATTGCTAAATATGGTTTAAAACCATATTATGCGCCGAAACTGCGTTAAAGTCGTTAAATGACGATATGTGCGATGTTTAAGGAAAACTGATGTTATGATCAGGTTTATATGATCAAAGTATGTTATTTAATATAACATATCAATAGGTAAAATGTGACATTTGTGCTCTTATAAACACTGTACGATGTAGAACAATTTCAAATATCAATGAAACATGGTGTTTTGATCCCAATATTTGTTTATTTATGTTTGACAACTTCACGTTTTAATTCTTGTTCGATTTCGAGCTTTTAAACAAGTTCTGGAAAGTTATACGCAAACTATTATGTAAACGTAATCAGTTTAACATGACAAACACTCCGGAACAGTGACATAAGCTAAACATACCCTAAATATCCTTTACATAGCTTAGAAATAAGTTTTAAAGGATTCAGTATGGCAAAAACAAGTTTATTCAATCACATGGACTATTTGCAACAAACTGCAAAAGTATATCAATTCTCATAGCAACGTACACTCTGGAACAAGGTCATAAGCTAAATATACCCTTTACATAGCTTAGAAATAAGTTTTGAAGGGTTCGGTATGTGAAAATACGCTTATTTGATCACAGGGACTAAAAGCGTCAAAACTGCGAAAGTATGTAAACTCGTGCATAACTTGCGTTCTGATCATATCCGGACATCCAAAATTTTTTGTAATCATTAAAATATGTATTTTAGTGATGGGAATGCAAAAATACCATTCGTTGCGTCATTTGGATCGTTTTGGCGTCCGTACGACTTTCGTCGTAATTAATCAAAAAACGCGATCGTACGACCAAACGAACCGATATCCACAATATTTCCAAGCATTTTCACACCCCGATATTTCCACGTATTACCGGTGGGCCCGGTGGAGAGTATCGTGACGTAGTTGATATCATCATAGTCAATAATCACAGTTTAAATGCACAGCGGAAGTCTAAAAGTAATTTATACAAACCGAGTTGAAAGTAACATAAAGTATTACACAACGGATTGTAATGGATCCACAAGCGGATCTAAAATAAAAAGAAATATTGTTCAACATATTTAAGCATCAAAAGCTCGCAAGACTCTTTATTTGATACTAGGAGTAGCCAACCCATTTCGCGTAGTACCTGCACTTAACCTTTTTGGAAAATACGTCAGTTTACACTGGTAAATACAATTAACTGACTCTTTTTTAAAAGTGTTTATAAAATTGATTTAAATGCACAAGGCACAACATTCTTTTATAACTTGGGGAAATTATTTAAAATAATCTTGTATACAGTTTTACATGTTTGTCGTCCACTCGGGACCCGGTTAAAAGAGCCGGATTAGATTAATTGACACACCACAAGTATACGCCCACAAGAGATGCGAGATACTGTTTATACATACGTAACTGTCAGGTGTATGCCTACACCCCGTGCTTAAGCCGTGGCCATTTAAAAAATGAGCCGAGGATATCCAGGACATGGTCATTAACCCCCCCAAAGGCATTGCATCAAACAAAACAGAATAAAACGGGTTATGTAAATGTATTAATCACAATCCGATTTAAATAACTACATACCCGACCAAGCGGTATTTTTATAATACCGTATCCCAAGCCCGTATAACGAAAAATAAGTTAAAAGTATTTACCTGAGCAAAATATAATTTTAATCTCAGCCGTATAACAATCAGCAAGTGCAAATAGCTTTTACTGGGCTCCTAAATATGGAACGAAGGTTTTAATAACCTATTAGATTCCTAACGGGTCTTACTTAAGTTAAAACTTAGACCGGTTAGTTTTAATGAAAGGCTTACGGTTCAAAACGCAAGATTAAGCGAAGACCGGATTAGAATGTGATTTAGACCCGACAAGTATGAAGATTTGTATAATATGGGTAAAATAAACACATTCTGAATTTTGAAGTAAAAATGATAAGGTTTGACCCGTTTCGGTTAATTTATGCAAACTAGTTACATAAACCGTACCGAACGCAAATATGCATAACAGGTACCCAAAATGAGTCATGTACAGGTTCCACAAGTTAATATGCTTAAAATATATTATGATATCAGTAGGATATCTTCCATTATGCCCAAAATAAATTTAAAATCAATCCGTAGGGGTATTTTGGTCATTTTAAAGTTTATAAAAGAGGTTTAAATATAAACTGAAGATCTGGTCCAAAACCTTCTGTGAAAATATTTATTTTATGTGGTTATAACAACAAGATATCATACATATGTGTACTTAAATGTTTATGGCCAAACTATGCACAGTAGGGGCATTTTGGTCATTTCGTATATGCTTTAAGGGTCAAATTTGGAAATATGAGTTCAAGACTTAAGCTTACTGTTAAAATATACAAATTTATTTATAACATCAGTAGGTAACAAGTTTTTGGCATTAGATATGGTTTTAAACCATACTATGCGCTTAATAGGCGTAAAAGTCGGTATTTAACGATATTAAAAATGTTTATAAAATTTTGAAGTCCTGATCAGTTTCTACAGCTTAAAATATTTTATTTATCGTGTGAAATCAATAGAAAAAGGTTTGGTATCAAAATGTTATGTAAAACTCATTTTATCCAAGAAAATGGCATTTTCGTCTATACCGTATTTACATTAAAACTCTATAATATAATTAGTAAAAAAATTGACAAAAATTCCAAAAATCCCTAAATATTATCTTATATTAGTAGGTATAAAGTTTGGTGACAAAAATTGGGTTTGAATGTGATTTATACTAGAAATGCCATTTATTTAATAAAAAGCCTTTCATTTACGATATCTTGTATAACTCCTATCTTGGAACATTTTCAAAAATTTTGTTTTTATATCAAAAGGGCATAATGGTCAACAATTAGGCATTTAACGGAAACATGCATATGAATCAGATTTTAAAGGAACCATATAGTATAATCTCAGAGGGTTATACTAACAAGTAATATGGTCCTAAAGGAACCCTAAGGCATGACTAAAACTAAACTAATTCAAGTCAGAACTGAAAGTCAAAGCAAAAGTCTACTTTTGCGACTTTCGGTTGCGAACCGAGCCTAAACTCAGAATTGTCGTGTTGAACATGCCTAAACATGTTCTTATATTATTTACCAAGTTATTTAGGTGTTAAAACATGTTTCATAACTTCAGTATTATCAGTTATGAGTTAATTTACAAAAAACAGTCCCGTTTAACTTTTCTGTTAAATAGTTTGACCCGACAATTGACTGAGATAATGTGATAATTAGGAGGTGCCCTTTTAAGGGTTTAACACCTACATAATTACCAACACATAGCCACTTTAAATTCGAATAATGGCTGGACCGTTTGTGATTAATCACAAAGTCAAAGCAGAATTACGTCAACTTTGACTTTCGGTCATTACACTAATGAAAACTTAATTACAGAGGCTAAGTACACTTACAAGAGTCCTTAGCACGAAGATTAAGACTAAGAGAGCTTCCTTCCAAGGTAGGATGCTCCAGAGAAAGATTTAAAAAGCTCCAAAGCTTGAGAGTGAGTTGAAAGTATGAATTTTGAGTTTGCAAGTGAGAATGGCAGCCAATTTCACACCTATTTATACTAATTGAGGGTGCCACTAGATCAATACAAGTGTTATGGCTCTTCGTTGATCATTAGATGTGTCCAAAATGGTTTTTAAAACCATCAAACAGTCCCTTGTATCGAATTAAAGCTGGTATGTGTGTAGAGAAGGGCAGAACCTGCACCTTTGCATGGTTTCTACCTAGATCATGTCGTGGCGCTGTGCCACGGCAGAAAGGGTTACCCGTGGCACGACGCCACCACCCTGTTTACCAGCCATTCAAGTTTCAAACTTGACATATTCACCCACTGGACCTTATAAAACGTAATATTTTCCATTCTAAGCACATTTAACCCATATAACTTATATTTCTATGATCCATGAGATATAACCAAACATCGTTGGGTCCGGTTTCGTTAAACGATCACCGAAAACACAAGTTTTGCCCTGTTGACGCTTTTAACCCTTATATCACGAAAATTAGCGTATCTATCACAAACGATATCGAAACCTTGCGAAATTTTTATCACTTATTCTTGGGAGCATAATTAATCGTTACAAAGCTTCGGGTTCGTTAAAAGGTCACTCAGAGGTATTACTTTAACATGTTGACACATTTAACCCTCGCTTCTTGTAAACTTTCACTTTCTTTCACAAACCGCTTCGTACGTTTTACTATTTATTCGTTTAAGGGTATAAACATCGTGTAGGGTCGTTGAAAGGCAAAATTATCAAATGTTGACACTTTGAATCCTTTTTACGCACATACTTTCTTCGTTTTTCAACTTTAGTCCCTTGTAATCAATTCGTTACACGTTTAAAGTTCATGACTCGTGTCGATACTATATTGGACATGATTTTGCAAGGTGTTACATCCTCACCCCCTTAAAAGAAATCTCGACCTCGAGATTCACTAAAATAAATGAGGGTATTTCTGTTTCATTGTGGATTCAACCTCCCACGTGTATTCGGGGCCTCTACGGGCATCCCATTTTACCTTCACAATCGGCACATACTTTCTTAGAAGCTTCTTAACCTATCGATCCTCAATCGACAAAGGTTTTTCAACGAACTTCAAGCTTTCATCAATCTGCACGTCCTTATGCAACATTGCTAGCGACTTATCGGCTAGACATTTCTTTAGGTTGCAGATGTGGAACACATTATGTATTCCACTGAGCTCTTCTGGCAGATTTAACTTGTAAGCTACAGTTCCGACACATTCGATGATCTCGAATGGTCCTATGTATCTTGGGCTAAGCTTACGTTTTTTTCCAAAACGCATCACCCCTTTCCAGGTGATACCTTAAGTAGCACTTTATCGCCAACTTCAAACTTTAAAGGTTTGCGCCTCAAATCCGCATAACTTTTCTACCTATCCCTGGCAGCCTTGAGACGATCACGGATCTGAACAATCTTATCCGTCGTTTCCAGGACTATATCAGGTCCTGATAGTTGGACATCTCCAACTTCCGCCCAACAAACTGGCGTTCTATACCTTCTTCCGTACAAAGCTTCAAAAGGTGCTGCTTGAATACTCGAATGATAACTATTATTGTACAAGAATTCAATTAAAGGAAGATGGTCATCCCAACTTCCACCCAAATCTATAACACAAGCCCGTAACATATCCTCAAGCGTTTGGATTGTACGCTCGCTTTGACCATCCGTTTGAGGATGATAAGCGGTGCTAAAATTTAGTAGAGTGCCTAAAGATTGCTGAAAGCTTTTCCAAAAATGCGATGTGTATCTCGTATCCCTATCAGAGATAATAGACACTGGCACTCCGTGAAGAGATACAGTCTCATCCACGTACAACTGAGCTAACCTGTCGGAGCTGTGAGTTTCTTTAATCAGCAAGAAGTGGGCTGACTTAGTCAACCTGTTGACTATAACCCAAATAGTATCATTTCCTCGCTTTGTCCTTGGTAACTTAGTGATAAAATCCATGGTTACCATTTCCCATTTCCATGTGGGAAGTTCAGGCTGTTGTAGCAAACCTGACGACTTTTGATGCTCTGCTTTAACTTGCGCACACGTCAAACATTTAGCCACATAAGTGGCTATAAATTTCTTCAAACCTATCCACCAATAATTTGCCTTTAAATCCTGGTACATCTTATCACTGCCAGGATGAACAGAATATTTGGAGCTATGAGTTTCTTGAAGAATCACATCTCGAAGTCCTCCATGGATTGGAACCCATATTCGACCATTCAATCTTAGGATTCCATGCTTGCCATATGATAACTGTTCAGCAGTTACGCCTAACTTCTCATTCGGATAGTTAGCTTCTAATACGGCTTCCTTTTGAGCGGCTAACAACCTTTCATTCAAGCTGTTCTTCAATTCAATGCTTTTGGCGTTGATCCTAATGGGCTTAATCCTTTCCTTTCTGCTCAAAGCATCAGCGACTACATTCGCTTTGTCTGGATCATATCAGATTGCACAATCATAATCGTTCAGTGTCTCCATCCATCGATGCTGCCTCATGTTAAGATCCTTTTGATTAAATAGATCCTGAAGGCTCTTGTGATCAGAATAGATCACTGTCACACCCCGATTTCCACGTGTCACCGGTGGGCCCGGTGGGGAGTATCGTGACGTAGTTGAAATCATCATAGTCAAACAACACAATATATAAATGCACAGCGGAAGCAAAAGATAAATATATTACATTCCGAATATAAGTAATGTCAAAGTATTACAACGGAAGGTAAAGGATCCACAGGCGGATCAATAAAAGAAAACTGTTCAACAGACTTTAGGCATCTAGAACTTGCAAGATTCCCTAATGACGCCCTGAGCTCCCAGCCAATTACGCATAGTACCTGTCACTTAACCTTTTGGAAAATACGTCAGTTTACACTGGTAAATACAATTAACTGACTCATTTTGAAAAGAGTTTAAGAAAATTGATTTGAATGCACGTGGCACAAAATATCTTTTATAATTTGATTAAAATGCACGAGGCAAAATTAATCTTTTATACTTGGGACAATTTTATTAATAAAGATCTTGTATCCGATTTACATGGTTGTCCAACATTTAGGGCCGGTGATTATACAATACAAGCCGGTCAAGATTAATCGACACACCATAAATATAACTCACAAGAAGATATCCTTACGAGTGAGTATATCTTTTACATACGCAACAGGAGGTGTTATGCCTACACCTTGTGGTTAAGTTATGGCCATTCACTTTTTAAATGAGCCAAGGATATCCAGGACACGGTCATTAACCCCCAATGTTATTTGTTATAAATCAATACAGATTAAAACGGGATTATGCAATTTAATCATCTCCGATTAAAAGGTTTCTACACTCGACCAAGCGGTATTTTTATAATACCGTATCCCAAGCCCGTATAAGGGAAAATAAGTTAAAAGTATTTACCTGAGCTAGCAATGCAATTTATACCCAGCCGTAATTTCTAATCAGCAAGCACAAGTACTTCTACTGGGGCTCTCAATCTGGAACGAAGGTTTTATTAACCTATTAAATTCCTAACGGGTCTTATTTAAGTCGGTACTTAGACCGGTTAGTTTTAAGGAAAGGTTTACGGTTCAAAACGCATGATTAAGCGAAGACCGGAATAGGATGTGATTTAGACCCGACAAGTTTGGAGACTTGTATAATATGGGTAAACTAAACACATTCTGGATTTTGAGATAAAAACTATAACGTTTGACCCGTTTCGGCTAATTTATGCAAACTAGTTACATAAACCGAACCGAACGCGAATAACGCATGACGGGTAATCATGAGAGTCATATACAGGTTTACTAAGTTAATTATGCCTCAAATATGTTATGACATCAGTAAGATGTCTTTCATTATGCCCAAAACGTATTTAAACACAAACTAGGCCTCGTAGGGGTAGTTTGGTCATTTAAAAGGTTATAAAAGAGTTTAAGTACTTACCTGAGTTACAGGTCTGGTATAATCAGCAAAAATACTTATTTTGATAAGTTATAACAGTAGGATAAAGTATATATGTGAAATTTATCAATTATAACCAAACTATGCACCGAAGGGGCATTTTGGTAATTTCACATAAGCCGTAAAGCTCAAAACTAAAGTCTGAGTTTATAAACCTTTGCTTACTGTTAAAATATTATAATTTGCCTCAAATATCAGTAGGTATTAACCCTTGTATGTTTAAAATAGTTTTAGTACATACTATGCGTTAAAAACGCTTAAAAAGGCGATTAAAGGCCATTTCCGGGTTCGATACTTAAATCTGATATTTTTATATTTCCAGAAGGCTTAAAATAATTTATTTATCATATGTGATTAGTAGCAAAAGGTTTGGAGTCGTTTAGATATGTAAAACTCATTTTATGGCCCGTAAGGGCAAAACCGACATTTACCGGATTAAGCCTACGACTATGAGTTATGCTCAGCCTAAAATTAATTAAAAATCTTTAAAATTCCCAAAATAATATATTACATCAGTAGGTAAAGATTTGATATAAAAAAGTAGGCTTAACTAGGCTATATGCTAATTACGCCATTTTATTAACATAAAGCTTTCAATTTGCGCTCATGAGCATAACTCTCAATCTACACTTCAAACTGATGTCAAACTTTGCATACAAGTTTATATATCAGTAATTAAAGTTTCTACTCTTTTACATTTCCAAAAATCACGTTTTAAGGTAATAAGGGCATAATGGTCAACATATGAGCATTTAACGGAAACGCGTAAACGAATGGGTCAATCAATGAACCAACCACGGAGGGTTATGCTAACATGTAGCCTGGTCCTAAGGAGGCTCTAAGGCATTTCCAAATCATACTAAAGCGGGTCAGAACTAAAGTCAAAGCTAAAGTCAAAGCTTTGCGACTTTCGGTTCCGAATCGGTTCAAAACAGAAAGTTGTCGAATCAAACAAGCTTAGACAAGTTCTTATGCTTATTATCAAGTTATATGAGTGATAAAATAGGTTACACGCCTTTTTCATCGTTAATTATGCGTTAAACGAAAGATTACATTTCTGTTGACTTTTTCTAATCATCTTTGACTCGACAATTGACCTAGTTAGGATGGGAATCAGTGGATGCCCTTTTAAGGGTTTAAAGCCCACATAATTACCAACTTATAACTACCTTTGATTCGACTAATCACTGGACCATTAGTGATTAATCTTAAAGTCAACCGTTAATTACGACGGTTTGACTTTTAAGCTAAAACTAAGCTAAAACTTAACCAAGAAAGGTTTAGCAAGCTTACCAAGGTCCTATGCACGAAATGTGAAGACTTGAGCCTGCTTGGGAGCTCCAGAAATGCTCCAATATGCAGATGAAGGTGTGAGGAACAAAGTTGCAACTTCATGGCTTTATATAGTGATCAAATCACCATAACTTGTTGACACACAAGTCTACCATTGACCACAAATCACCAACAAGTGTCCCTAAGTGTCTAGGGGTGGTTTAGGGGTCAAGAAAGATGTGGAAAATCGGTTTATGCGCGAAATTTGGCTGCTGTTCAATGTTTCTGCATCTGACGTCCTGACGCGGCCCGCGTAAGGTTTAACCAGCCTTTACGCGGCCCGCATGGGCCTAAAAATCAGAATTTTCATTTTCTTGTTTTTGCAACTTGTCCCTTGGCTTCACGAAAGGTCAACTATGCTTATATATTGCAATTTGACCCCTTAGTATTTACCTACTCGGGCTTTAAGACTTGTACCCACTTTGCCAAGTCCCTGGACACTTCCGGTTAACCCGAAAAGTCATAACTTTCAACGTTAACGCTTTAACCCCTTGTAAACGAATTTGATCACAACTTGCCCATACGATAACGGAACTTTATGAAGTTTATATCGTGTATTCTAGTGAGCATAATTAACCGTTACAAAGCTTCGGGTTTGTCAAAAGGTCACTCAGAGGTATAACTTAAACATGTTGACACATTTAACCCCTGTAGTTTGTAATCTCTCACTTTCCTTCTTATTTAGCTTCGTATGATCCGTGATTTATTCGTTTAAAGGTATGAGCATCATGTAGGGCTAATGTACAATATATTTATTCACTGTTGACATTTAGAACCCATATTTACACATACTTTCCATGATTTTCAACTTCAGTCCTTTCCGAACATTCTTTCACACGTTCAAGCATATGACACGTGTCAATACATTATAGGTCGTGAATTTTCGAGGTGTTACAATCACACGCTTGGTTCCATATAAATAATGCCTCCAAAGCTTTAGTGCAAATACAACGGCACCCAATTCCAAATCGTGGGTGGTGTAGTTCTTTTCGTGCACCTTTACTTGACGTGAAGCATATGCAATAACCTTGCCCTTCTGCATAAGCACATAACCCATGCCGGTGTGCGATGCGTCACAATAAACCACAAATTCTTCAATTCCTTCTTGCAATGTCAGCACGGGAGCATTGCTTAATTTCTGCTTAAGAATATCAAAGGATTCTTGCTGCTTGGGACCCCAGTCAAATTTAACATTCTTGCGGGTCAACGAAGTTAGAGGTGCTGCAATCCTTGAAAATTTTTCGATGAAACGTTGATAGTAACCTGCTAGACCCAAGAAGTTGCGTATCTCTGTAGGAGTCTTAGGCTCTTGCCAATTCATAATCGCTTCAATCTTAGCGGGATCCACCTGGATACCACGCTCACTCACCACATGTCCAAGAAATTGGACTTCACGAAGCCAAAACTCGCATTTTGAAAACTTGGCGTAGAGCTTTTCTTGCTGAAGAAGTTTAAGGATGCACCGAAGGTGTTTTTCATGATCGGCTTGATTCTTCGAGTAAATAAGAATGTCATCAATGAAGACTATGACAAACTTTTCAAAGTATGGCTTGCAAACGCGATTCATGAGATCCATGAATGCTGCAGGTGCATTAGTGAGCCCGAAAGGCATCACCAAGAACTCGTAGTGACCATAGCGAGTTCTGAATGCAGTCTTATGCACATCTTCATCTCTGACCTTCAGTTGATGGTAACCTGACCTTAAATCAATCTTGGAGAAATAACTTGCTCCTTGAAGTTGATCGAATAGATCATCGATCCTGGGTAGCGGATATATGTTCTTGATTGTAACCTTGTTCAGTTCATGATAATCGATGCATAGACGCATCGAGCCATCCTTCTTCTTCACAAACAAAATCGGTGCTCCCCAAGGGGATGAGCTAGGTCGAATAAAACCATTTGCCAATAAATCATCTAACTGAGTCCTTAGCTCTTTCATCTCAGTCGGTGCCAACCGATATGGTGCTCTTGCAACTGGTGTTGCTCCAGGAATAATATCGATTCTGAACTCAACTTGCCTATCCGGAGGTAAACCAGGTAGTTCTTCAGGGAATACTTCTGGATATTCAGAAATAGCGAAATGTCTTCAATCTTAGGTTTTGGCTCATCAATGGTTACTTGTGCCATATAAATGACACACCCTTTCTTCAAACACCTTGATGCCTTAAGCATAGACACTTGCTTAGGCAAACCGTACTGGGTATCTCCTTGTATTGTAAGTGGTTCACCATAAGGAGTCTTAATAACCACTTGCTTCTTATCACAAACAATCTGGGCTTGATTAGAAGATAACCAATCCATGCCTATTACTATGTCGAATCCTGCCAATTTCAATGGAAGCAAAGATAGTGGAAAAGAGTGGTTCCTAATGGATATAAAACATCCATCTAATAAGGTTGAGGTAGTCTCTATGGTACCATTAGCCAATTCTACTTCATATTTTATGCTTAGAGTTTTAACAGGCAGATTTAACAATTTACAAAACTTATTGTCTACAAAAGACTTGTCTGCTCCTGAATCAAACAACACTCGAGCATAAACATCATTGATAAGAAAGGTACCTGTTATCACATTGTCGTTCTGGACCGCTTCTTGTGCATTCATCTGGAAGACCCGAGCATTGGTCTTCTTAGCCTCTTCATGCTTCTTTGCAAACTTTGGGCAGTTGGTCTTGATGTGCCCCTTTTCGTTACAACCATAACAGGTTGCATCTTTCAACTTTTTGCAATCCAAAGTCTTGTGTTCCTTGGACTTGCAGATCCCACATCCAAAAGTCTTTGATTGTGATTGCGACTTCGATTCCAACCTACACTCCCAAAGTGATGCTTCTGACATGTTTTGCATTTGGGTTTCTCACCCGACTGCTGGCTATCCTTTTTGAATCCGAAACTCTTCTTATGATCTGAGTTCCCTTTATGTTTCTTATCATAACGGCGTGAGTTCTCCTCCTCACGTTTCCTCTTTCCTTCATCGGAACTCTTAAGCGATCTCTGCCTGACCGCATTGAGAGTAAGAGATAACGACAAATCAGCCATTGACCTGAATGTGGTAGGTCTAGATGCTTTCACACTTGCTTTAATTTCTGGAGCTAGACCTCCAATAAAACGAGCTATACGTTTCGGTTCCGGTGTGACCAAGTAAGGAACCAATCGAGACATGGTGTTGAAACTGGTAAGGTATGCCTGACAATCCAAGTTCTTCATGACCAAGGTCAAGAAGTCAGTTTCAATCCTTTCTACCTCATGCTGAGGACAGAAATTATCTTTGATCAACACAACAAACTGATCCCAAGACATGTTGTAAAGGGGAATCTTTCCTGTAGCTTGGATTAGGGACCTCTACCAAGCTAAAGCTTCGCCTTTAAAAGATTGTGAAACAAACTTCACAACGTCCTGTTCGGCACAACCACTAATATCAACCACTGTATCCATCTCATCGAGCCACGTCATGAAATCAATGGCTCCTTTCTCCCCTGTGAAGTCTCTGGGCTTGCAGGAGACAAAATATTTATAAGAACAGGTCTTAACATGTGGCTCTTGATTGAGCACAATATTCTTAGACGGGACACTCCTTTGGTTTGATGAGTGGTGGGAATCGTCTCTGTGAGATACATTAGTCTTGGAGGGTGGTTTCGTATGATTTACAGATAGGGTCTTGCTACGAGTACCACTTGTCACACCCTGGCTTTGCGGAAGCGTGGTTAATTTTTGGTGTGACTTCTTAATACCATAGCTTAATCATACCAAAGCTATATGAGTTAAAAACATGCAAGATCATCCATTAAGTTTTGAAAACCAACACAATACCATCTGTTTTAACATACCCTGACAAACATAATCTTGTTCATCCAACATTACAAACTTGAAACATAACATAGACATGGTTTAAGGGCTGTGTCTTGTCCAGGAAAGAGACACATCCCCTAAACCCCGGATGACCTTGGAAACTAGTGCAGCGGAAAACATGCCATACCGTGCCAGATCTCGTTAATTTCCTGAAATACATGTAAGTTGAAAAATCAACAATAATGTTGAGCGAGTTCATGTGTAAGTGAGTATGTAAAACACTTGCGAGTATAAAAATAGTTGTGGTATGTAGCAGTGTAAGAGGACTTGTGATCACCAATGGTTTGCAAGGCCACTGACATATGTGAAGTGCAAATAGGGAGACTCAAACCTAGCAGATTTCGCCACGGCAAGTATGTGGACAAAGTCACCCCACGGTCCGTTTCTAGTTTGGCCGGGGGCTGGGCTCGCTACACCCAGATAGATCTACCGCTCCTGTCCCTCGGTCCCTCCATGAGGACTAATGGCCCCATGTTGTTCCTATCCACTCACATGATCGTATAACACCTCCTTACGTTAAACATACCGTTGTAAAGTACTCGTAAATCATAGTAACATGTATTTCACCCCCGCGGTTAAGTAAACTGAAAACAGTTAGAGAAAAGGGGGACATGAACTCACAGTGAATGCGCGTCTCTACCAAGTGTCTCCAATACAGTAAGCTGTGCAACGACCTACAAGTGCTAATTCTATTAGACGGACGGCCGTGCTTTAGCTTTATAGTTTAAGTCTTTGGGAAATAGTTAGACAACTATTTCGTGTTTATGTTCCGTATACACTTGGTAGTTATGCTTCTTCCCAAGGATGGGGGATACAATACATGTGCGTAAGTTACGTTTTATCAATCTTGTGGTAATGTAATTACCGGTGTAACTTATATGTTTGTGGAAGCGTTCGTAAAGTTTTGGAATCATTAACGCTTGTAAATATTATTTTCACTCTAAAATAATATTTATGTATTTCACAAAATAATCATAAACAGTGTTGTGACAAATATATTTATCACGTTAGTCTTTGTGAAAACCCCACCTCCGAATATTTAGTAAGATATAGTGCCGGCGAAATTTATGTTTTGAAAATATGTCCAAAAATAGTTCTAACACTTGTTGTGTAAATAATTCTAAGTGTTAGGTTTTTAGAAAATTTCGCCAGAGTTTCCTCTGTAACTGGAGGTGGCCACGCTTTCAAGCGTATCATTTTCTTTTAACAAATCAATTCAACAACTTCTTTATTCAATCAAACAATTTCCGACACATCAAACTAGTCGACAAGTATGTAAATGTGCATAATCGCATGAACTTGTAGTTTTTCCGCATCTTTAATGTAAATCACCTTTATATATGTAGATCTTTATATAAAGTAGCTTTGATCTTGTAAAAACCTCGTGTTTAGAGAAATCCGTCTTTACAACTTCTAGTCACTTTTCCCAAAAATAGATATTTGTCGGATCTTTTCATTTCACAAGTGTTTACACACTTGTGGTTTATAAAATCACATTTATTAGTGTAAGATCCATCTTTAGAAAAACATGATTTCTTTAAAGTGTGGTCTTTCAAAAATACCACTTGCGGATACGTAGATCCGCTAGTTTTAAACACCCTTGTACCGGTTAAATCACTTTTACACAAGTAAAATATTTCTACACAAGTTCATGTATCTTGTGTGGTAGAGTTTCGCCTTTTAACCCTTGCGGTAACCAAAAACGAGCTTATGTGAAGATACATGATCTTACAAAGTCGGGTTAAACGGAGATCCGAGCTACCACATCATAGATCGGGTCTAGATAAACACAAATCTCAAATACTACAACTTTTACACAAGTTATGAGCTATTAACCACCACTTTTAGTATTTTTACTAGACTTTTGATCAACATCTTTCATTTTAACGAGATTCAACCGACAATATTCCTTTTAACCACTTTAGATGAGTGTAAAAACAAGTTTTAAACATTATACCTCTAGCTCAAGGCTAGGGAAGATTCTTGACGGAAAGTGGGTGGATAAAAGCTAACGGGAGTGGTCCTTCGCGTTCCGAGTGCACCAAAGCTCCTTATACGTGACCCGTGAAGCTTGAATGATCTTGGAATGGGGTGAACAAGAACCGAAAATAGGTGGGTGCTTGTAAGGGGGTTCGGCCGAAGGTTTAGAGAGCAAGAGAGAGTGTAATGTTGTGGAGAGTTTGTGATGAAAGATCTTGTGAGTTAAGGTTAATACTTATAGGCAATTTATGAGAGTTTTGTCCAATGGAAAATATGTCCCCAAGATGCTTAGCAATCTAGATTAGCCAAATCAACAAGTACCATGTGTGTCCCCATGGTTTTGGGGCCGGTTATGAGAAGTGGTGGGGGGTAGTTCGATCCAAACTAGTAATTAGGAGGTTTAGTTTGGTTAAATAAGTTAACTAAGTATTTAACTTAGTTAGTTGTATGTTATGCGTTATGACGGGTGTTAGGGTAATCAGGGACCCTAACTAGCTCAGAAAAATATAATTAGTGAAAATATTAATATTTTCATGTTCCGGGTAAAGTCCGGTTGTTCGGTAGGATAGTAATCCGTTAAAGCCTTTTGTAACGCTTTAAAGTGTCGTTATTAACATTTTTAGTGACACAATTTGTTTCCAACACTTTAGAAAGTGTCTAGTGTTATTTTCTCATGTTCTGGCACTTTACTAGTCAGCTAGAAGCTGGATTAATTATTAAAGTGCTGTGTTTGGTACTTAAAGTATGTTTTTGGCACATCCGAATCAGTGTATCTTATCCCTAGAGACGCGGTAACACAACCCTTATATCCCTACACTCACTACCAGTGTAGCCAAAATATATGAGGCTCTTAACAGGCCTTAGAGGCAGTGTCTGCCTGATGCTGGTCATATCAGCATGTTCGCCGTGTATTCGTTCAGTGCTACTGTGCTTTTTGTGCATCATGTTTGTCACTAGGGTTCAGTATGAAATTAATGTAGTGACAGCAAATAAAGTATGATGCAAGTAAGTGCATGTATCAGTATGCAGGTAGCAGTTTATTAGCTAGTTCAAACAAGCACAGTAATCAAGTAGTAATTTATCATTAATTAAGTTGTACGGATACCTGGTTTAGTGCGGGTTGTCACACCACTTGATTCTTTAAACTGCCTGTCCATGGCTTTAGTAACATCATTGTCAATCATGGCTTGCAAATCCGCACCAGCCACATTGACTCTGGTGGTGTCATTATTCTCCCTCGGGTGACTATTAACTTCATCAGATTCAGCCATGTAGCTTGATTGCTACATAAAACAATTGACAATATTTATTCAGAAGTCTTGTTATGGTATTGTCATTGTGAAAATTCATTAACCATGGTAAATATAAACCATATTGGTATATTTATTTAGGGTTTTCTTTATAATTTTACCCTAGTTATAAATTATTAGAGATATTGGAGTGGCACAAAAAGCCTAGTCACAAGGACAGTTTTAAAATTTTAGACCATGATCTCATAAGATCAAAGATTTAAGGTTTGAATATAGTTCATTACCTTTTCTTGACAGGGAGTCGTAGACTACAACTGTCTTTTGTCTTATTTGACAATTATTATGGCCCGCAGGCACATCATCACTAATGGATGTTTAAATTAAATAGAGGAAATGAATTGGAAGAATCCAATATAAAGATGACTTATGTGATTTTATCGAATCACATTTGCCAGGAGTGCTAACATGTTTTCTGTTGTTAACAAGGATTTGAATCTTAAAAAGAAACTACCATCATGGCCTTGTCTTAAAATGACACATGGCTAGGTTTTACCCTTAAGACTTATTTTAACATTTATTGGCAGAACAATTGTACAATGAAATGTTTATGTTGATTTATTTCATATAATATATTTATACATATCATGACAAATGAAATTTTAAAATTAAAACATTCCATTAAGTTTAAAAGAAGTACATAGATGCCCTAAACGGGACTTTTACATAAATAACTTGCCCACGCAGGGGCTAAAATGAAAATACAAGTCCTCGCAGGGACTAAGTACATAAATAAATGTCCGCACAGGGACTTAATTGAAAGCAAAATTACAAAACAAACAAATAAGGAATTTCAATAATCCTTTCTCTTCTTCCCCTTGATTAAGTCAGCCAAACCCTTAAGTAGACCGCGACGGCTTCTACGCTCCTCCTGCACATCCCGTTCCACCTGGTTCAACCTCTGAAGGATTTCTTGCTGCTGCGGTGGTTGGATCTGTGGCGGTTACTGTTGTGGAGGTTGAGGAGGTGGCGGGTATTGATACCCATAGGCTGGGTACCCAGTTTGGAACGAAGCTGCATAAGGTCCTTCAGGATGAAGAGCATTGTAGTTCACCGCCTCGAGGTACGGGTCAACATTAGGGGCATTGTAGTAGTTGTACCCCGGGTAGGCTGGCTGCTCAAATAGGTTATACGCCGCTGCACCGGCGTATGAAGGAATTGGGTTATCATAACCCATGTGTGGTGGTGGTGGTGCGATTGGTGGAGAGTCGACCTCAGAAACGAGGTTTGAAGGCCCACCCATCTGCGGGTCTTCATACAGTGGCGGGTAGTGACTGCCACTGGAGTGTTGGGGGGTGCTGAAGTGAAAATCCCCTCTTCGCACGGACATCCGTGCACCTGTTCTCCTTCGTCTCGGTGGTTCTGGAGGCGGTTGCTGCTCTGGCAGCGGCGGTGGTGGTGGCGTGACCGCCTCAAAATGTGGGTCCTCAGAGGGGACCTGTTGGTGTGGTGATGAGTTGTGGGAAGGTGTATACTCCCAGTGATAATTGCTCCACCATTGAGCAAATGAATCGGGACCTCTATAAGGCGAACCATGGAAAGATGATCCGTCTGAAATCTCTATGGGATGCGTGGGCGTCCTAGTTGGTGGCTCGGCAGGCTCTGGATTGGGATCCTCGTCCATATCCATATCTTGGGCTCCAGGAAAGTGGTCTTCTGGTCCCAATGGGTTATGGCTCATTGGTTCTTCACTCACGTTCGTCGGGTTGAACTAGCTCTGAAAGTATGGGGCCGGGTTCTGAAAATCTCGGTGTGAACTCGACCACTGCAATGGAAGGAAGGAGTGGTGAGAATCATTGGGCTTGTTTTCTGATTGTGGCCCAAAGGAGTGGTGATACGAGGGTGAAGAGCTAAGCGAGACAGAATGTCTCACGGGTTCCAAATACGTTCTCTAGTCTTCTTGAGGACTAGAGCTCATGGTTGCTGAAGGAGTTCGCCGGTGTGACGGCCCGGCCTCGTGGTCATTAGGAGCAGTGATTGGCGCCTTGCCTCGTCCACCTCTTCTGAATCGTGGCGGCATTGTAGTTGTACCTGCCAAAACAAACAAAGGGAACCAACAAAAAGAAAACAATAAGATTAGGATTAGTCCTAAGTCATTAGCCTAGACTCATAGGTCAAGGAATGTGCAAACTGTGTCATTGAGATTAAACACAAAAGGCTAGTGTTTAATTCACTCAATGTTGGCTCTGATACCAACCTGTCACACCCCGATATTTCCACGTATTACCGGTGGGCTCGGTGGGGAGTATCGTGACGTAGTTGATATCATCATAGTCAATAATCACAGTTTAAATGCACAGCAGAAGTCTAAAAGTAATTTATACAAACCGAGTTGAAAGTAACATAAAGTATTACACAACGGATTGTAGTGAAACTTAGACGGGTTAGTTTTAATGAAAGGCTTACGGTTCAAAACGCAAGATTAAGCGAAGACCGGATTAGAATGTGATTTAAACCCGACAAGTATGAAGACTTGTATAATATGGGTAAACTAAACACATTCTGAATTTTGAAGTAAAAATGATAAGGTTGACCCGTTTCGGTTAATTTATGCAAACTAGTTACATAAACCGTACCGAAGGCGAATATGCATAACGGGTAACCAAAATGAGTCATGTACAGGTTCCACAAGTTAATATGCTTAAAATATGTTATGATATCAGTAGGATATCTTCCATTATGCCCAAAATGAATTTAAAATCAATTTAAGCCCCGTAGGGATATTTTGGTCATTTTAAAGTTTATAAAAGAGGTTTAAATATAAACTGAAGATCTGGTCCAAAACCTTCTGTGAAAATATTTATTTTATGTGGTTATAACAGCAAGATATCATACATATGTGTACTTAAATGTTTATGGCCAAACTATGCACCGTAGGGGCATTTTGGTCATTTCACATATGCTTTAAGGGTCAAATTTGGAAATCTAAGTTCAAGACTTAAGATTACTGTTAAAATATACAAATTTATTTATAACATCAGTAGGTAACAATTTTTTGGCATTAGATATGGTTTTAAACCATACTATGCGCTTAATAGGCTTAAAAGTCGGTATTTGACGATATTTGAAATGTTTATAAAATTTTGAAGTCCTGATCAGTTTCTACAGCTTAAAATATTTATTTATCATATGAAATCAGTAGAAAAAGGTTTGGTATCAAAATGTTATGTAAAACTCATTTTATCCAAGAAAAGGGCATTTTCGTCAATACCGTATTTACATTTAAACTCTATAATATAATCAGTATAAAATTTGACAAAAATTTCCAAAAATCCCTAAATATTATATTATATCAGTAGGTATAAAGTTTGGTGATAAAAATTGGGTTTGAATGTGATTTATACTAGAAATGCCATTTAATTAATTAAAAGGCTTTCATTTACGATATCTTGCATAACTCCTATCTTGGACCAAGAACTGATGTGAAACTTTTAGAACATGCTTAAATATCAGTAATAAAGATTTTTGTCCTCTCACGTTTTCAAAAATTCCGTTTTTATATCAAAAGGGCATAATGGTCAATAATTAGGCATTTAACGGAAACATGCATATGAATCAGATTTTAAAGGAACCATATAGTATAATCTCAGAGGGTTATACTAACAAGTAATATGGTCCTAAAGAAACCCTAAGGCATGACTAAAACTAAACTAATTCGGGTCAGAACTGAAAGTCAAAGCAAAAGTCTAATTTTACGACTTTCGGTTGCGAACCGAGCCTAAACTCAGAATTGTCGGGTTGAACATGCCTAAACATGTTCTTTTATTATTTACCAAGTTATTTAGGTGTTAAATCATGTTTCATAACTTCAGCATTATCAGTTATGAGTTAATTTACAAAAACAGTCCCGTTTGACTTTTCTGTTAAGTAGTTTGACCTGACAATTGACTGAGATAATATGATAATTAGGGGTGCCCTTTTAAGGGTTTAACACCTACATAATTACCAACACATAGCCACCTTCAATTCGAATAATGGCTGGATCGTTTGTAATTAATCACAAAGTCAAAGCAGAATTACGTCAACTTTGACTTTCGGTCATTACACTAATGAAAACTTAATTACAGAGGCTAAGTACACTTACAAGAGTCCTTAGCACGAAGATTAAGACTAAGAGAGCTTCCTTCCAAGGTAGTATGCTCCAGAGAAAGATTTAAAAAGCTCCAAAGCTTGAGAGTGAGTTGAAAGTATGAATTTTGAGTTTGCAAGTGAGAATGGCAGCCAATTTCACACCTATTTATACTAATTGAGGTTTCCACCAGATCAATACAGGTGTTACGGCTCTTCCTTGATCATTACATGTGTCCAAAATGGTTTTTAAAACCATCAAACAGTCCCTTGTATCGAATTAAAGCTGGTATGTGTGAAGAGAAGGGCAGAACCTGCTCCTGTGCATGGTTTCTGCCCAGATCATGCCGTGGCGCTGCACCACGGCAGAAAGGGTTACCCGTGGCTCGACGCAACCACCCTGTTTACCGGCCATTCAAGTTTCAAACTTGACATATTCACCCCCTGGACCTTATAAAACATAATATTTTCCATTCTAAACACATTTAACCCATATAACTTATATTTCTATGATCTATGAGATATAACCAAACATCGTTGGGTCGGTTTCATTAAACGATAACCGAAAACACAAGTTTTGCCCTGTTGACGCTTTTAACCCTTATATCACGAAAATTAGCGTATCTATCACAAACGATATCGAAACCTTGTGAAATTTTTATCACTTATTCTTGGGAGCGTAATTAATCATTACAAAGCTTCGGGTTCATTAAAAGGTCACTCAGAGGTATTAATTTAACATGTTGACACATTTAACCCTCGCATCTTGTAAACTTTCACTTTCTTTCACAAACGGCTTCGTATGTTTTACTATTTATTCGTTTAAGGGTATAAACATCGTGTAGGGTCGTTGAAAGTCAAAATTATCAAATGTTGACACTTTGAATCCTTTTTACGCACATACTTTATTCGTTTCTCAACTTTAGTCCCTTGTAATCAATTCGTTACACGTTTAAAGTTCATGACTCGTGTTGATACTATATTGGACATGATTTTGCAAGGCGTTACAAGCATATTTCAAGTCCCCTATGCTTTAACATCCTTTTAAAGCCTTGAAATTGGGTTAATGGGGGTTAAACGCGTCAAAAAATAAGTTTCAGAGCTTCAGGGACCATTTCTGCCAACAAATGAAAGATCTGGTCTGCACTGTCTCGCGGGGCGCGACCCCTGAGGCCATCTGGGTCGTGGGGCATGACTCGTGGATCTGGGCAATTCCTGTTTTTCATTGAAATCAGCTGGTTTGATGGTTTTAGTTGCTTGTTTTCTTGTTTGGGGACCAAGTAATGTGTTCTACAAGCCTCCTAATCAGGTCCTAACACTTTTATGGTGGAGATCATTCCTCGGAGAACACATAAAAACATGTAATGATCCTACAATTCCATGAACTACTATAAATACCCATCTCCATCAACCTTCAAACTTGCTCATTTCCAATCTTCTTCTCTATATGCTCTAAGTGGAGGCTACCACATTTGTTGGAGGCTTCCTACCTGAGTTTTCTAGTCTTCTTTCCATCCTAGAACACTTGTAAGTGTTCTTCCTAGTCTTGTTTATTTATTTCAATCTAAAACTCAAACATTGTTTGACTTTCGGCTTTGACCATGAATTTGTCAAGACAAAGTTCAATTGTACTTTGCAACGTGATCGTAATCACAATGGTTATAGTCCCTGGCGACTATACCTACTGATTACCACGTTGACTAGTCGAAGTGACGAGTCAAAGTTTCGGTCAAAATGCACGATTATGTGCATTTTGCGATGAACTATTTTCGGGTATCAAAACACTTTGTTTTGATATCAAATCAGTTTTCTAACTTAGTTAAACATGTTCTAAGATGTTTAACTCGTCACTTCTAGTTTAGTGCTTATTTAAGGCCGTAAGTCAAGCAGTCTCGACAACCGCTTGAACTTTCGAACCCGACCCATTTGGTCGATCATTAGGATCCGACCAAACATATTTTGTGACCATAGTTGTATAGGGAATAACCTTCCAAGGTTATACCTTATGGTCACTTCGTTTGAATAGTTGTATGATTGGTAGTTTATATGCCTTAGGAAAATGACCAAAATTTTGCGCATAAATTCAATCTAAGCATATGTAACCTAAATTTTGATACTTAAACTGATTGTGCAACATCATTAAACATTTTTAGGCATATAAGACTTATCATAGGACTAGTTAGAACATCCAAACGCGCAATTGCGCAAATAACACGTTAAAGTAGCGTAAACTACCTTAACGGGTCATAACGGGTCAAAAGCACTTAGTATTGCTTTCAAATCAGAATGTAGACTTTGTTAAACCATATTATATGAGTTCCAACACTCATTTGGTTTACAAGACCTCATTTTATTTGATTTCCCAATTTAGGTCCCGGTTTATTAACATAGTGATCCGATACTAGGTGCCACTTGATTCCTTGACTTCCCGAGCTTTGTTAGTTCACTAGATCAATGATACTTGCAATCTCAAGTGAATACATAGTTCCCCTATTTTATGCTTTCAATTTCTTTGGGGTGATTCATATGTGCTAAAATGATTTCAGGTTTTCAAAAACAAATACTATGGTTTATATTAAACACAAAGATTTAAAAAATGTGAACGAACTTGTTGGTGCGTTTATTTATAACACGAATGACATTCATTATCTTTGGCCAAGCCAACCAGTAGTATGTTATGGTACCATAGGATTTGACAAATCCCGTTATCGGACTATCCCCATGGATTTGGTGGATAATTGGGGATAACGACAGAATCTGTTATTTTAACAAACCCTTTGGTGGTTTGTTAGTCGATTTAAAGATACCCTTTGGTGGTATAGTCGAGTCACACAAGTTTAAATGTATTCAAATAGAATGACCAAAAGTTAGTTTTCATAATTAAAACACGGACGATTGAACGATGGTTTATAACACAGACGAATTGAACGATTTGTGATGTGTTAAAAATGAAACATATAAATTTCATTAAACGAGGCATAAAACTAACCCTTTTTTAGTATTAATGTTGGAAAAAGTGTGCTTTTGTCTTCCTTTTGTATTTTCAGGATTAAATGAGCTCAAATTAACAAAAGAAGCAAAAAGACATCAAAATCTAACATAAATACAAGAAAAGGAACAAGACGTGACATGCCCGACCCCACGACAGCATCTTCCCAAGCAAAACAAGAGATCAGAAGCCTGAACACGCCCCATGCTCAGCCAGCACGGGGGCGTGCCCAAGTGTCAGCATAAAAGACAAAGTGGTAGAAGCTTCTATTGCCCACCACGGGGTCGTGCTCAGCGGACACGGGGCCGTGGTCAACTATAAGATTCGCACAATCCAGCAAATCTGCATAGTACAAAGATTCTTCTACGCCACGGGGTCGTGCTCAGCGGACACGGGGGCGTGGTCAACTAAAAAGACAAAACTGCATTAAATGAAGAAAGAGAAGGATGTGGACACGGGGCCGTGCCCACTGGACATGGGGCCGTGCCCGAGCTTCTGTTCAGCCTATAAATAGAAGTGCTTGGCTCAAGCTCAAACCATCCCTTGGCACACCACCTCTCTCACACTTCACCCACCACCCACCACCACCATAACACCATCATCCACCACCATCATCCACCACCATCATCCATTGTCCATCATAGAGTGTGTGAGTCATCTCGGGATCCAAGATTGATCGTAAGAGTTCTTGATAATCAAGGCCATGTTTGCCTAAGTCTCTTACATCACTTGGTGAAGACAAAGTGTCTAGTGTAATACTTTTTATTTCTAATCTTTTCGCACTTTTTATTTGGTTTTGTATTAATGACTTTAATAACTAGTTGCTTATGTTGAAGGTGATCTTTCCTTATCGTTTGTCCGTGGTGTCTTGGCATTATTTTACTGTCTATATAAAATAAAAGATTTTCACCATTCATATCTCCACGGTCTATATGGAGGTATGTTGGCTACCTGGTCAGGGGTTAAGGGAACGGTTTGGTAAAGGTCTTGCCATTGTTCAGCGTTTAGAGGTCCTGCAATGGACCTGGGTCAAATTTAGTAGGACCTCCTTCAATACTTAACGGTATTGGATGGCGGGGGTCCAAACTCTTTGATCCCCTCATAAGTTAACTACTATTAATACTATAACCCGGCTATTTAGGACTGTATCCCTGCTGACTCAGACTACTTAGTCGAGGGTAACGTCACCTCCAAAAGAGGGGCCTACCATAATTTTCATTAATAACTTAATTAATTATCTTCCAATAATCCACCCTTTTAGGATTGTATCCTTGCTGACTCAAACTACTGGGGTGAGGGTAACGTCACCTTCAAAAGAGTGGCCTACTACAATAACTAAGATAATCTCTTAAAATAGTGCAAAAGTGCGGAAATAATCAAAGGTTACACTAGATACGAGTTGGAACCAAGTGATTCATCTTGTCTATCTGTTTTTCTTTTTATTTTTATTTTCAGCATTTTAGTTAGTTTTTATTTTTCTTAGTTTAAAACAATTTTTCTAAACTTTTTGATTTGATTAGACGTTGAGGATAAACCGGTACTAAAAGCTCTTGTGTCCTTGGACGACCTCGGTATCTTGCCAACACTATACTACGCTCACGATGGGTGCACTTGCCCATATGTGTGTTTAGTGTTAGTAAAATATCGTGTTTTATAAAGTTAAAACTTGGCTAAAAATAAGTGTTAAAGGGGCTTAAAATATACACCTAATATATATAACACTTCACACGCATCAAGTTTTTGGCGCCGTTGCCGGGGACACAAGGATTTTAAGAAAGTTAGGAATCAACGGCCTAATCGTTTTTCTTATTTTTCATTTTTTTTAGGATTTTTTTTAGTTTTTTCTGTTTCTGCAGAGCTCAGCACGGGTCGTGCCTGGTCGGACACGGGCCGTGCCCAGCATCATCACTGGCAGTTTTTATTTTCTGAGTTACAGAGAGCTGAACACGGGGCCGTGTCGGTGCAACACGGGGCCGTGTCAAACTCCCAGTAACAGGGATCCAGAAAACAATCACTGTATCTCTGACCACGGGCCGTGTTCACCGAGCACGGGGCCGTGGTGAACATTCTGACCAACGTTCTTTTCTGTTTTTATTGCAGGACTTGGAACCCAGGCGCCACATTTGAACCTCCTACGCAGTGCATGAGCTCCAGTTCTAGTAGAGACATAAAAGAACCTCTAGAAGAACCCGAACGCTTTCTCAGAAAAAGACTTAAAGCTAAAAATCAAGAGAAAGTTTTGGGGGACCCACTTCCAATGGCGGACCAACGTACCCTCATGGATTACCTACGGCCCACCGTAGGCAATCTCGGCGCCGCTATCAATGCACCGAATGTCGAAGCCAACAAATTCGAACTTCGGCCGCATTTGATACAAATGCTCCAAAACTCCGCAACCTTCCATGGGCTTGCGGACGAGGATCCCCATCTACATATTACTAATTTCTTGGAAATATGTTATACTTTTCGGATCAATAGAGCATCAAACGACGCCATTCGCCTTAGGATGTTTCCATTTTCACTAAAAGACCGAGCTAAGGCTTGGCTTAACACCCTCCCAGTTGGCTCGGTAAACACCTGGGATGAACTAGCCCAAAAGTTTCTATATAAGTATTTCCCTCCTGCTAAAACGGCTAAACTAATGACTGAAATTAATACATGCTCACAAGAGCATGGGGAATCCTTATATGAAACTTGGGAAAGGTTCAAGGAACTTCTAAGAAAGTGTCCTCATCACGGTCTAGCGGTATGGCAACAAGTATCCACTTTCTACAATGGGTTGTTGCCACACACAAGACAAACACTTGATTCAAGCTCCGGGGGACTTTTAGGTAATCGTCGCCCAAATGAAATATATAATCAAATTGAGGAAATTGCTCAAACGAATTTTCAATGGCACACTCCCCGAGGTAATAAATCTATTGCCCCGGGCGCCCATAAGGTTGATGAAAGCACCTCTTTACAAGCCCAAATCGAGGCCCTCTCTTCGAAAATCAAAAGGCTAGAAATGATAAAAACGGCCTCGGTTATGGCTTGTGAAGGGTGTGGTGGGTCACATGAAAATTGGAGTTGTATGAAAGAATTAGATGAACAACCAGAAACGGTAGCTACATTGATAATATACCTAGGCCGTCGGGTCCTCCAACGGGTACCTACAACCAAGGATGGCGTAACCACCCAAATCTTGGTTGGAGAGATCCCAGCAATAGTAGTAACCAACAAAACCAACGAACTAATTTTCAACAACCACAAAATTTCTCTCAACAACAAGGTGGAAGAGAAAGGCTTGAAGATACCATATCTCGCCTCATCTCCGACACCAAAAAGAAAAACTCGGATCGATTTCAACAATTGGAATCGAATTTTAGAAATCAACAAGCTAGCATTCAAAACGTTGAAAACCAATTAAATCAACTAGCTCAAAATTTCTCCGAGGGACCACAAGGCGCGTTACCAAGTAATACCGAAACCAACCCAAAGGCACAAGTACACCTCATCACATTGAGAAACCGAACCGTGGGTCCCGAGGATGCCCCATTACCACCAGTTGAAGGAAGTCAACGCCAAAGCACGACTTCACCTACACCTCAACCAGAAAAGGCTTCTTCACCAAATCAAGAGCCCACCAAGACTCCTCCAATTCCGTACCCCGGTAGGTTAAATCGTCAAAAGACCGATGAGCAATTCGCAAAGTTCGAAAGTTTACTAAAACAATTGCATGTCAATATTCCTTTTATTGAGGTCCTAACCCAAATGCCTAAATATGCAAAATTCATAAGGGATTTCCTCACTCACAAAAGGAAAATTGAATCATTGCAATTAGTTAACTTAGGCGAAGAATGCTCCGCTTTAGTACTCAACAAACTTCCACAAAAGAAAATCGATCCCGGGAGCTATACAATTCCTTGCTCGATTGGGAAGTCCCCCGTTCGTAATGCATTAGCCGATCTTGGGGCTAGCATTAACCTCATGCCCACGTCAATGTTCAAACGAATTGGCCTAGGAACAACAAGCCCTACAAAGATGAGCATACAACTCGCCGACAGGTCCGTCAAATTCCCACAAGGTGTCGCTGAAAATCTACTGGTCAAGGTTGACAACTTCGTTTTTCCAACCGACTTTGTCATCCTAGACATGGAAGAAGACACCGATGTCCCACTCATCCTCGGGAGGCCATTTCTAGCCAGCGCCCAAGCAGTGGTGGATATAAATGACGGAACGTTAACATTGAAGTTTGGGGACGAGGAAGTGAAGTTTGAATGTGGAAAGAAGATAGAGGAAGAAGACCCGGTCAACTACATGAAGGTCATAGACTCAAGCTTGGATGACGCTCTCCGACGGTGTAACATGGGATGCAATACATCCCACTTGGGTAACATGTGACCAGGCTTTGGGTCTAGCCAAGGACCCTTATAAACGTGGCGCACCACGGAGGCATTCCGCGGAACTATCCTTAGTTTAGTTTAGATTAATTTTCTTGTTTTCTAGTTAGTTTTAATTTTCAGGAATAAAACATACTTGAGATGGCAAAGGATGCAAGGGAAACTTGAACCAGCACTCCATGCAGGAAAACAGAACCGTCCGAAAAATTTCTTCGTTTACAGTAAGTACGGCACGGGCCGTGTCCACCCAACACGGCCCCGTGCTGCACAGTCTGCAGAAAAAGACCCAGTTCAGGTAACTGGACACGGGCCGTGTTCACCCAACACGCCCCCGTGTCCAGACTTCTGTTTCTCTTGTTTTAATTTTGTTACTGGCACTTGAACACGGGGCCGTGCCCGGACAACACGGGGCCGTGTTCAGCGCCCAGTAACACAAAAATTTTTGCTTTTTCACACCTTTCACACATTCAATCAACCTAAAAACTTATTTTTTGGACACATTGAGGACAATGTGTAATTTAAGTGTGGGGGGGGGGGGGGATGCTAAAACCTTGAATCTTACAAGTCCTAAATACAAGCCTTACACAAAACTTTATTGGAATCGCTAATCACCCCAAATTTTTTCAAAAATTTTCATTTTTTTTCTTGTCTAGGTTTAACTCGGGAATTTCAAGTTCTAAAAAGGTTATATTTTTACAAATTTACAACCGATAGCGTCGTGATAAAAAGAACCAACATAAGAAAATTATGAAAAGGCATGACAAGCTTAGTTAAAATTTGATTATATATACTTGATCATATAAAAACCCATTCCCACAAAAGTGAGTTTTGAGCCTTTATTGAGCATACAATTACATATCATTAGAACTAAATGCTCATTTTTCGTTTCTTGTGTGAATAGCCGCTTGGTTCTTACGACTCTAGAACTTGCCATGACGATGCATTCCCGGTCCTTACCAACTTAAACCCGAGTAAGTAAATGATGGAGGTATTAGGACTAACCCTTTTTATTTCTACACCATTATTTTTCTTTTCTTTTACCACCTACCCAAAATCCCCCTAGTTAGCCCCTTTGAGCCTAAACCTTTTCATTTCATAACCCAAACCAAACACCCTTTTTACCCACCAAAACCTTTTTCATTTTTACCCCTTTGTTTTAGTAACAAGTTCGATTTTTCGTATGGCTTTTCAAAAAAAAAAAATTATGTTGATGATGAAGCAAAAGAAAATAAACAAACAAGTTCATCAAAAATAACTTTGTTTGAATAAATAGCTTCATCTAAATAAAAGTTACAAAAATAGAAAGTCTTACGAAAACCGACACTTGTTACGCTTTTAGCCTTTTTTCTACTAACCACTAACCACCAACCCAACCACCTACCTTTAACCCAAGCCTAACCCTTCACCCACAAAGTCCTCTTGATATTTACAAAGGTATATAAGTTAAAAAGGAGGAGGATTGATTGCTTGGCAAGCCTATGGTAGGAGTAAGTTCCATGCCGCTCTCGAGTGATCCACAAAAATACATTTTCGGCCGAGTGTTGAGTGATCCCCGTGAGGTATGTGAACTTGTATATAAATAGAGTTTTAAAGAGGCATGTTATGCCCTAATAAGTAATTTATCTTATGAAAAGTTTTAAATAAATCATGACGAAAAGGATTGTAAATAAATAAAAATAAAATTAAATAAAGAATCTTGGAAATCCTGACACTCTACGACAAGCCCAAAAACCTTCTTCTCTATCCATTCCATTTGGGAGTGTAATAGCCACATATTAAAGAGTTTTACTTGAGGACAAGTAAAGATTCAAGTGTGGGGGTATTTGATGTGTTAAAAATGCAACATATAAATTTCATCAAACGAGGCATAAAACTAACCCTTTTTTAGTACTAATGTTGGAAAAAGTGTGCTTTTGTCTTCCTTTTGTATTTTCAGGATTAAATGAGCTCAAATTAACAAAAGAAGCAAAAAGACATCAAAATCTAACATAAATACAAGAAAAGGAACAAGACGTGACATGCCCGACCCCACGACAGCATCTTCCCAAGCAACACAAGAGATCAGAAGCCTGAACACGCCCCGTGCTCAGCCAGCACGGGGGCTAGCCCAAGTGTCAGCAGAAAAGACAAAGTGGTAGAAGCTTCTATTGCCCACCACGGGGCCGTGCTCAGCGGACACGGGGCCGTGGTCAACTATAAGATTCGCACAATCCAGCAAATCTGCATAGTACAAAGATTCTTCTGCACCACGGGGTCGTGCTCAGCGGACACGGGGGCGTGGTCAACTAAAAAGACAAAACTGCATTAAATGAAGAAAGAGAAGGATGTGGACACGGGGCCGTGCCCGAGCTTCTGTTCAGCCTATAAATAGAAGTGCTTGGCTCAAGCTCAAACCATCCCTTGGCACACCACCTCTCTCACACTTCACCCACCACCCACCACCCACCACCACCATAACACCATCATCCACCACCATCATCCATTGTCCATCATAGAGTGTGTGAGTCGTCTTGGGATCCAAGATTGATCGTAAGAGTTCTTGACAATCAAGGCCATGTTTGCCTAAGTCTCTTACATCACTTGGTGAAGACAAAGTGTCTAGTGTAATACTTTTTATTTCTAATCTTTTCGCACTTTTTATTTGGTTTTGTATTAATGACTTTAATAACTAGTTGCTTATGTTGAAGGTGATCTTTCCTTATCGTTTTTCCGTGGTGTCTTGGCATTATTTTACTGTCTATATAAAATAAAAGATTTTCACCATTCATATCTCCACGGTCTATATGGAGGTATGTTGGTTACCTGGTCGGGGGTTAAGGGAACGGTTTGGTAAAGGTCTTGCCATTGTTCAGAGTTTAGAGGTCCTGCAATGGACCTGGGTCAAATTTAGTAGGACCTCCTTCAATACTTAACGGTATTGGATGGCGGGGGTCCAAACTCTTTGATCCCCTCATAAGTTAACTACTATTAATACTATAACCCGGCTATTTAGGACTGTATCCCTACTGACTCAGACTACTTAGTCAAGGGTAACGTCACCTCCAAAAGAGGGGCCTACCATAATTTGCATTAATAATTTAATTAATTATCTTCCAATAATCCACCCTTTTAGGATTGTATCCTTGCTGACTCAAACTACTGGGGTGAGGGTAACGTCACCTTCAAAAGAGGGGCCTACTACAATAACTAAGATAATCTCTTAAAATAGTGCAAAAGTGCGGAAATAATCAAAGGTTACACAAGATACAAGTCGGAACCAAGTGATTCATCTTGTCTATCTGTTTTTCTTTTTATTTTTATTTTCAGCATTTTAGTTAGTTTTTATTTTTCTTAGTTTAAAACAATTTTTCTAAACTTTTTGATTTGATTAGACGTTGAGGATAAACCGGTACTAAAAGCTCTTGTGTCCTTGGACGACCTCGGTATCTTGCCAACACTATACTACGCTCACGATGGGTGCACTTGCCCATATGTGTGTTTAGTGTTAGTAAAATATCGTGTTTTATAAATTTAAAACTTGGCTAAAAATAAGTGTTAAAGGGGCTTAAAATATACACCTAATATATATAACACTTCACACGCATCAATTTGAACGATTGGTCTTTATAACACAGACGATTGATAACACGAACGAATTTGACGATTGGTTTATGGTAAAGTGATTAGATAACGGGACTGGTGTAATGTGACAAAAACATGGTGGATACGCCGTTGGTACTTCCTATATATAAGTGCTTTTATCATATTACATTCTGTGGCGTTATTTAGTTCACTTGGTCGAATGATTTCAAATGATGCCACGCAACGATGTTTTCCTAATGATATAAACCATACAAGTTTTCTTACAAGATGATTTACAATTTGGTTTACAAAAGCAAACATTTTGCTCAAGATTCATGGCAACGAGGTTTCATAAACTTTAACCAACATGTTTTAGTTGGTTAACTATATTCCAATACCAAACACATTTCGATACAAGGTTTTCAATTATCGAATCTAGTAGCCGTACGAGGTATTGCAATAAGTATACAAGCCATGAATTTGACACACTCACAAAACCTATGTACTCGTCGGCATTTTTATGCTGGCTTTCTTTTCACATATGTTTCAGGTGCTGTTGTTTGATGATTATGATGCAAAACATAGGATTGGACGAGGGCCTTAGTGACATAAAATTTGAAAGACAATATGTTTGAACTCGTTTATTTTACTTCAAGACAATGTTAAACCATTATTAATTCAATAAAACATAACTTCAATTACAATGTGTTGTGAAACAATTTATCCTGTGACGTGACTCCCCGACGTTTCCGCCACGGTTTGTTGTTTTACGCGGTCGAGGTGTCACAGGAGAAGTTGGTATCAAAGATTATGGTTATAGGGAATTAGGTTATTAGTAATGCTTTGACCTAGACTATAAGCTTTCTAGGACCCTAACACAAGTTACCTTGTGTTTAGATCTTAAAACAATACCGTCACCTATCTTTAGGTGACTACCACAACAAGAACACAAATTACAAATCCGTTTTGAAAATCAATCATCTATTCTTAGATGATTTGTTTTGGGGCTTGTGCCTTCAAAGTTTTCAAAATCTCGTCAAAGTTTGGGTCTTGTTAATCTGAATACGTGCAATCTGGAAGGGCGAGTGCCTGTATCCCGAGTTTTCTGTCTAAGGCTAGAGTATTTGTACAAATCCGCAGTATCAGACCAGTCACTCTTACCTGGGAACTCTTGGGATGAGTGTCCAAAGCATGTCTTCATGATACATTATAAAGACCCATTTACTTTGATTAGTCATCGTGTGTTGTTTGTTTATTCGAGGTAACGAACAAATGATAACCTTCCTTATGTTTCGTCGATATTTTCAATACCTCTTTTATTTATCCAAATGTCAATCTCACTCGTTTCTCATGTTCCCTTGTTCTTTTTAGAATGCCTCCCAAACGCGATCAAACTCAGGATGCAGTAATGGCAGCCTTAGTCGCTCAGCAAATTACTGTTGTGCTCCTGAACCTTATTACTCAGATAAATAAAGCGAACAACAATTAACAATAACAATGCTCAGTGCAGTTATAAGACATTCAATTTGGCTAAACCGCTAAAATTTTCTGGGTCTGAAGGAGCTACTGGGCTCCTACAATGGTTCGAGAGTCTGGAAAGCACATTCTGACACGTTCAATGTCCAAACGAGCGAAAAGTTGAGTTTGCATCTAGTGTCTTTGAGAAAAGGGCGCTAACATGGTGGAATGGTGTGATGAGAGACATGGGTGCCTATGAGGCGATGGCTCAAACTTGGGAAGAGCTTCGAGCTCTCATGATGAAGGAGTTATGTCCCCATCACGAACTAGGGGCGTTGAAAAAAGGGACTTTGATGATCTTAAACAACATGGGGGAGAACACCGTGCTTACACAGATCGTTATGAGGAATTAAGCTTACTGTATCCCACAATGGTTACCCCACTGGATAAAGCAATCGAGAGGTATATCGATGGTTTCCTGACCCTGTGCAAGACATAGTTACTGGTAGTGTCACACCCCAAACGATGGCGGAAACATTGGGGCGCGGCACTAGGCGAACCAGATTGCTCAAGAGAATCCATAACAACTATTAGATGACAATATTTTAAACGGTTGATTGTCCCATACCAATAAACAAATATTTCAACAATCAGTCATAACGGAGTTCATATCTCTTAAACAAAACAAGTCCGACAACCTAGATTTTTATTTGTGGGTTTCTAGAGTTCCTAATCCATTGCAGCAAATAGACCATGAACCTGTCACTTACGTTAGAATAAAAGTCAATACATAAGGTAAAGGTGAGTACACAAGTTTGCATAGATATAGTATAAAAAGCGTTTACGCATAACCAACATGTAACACGTAACGGACGATGTATGTAACTACCAACAATGATACAACCTAACCACGTGACTGCGAGTAGAGTATGCATGACACATGTTCCCCAAAGCGAACACGTGAAGTAGAGTAAGTGATCCTTAGCAACCCCTGTTACAACAGGTGCTGAGTCCAAACTATAGTACTATCATTGCTAAAGGCGGTCTGGCATAACACTGTGTAAGCATAGTAACAAGCATTCAACAAATCATGTATAGCATGCGGGAGCGGTTAGCGTTTATAAGGTGTTTGCGTTGTGTGTTGTGTTTTAATAGAGAACGTATGTAACACCCAAAAGTGCGTTAAACGAAAATGGGTTCGAGTATACTCATAGAGTGTGTACTAATCAAGAAACACGATCCTCAATGGATTGAAGGGAGCGCTGGATCAGCCTGAGTACGGGAACAAAAGCGTAAGTCCTCCAAAGTGCTGAAACGGTCGAAAATCGGAGTGTCGGTGGGAAACAGAAGCTTCGTACGAAGCTGGTGCCTTCGTACGAAGGTGGATCTTCGCAAACGTGGGGCTTCCGTTGTCCAACATCGAGTGTCTTCGCGTCTGTCTTCGGAAAATCGAGTGTTCATCCCTCCAACCTTAAGTTATTGATTAAACTTAGAGTCGGAGAGGTCTTTGATTACGTCATGAGTGAGAATCAGGCTATTAGGTGTAAAACTAGTGCCTTCCTACGAAGGCAGCGCCTTCGTACGAGGCCATGTGCCTTCGTACGAAGCTGGCTTCGCACAAAACAGTCCAATTCACAAACGTGGCTGTTTTTTGGCATTCGGTGCTGTGTTTTCTCCTAAATCGGATGTATTTCCGAGTCCTTTTCAAGCTGGTTTCGACATTACCTCGTTCCACTATTCAGTGAACGAAACACATGTCATTTTTGGTCCGTTTTGGTGTAAAATCAAGTTTAAGAAAGTTTTAAAAAGGTTTTCACCTAGACTTAACACTTGGTGAGTGTGAAATCAATAGATTTCTAACTTGGGAAATCGATGTTAGTCCCAATACACTCGGTTAAGTGTAAATCAGTGATGAAAGAAGAAGATTTGATGAAAAAGATGAAGGTTTTTGTAAAAACAGAGTAGTTATGCTGAAAAAGATGAAGTTCAAGTAAAAAGGTGAAGTTTTGTTGGAAAGCAAAAGAGTTTTGATGAAATCGAAGTGAATCCTGTGGAAAATCGAAGTGGAAAACGTTGTGTAATTGAATAAAACTGTTAAATCTTACTTGAAAATGGTCGGACAGCAATTCGGCATGAAAATCAGCAAGTGAGAATGAATGAGCAGGGGCTTGGGTATTTATAGAAGCTGGGTTCGCAAAGCAGCGTCTTGTTCGAAGCAGCTGCCTTCGTACGAGGCCAGCTGGCTTCATTCGAAGGTGTTGTTTTATGCATTAGGTTCTTCGTTTCGCGTGTAGAATGCTCGTTTAATGTGTTTTGTTACGTTAGTTAGCATTGGTACTTTAAGTATTTTATCATAGCACTGAGTTTTAGGTCGCATTGCGTTTTAGTGTGATAAATCGAGTTGTGCGAGTAGCGTTGAGTTTGTGTTGCGATAGCGTTTGCGAGTAACAATGCACATAATAAGCACACACACACAAGTAAAGCATATAAGAACACACAACACAACATTACTACTACTAATAACAACATTTGCGATTTAGCGTGTTAGTCGTGATGAGCGAATGCGAAGGCGCGAGTGGTTACTGAACAAACAAACACACTCGGTAATTTAAATAGCATAATTCTCTGTAAGTCGTGTTGCGTAAGCGTTTGCGAATATAAAGCGTTTAAATGTGTAGCGGTGCGGTGTGATTAAAAATTATTTAGTATAATATAACCCTTATTTATATCGAATCCTTGAATACAAGACGGTTACAAATCGAAGCAAAAGCAAACGGGTAACAATCTGAAAAGTTGGGTTTTTACAACCGCCCCTACTTTAGGAAATTTCTTCCTGAAATTAAGCCGTAGGCATAACAAAGAGTTTCGCATATTTAGCTTTCATATCACTTTCGAGTTCCCAAGTGAACTCGGTGCCGCGTTTGCCTTCCCAACGAACCTTCACTGTGGGAATGCGTGAGCGTCGAAGTTTCTTGGTCTCTCGATCCATTATTTCTACCGGCTTTTCCACAAATTGTAGGGTCTCGTTTACTTGCAAGTCTTCGAGAGGTACGTGAAGGTTCTCTTCAGCTAGGCACTTCTTGAGGTTTGAGACGTGGAAAGTCGGATGTACGTTGCTGAGTTCAACCGGTAATTCGAGTCGATAGGCCACTTTGCCAATTCTTTCCAGAATCTTAAAGGGACCCACGTATCGTGGCGCTAGCTTTCCTTTCTTGCCGAATCGAATCACCCCCTTCCAAGGTGAAACCTTTAGGAGTACGTGATCACCAACTTCAAACTCAAGGGGCTTGCGGCGTTTATCAGCGTAGCTCTTTTGACGACTCCGAGATTTCAAGAGATTGTCTCGTATTTAGAGGATCTTGTCTATCGTTTCTTGTATTAACTTGGGACCGGTAATCTGTGCGTCTCCGATCTCGTGCCATACAATAGGTGATCGACATTTTCTACCATATAATGCCTCGAATGGTGCCATTTGAATAATAGTGTGATAACTGTTATTATACGAGAATTCTACTAAAGGTAAATCCGAATCCCAATTACCACCAAAATATATAACGCATGAACGAAGCATGTATTCAAGGGTGCGGATCGTGCGCTCAGTCTGACCATCGGTCTGGGGATGGAATGCGGTACTGATATTAAGAGTCGTACCGAGAGCGGATTGAAATGTCTCCCAGAGGCGTGAGGTAAAACGACCATCGCGGTCAGAGATGATGTCATGAAGCTTCCCGTGTCGACAAATGACTTCGTCGGTATAGATTCATGCTAATCGTATAGATACTGATTATTAGGATTTTGTTAAGAAATCATGACAAATGACCATCTAGGGTTTTGCTAGAATCATGATCTAGGATTATGTTAAGAAATCATGTTTCGTATATGTTGAATCGTATAGATACTGATGATTAACAAGGGTTGCCTGATAATAGTGTTTGAGGAATTCTTGTGATGATGATCGACTAGATCTGTTTTTGATGATTGGTTATGATGTTAATTGATAAACTAGGGTTATGTGAATTAACATAAAGTTCGTAATTTCTGATTATGTTACATGGATGAAACACATGTGGATTAAGGTTATGTTCTTGAATTCATGAATGTTCTGTTGATTTGATGATCTTGATATTTTTGGTGATAAGTAAACTAAAAATCTATGAAAAAGGAATTATATTGTGTTTGTGAAAACATGGTTGGAAAATGGGGTTTACTTGGTCAACCGCACACTGGCGGGTGGCACACCTCACACCCCGCACACTGGCGGGTGGCACACCTCACACCCCGCACACCGCATGGACCGCACATCCATATGTCACACACTGCCCGACCGCACACCCATGACCCGCACACTCCTAAAAGGTACACTCACATGATGGACAACGCACAACCTTATTGCATGGCCGCACACTAGGTTGTAGCCGAACACTCAAGTGTGGTCGCACACTTAGACCAGATCGCACACTCTAGTGTAGTCGCATACTTAGATTTATACCGCACACTTGATATGAATTGATATGTAACTAGGAATTGTATCTTATATTATGAACCTATGTATAACCTCACATGATTTATGTGCTATGTGATCGCTTTACTGGCATGCAACTTGTTAGATACATGTAGAATATACGTGAAATATTTGTACACAAACCCTAACAATCTTGGTAACCATAATAGGACATGGTTGAACATTCTAATTCGGGTACTTTTAATCTGCTGAGCTAAGCTAAGGTAAGTTCACAACTTTTTACTAAAAGCATGTTTCCCTGGTTTGGGATAACACACTCATTTCCCTGGTTTGGGAAATACATATGGTACCCCTATTTTGGGGCTACACGCGCGTTCCTAGATTGAAACCATTGAAAAAAACTACCCAGTAGAGGTGGACCTCACTTTCCCTAGTTTGGGATTGCCTAGAATTCCTGGTTTTGGAGAACTGTTAAATGCTATTTATATTTTATGTCTTTAGCGGACTAAACGAACTCTATCTGAAGTCCCCACACATTATACTGATTAATCGTCAGGGCCTGGTGAACGGGGTATTAGTTAATAACGCTATTAGGTTTGATAAACCTCACACCATGCCGAGGAGGATGGGCGTGAACTTTTATGCCTCGACAACTGGTCAATGATGATTGTTGTGGGTTTTCGAACCTATATCCCGAAGATATATCCTGATATTATATATTTGATGCTGTGACCAGGATACTGAACCAGGATATTGGTAACATCCTGCGGGGGTATCCTACTCGCCAACTAACGATTTTCTTTGGTTACAAGGTACCAACGGACGTGTGGGCTTGGTCCTCCTGAAGACTCGCTCAATACAGTTGGAAGATGAACGTTAGGAGCTGTGGAAGGAGTCCACAATGGTCATAAGGGAATATCCAATAGAAACCCATGATTATAGGATAGTTAGTTGATTCTTATAACTATAAAAGGGGGTGCCGGATCCAGGATAATTTTCTTAACATCCTCCTCTGAGGCTTCCACGACATCCTGGGCTCGTATCTTAAATTGCTATCCTGCTTTAGACTTTGTTGAAGCTTTCATCGAAGAGGAATAACATTCTTTTGCCTCCTGTTGATCGCTTTCCACTTTAACTACCCCCCAAGGAGTATAGATCTTGATACACTAATGATAAGTTGATGGGACAACCTTCATATCGTGAATCCACGGCCTGCCCAATATAATATTGTAACAGGATAGTGAATCCATGACACATAATCATTGCATTGAATTCACTCCTTCAACATATACATGCAGTTTTATTTCTCCAACAGTGTTCTTTGCCTCTCCACTAACCCTACAAGCACAGTGGACTTTGAAGTGATCTCCATTTGGGGGATGTGCATTCTCTTCAGGGTTTCCAACTGGATGATGTTGACCGAGCTGCCGTTGTCCATCAGTATCCTGCGTACAAAATGATTAGCAATATATAAAGTGATTACCAAACCATCATGGCGAGGATCCTGAATACTATCCCGGTCATCACTATCAAACGTTATTACTTTGTCAGTTGTAAGTGTTGTCATCCTCGTTGGCTTGTCCCCTCTTTCTGCTTTAGCCTCCTTGGTATGTCTCTTTGTTGCAGAATAAGAGGTTCTGCATATATCGGTTCCTCTGGATATGAAGTTGATTATCTCAGCGTCTGGAGGAGGTGATGCTGCTCGTTCAGGATCCTTCTCAGTATCATGACCCTTATTCTTCTTTCTGCCCAGAAGATCTTTCAGATATCCCTTCCTTAGCAGGTAGCTTATTTCCTTCCTCAGGGCTATGCAATCTTCTGTCACATGTCCAAAATCCTCATGGAAGGCACACCACTTGGATTTATCCTTCCAATCGGCCTTTTGTTGGTTCTTCCTTGGCCACCTCGCTTTATCTCCCAAACCCTCCATAGCATAAATTAGTTCGGGTATATTAACAGAAAAACAATATTCTGACAATTCAGGATATTCTTCAATATCCTCATCCTCAACAACATTCACTTTCTTGCTGTCATTTATACCATACGGCCTAGAGCGGTATGGTTTGTATGAGGATTCTGATTTACTGTTCGTTGATTCGTATGTCGAGGATGAATTCATCCTCTCTTGCATTTTCTTGTCGTCTTCAAGTCTGATATATCTCAAAGCCCTGTTTCGAGCTTCGTCCAGGTTCCTGCAAGGATTCATCACAAGATCCTGATAAAATTGGGAATCCTTTTGCAATCCCATTTTGAATGCCTGCACAACTGTAGCAACATTTAGGTGTGGGATATCCGAGGATTCCCTGCTGAATTTGTTCACTTAATCCCTTATGGATTCTTGAGGACCCTGAGTTATCCTGTATAGGTCACTTGTTAGTTTTTCGAAGCTTCTACTACAAGAAAATTGACTATTAAACAAATTTACCAAATGAGCAAATGATGTAATTGAATGAGGTGGAACGTTTAAGAGCCATTTTAAGGCTGATCCTGTTAGAGTAGAGCCGAAGCCCTTGCATAGGCATGCTTCCTTGAGTTATGGAGGAATAGGGTTAATCTCCATCCTCTCCCTATACTGAGCAATGTGCTCCTCAGGATCCGTGGTCCCGTCGTAAAGCTTCATATTGGGAGTTTGAAATCTTTTTGGAATTTCAGCATCACATATGGGATATGCAAACCGGGATATCCTGTGACTATTTTGGGATACTTCTGGTATAGGCTGCACCACCCCAGGTACACTGGATATCATGTCCTTCAATTTCTGAAGATCTCTAGAGAGTACCAACGTCACACCCGTATCCTACAAAGACTCAAGACTGTTAGTAGCAAGAGTATTAACATTATTAGATAAGTTACCAGTTTGAGGATTCTGGCCATATCCCGGAGCATATCCTAGTCCCCTGACAGTCGATATCCTGGCTGTTAAAGGTATTTCAGTAGTATTGCCGTGGGAATGACTTGGCACAACATTTCCCTGACTATCCGCAGTATACACTGCTGAACTAAAGTTCAGCATTCTGGGCTGCAAGGGAGTGGCAGTATCCTCAGAAGGCCTCTTGGAGTTAGACTTCAAGAGTTGTATTTCTCTCATTATCATCTGATTAGTTTCCTTCCGTTGCTTCATCTGATCCTGTATACTACCAAACAAAGTTAGAATTTCATCATTTGAAGCCATAATAGGAGTTCTCCCTGAGAAAACAGATCTATGGACATTTTGAGCAGGAACAACGTCTCGGGATATATGAGTCTCAACCTCCTTGGAGGAACCTGAGCCTTTGAAGGAGCTTGCATATGTGGAAATAGTGGAAGAGGTTGCAGCAGGCATGGATGAAGAGCTCATGTTTGATTTCGAAGCCATTGAAAATAGTTATGCAAAAAGTTTTGAAAATAAGTAGCCAAGTAGTGATTTTTACAAAGCTTTTAGTAGAAATAGCACCACTTTCCCCACGGTGGGCGCCAAATTGTTTTGGTAAAAAATTACCGAAGAAATTAAGTGATCAAATTAGTTTGTGAGGTAGTGTGCTAGTAATGCTTGTGAAAAATATGTTGGTTTATTCGTTTGCAAAAACAGTTTCAGGATATAGCCTCAGGATATGAAACTATATCAACAATCAAACAATGAGCTGAAAAAGTTAAAATGGACACAGGATATACGAGGAAAGCCATTGATCAATCTAGATCTCCTTCATAAAACCTCAGGAGCTGACAATCGTCAGCTGCCTTGTTCTTCTTATTACTTGAATGTTCAGGATACGGTGCAAGATAAGGCTCAGATCGATGCTAAGTGGTACAATGATTGTAAGTGTAGAGTGTTAGTGTGCGATTGCAAGAAAAAGAAGTAAGAGTTCGAGAGCAGAAAGTGAAGTGTGTGTTCCTACGAGGGGCCAATTTGCAATTAACTGAAACTTGAACCAGCCCCCTTATCACAGGCCACGAAGGGCCAAGCCCTCTGTCTTCGCTCCCAGCGAGCCCACCCCCAGATCAGAACCTTTTGACCAGCTCGCGAGTTTGAGCGGGATTTCCATGTTTTATTGATTTTAAACTCGTTTTTAGCATTAAATACCCAACTACAACCTACCCTAACCTTCTCCTATAAATACCAAGCCATTCCCAAGCTCTAATCACTTTAAAAACTCATCCAAATCACTCTAAAACTCTAAAAAACGCAGCTGAAAATCAGTGTTCGAGCACATTCATCCTACTTCACAAAAGTGAGCATAACTCACTCATTTCTTGTCTGATTTACCTCATTCTTTTTCCTATGTGCTTGGATTGACCTTAGCTTTGATTCCATGGGTTTTTCACAGTAAATCAGTCCCTGGAACATTACCAAAAAGGATCCAAAGTTCACTGTTTGTTTCTGTTTTGATTAAACCTTTACTAAACTTGTTCAAACTTGAGTCTAACTCATCTCAAACCTATGTCCTTATGCTTATAACCACTTCTATGGTTAGTTAGGCTTAAAAACAAGGTTGAGACATTCCAAAATCAGAGGATTAATCCTCACAAACTTTCTGTTTTCTTCAAGGGTTTAACCCACAAGTGATGTTCAAGTTCAAGACTTGATGTATGTGTGATTTAGGATTAACTTGGGTTGTCCTACATAAAATCCACACATTGCTTGATGATTTCTTATAGATTAGTGTTTAGTATTCCTGTATTACTTGTAGTTCATGACCCTCCTTGTATGTTCATAACATCAAGTGTAGTGGTGAACACTTAGAGGTCCGAAATGGAAGACTTTTCTTCCTACCTCCTACATGATTTCTATGACACTTAAAGAGGTTCTTAAATGGAGGATTCATCCTCATACCTCATGCTTGAACTAATGAACTATTGGACTTATTAATAACCTATGTAATACCTATCTAAACTATAAAACATTCGAACCTTTGGTGGTGAGTTTGTGTTCATTCGTTAAAGTGCTAGAATAACATCATCTAAGACATAAAACTTGTTATGATTCTAATGGGTATACTACTCATGAAAACATTATAACCCTTAGGGTTTCATAGTGTCAAAACAAGTATATTGTGTTAAAAGATGATTACTTTCGTATACATATGTTCTTATGTTTTAACCTCCAAATCCTTAATCTACCGTTAATATCTGAAACTCATACACTTTGCTTCTTCGTGTAGAAGGACTTGGTGTTCCTGCCTCCAACAACAACTCACTTGCGGATTCACAAGTAGAAGACTTGCAAAACCGTGAGTATACTCGTAAACCCCCTTTTTATGTTTACCACTTTTGGGGTGTAACATGTTAAATTATCCAATCACACATAAACTTTAATCTTTAAACTTGCACGAAAACAATCCTTATACATGAATGTTATGTTGTTATACTTTGATGCTTATACTTGGGTTATTCTTATGTGATACTTTAGTCATTAGCTTATTACTAGCCTCCATTTGACATGTATAGCGCTACAGGAGTAACGCACCACCCGTGAACGAGAGGTCATGTTGAATTATATCATTTTTGCGTAAACAGGTTGACTAGAAATATTGCATGCCTTGTATGATGGTCATGTATAAACTAAGTTGCCATGTGGATTCGTTTTTAAACTTTTAAACTTATACTTATACTTATTCTTAAACTTGTATACTCGCCTTTGCTTTTGCATTGAATTGTATTTTAAACATGTTACAGGTTGAGGATTGATGATGCTATGAAACGGATTAGCAATGATGCCTAGATACTCACTTAGACGTTTAGGTTTAAAGTGTTGTATCATATTTTGTTATGTTTATGTTATGAACAATGTTGTTATTTGGATTTCCTTGTAATGTTTTGACAATTTGAATATGAAATGAAATCGGTTGAATTAAATATTGTCACAAATAGTGTTATGAAGTCTCTTACAATCTCGAGCTAGTCCCACTCCGATGATTCCGCCATTGGTTAGGGTGTGACATGTAAAATTTTCTAAGTAAAAAGTTTGTGATTCAGCGGAGACGGCGTGACAACGTGTCAAACAACAAAAACACACCAAGGACCAGCTCATTCGATCAGATAAGAATCACCCCATTCGATCGTACTCACAGTTCTTTTGATGAAGTCTCATGTTCAACCCGTTAATCGGTCATGTCTCCGATGGAAATCTATTTTCAAGCTGGCTCTCAACTAGAGAATGAGTGGAGAGTCTGAATGAGCAAGGATTCCATCGGTTTTATGGAGAATGTTGAAGAAATGTTTGAAAAGAGATGAAAAATGTTGAAATCAGTTGTAACGTGTTGAAATCTAGTTGAGATTTGTGTTGAATAGTGTGGAAATCCTTTAGATCTAAACCATTCTGGATGAGATGACGTCACACAACCGATTGCATAAGCAACCGAGATGATGTCACCTTCAAGGGGTCCAAATCAGGTGATTTCAAGGTGAAAATCAGTGATTTTAATGGAGAAGATGATGAAGAAGTGTGTAGTGTTGATGGAAGTATAAGATTTAGGGAGAAATACTTACGAAATGGCCTTGAATCGAGAGAAAAGTGCTTGAGAATGAGCTGGGAGCGACTTGGTCGGATAGGGAGCTGTCACATCAGTAAACAGTGAGGTACGGGTACTATTTATAGTGTGAGAGAGGAGAGTAAGGCGGTGGAGTAGTGGTGTCGGATGGCAAGTCGATCGGATGGCAATCCGATCGGATGGTCATCCGGATGGATGTCCATTCAATCGGGTGGTCATTCAACCAGCCGAGTTGCGTTTTATTGGTTTCCGACTTTCGTTTCGTGCGTTAACCGTTGTGTTTAAGCGAGTTGCGAGTATGCGTTGCGTTGAGATAACCACATAACACTAAATAAGTAATCACACAAATAATACACATAACACGTAATTTGCATAAAAGTAAATCTGCGTTTCGAGTTACGTTGTGATTGCGTTGCGATAGCGTTTAGTATAAACAAGCGATGTGATGTGCGATAAAATGCGTTAAGTAGTAAGCGTTGTTAACTGCATTAAATGCGATAATTGCGTTTTGAATAATCGTTGTGAATGCGTTGTAGTACATAGTTTCAAAATATCGTTTAAAATAGTTAACCCATTGCGATAATCGGAAATCTCGAGAGTACAAGTCAATTAAGCAATAAATGACAGATCTGAGTAATGACCCGAAAAGTTGGCTTGTTACACCACTTGTTTGTGGATGATAAGCCTTCAAAAGCCGATGGGTGACCCGATAGCGTTTCAAGACCTTCTCCATCTGTGAATTGCAGAAGTGGGTACCGCAATCAGATATCAAGGCCTTAGGTATTCCGAACCTAGCAAACAGCTTTCTCAAAACTCTCACAACAACCCTCGCGTCATTCATAGGCAAAGCTTGCGCCTCCACCCACTTAGAAGCATAGTCGACCGCGACTAGGATGTACCGATTCCCACGAGACATGGGAACTGGACCCATAAAATCAATGCCCCATACGTCAAAGATCTCCACCACCTGAATGGGGTTCTGAGGCATCTCATTTCGAGATGAGATATTACCTATCCACTGACAGGCGTCACAACTACACACAAAATCATGTGCATCCCTGAAAATGGTCGCCAATAAAACCCGACGTCAAACACCTGCTTAGCAATGTAAGTCGCCCCGTAATGGCCACCATTCGGTCTCTCATGGAAATGTCGTAGTATACTCCGTGACTCCACTCCAAACACACATCTCCTCACAACCTGGTATGCACCAATCCTGAACAAGTATGGATCCTCCCAAATGTGGTGCTTGATATCTGCAAAGAATTCCTTCTTTTGCTGATATGGCATGCCCTCCACAAGGTCACCGGTAGACAAGTAATTCGCAAGATCAGCGAACCAGGGAAAGCCTTCGTCGTGGGCCTTCATATACATCAACACCTCATGGGGAAACTCATCCTACATCAACACCTCATGGGGAAACTCATCCCCTATCCTATCCTTCCAATTCCTTTCTAACTAGGGGATCTCTAATCAGGACAGATGGTCCGCAGCAACATTCTCAGCCCCTTCTTATCCCTGATCTCTAAATTGAACTACTGAAGCAATAGAATCCACCGAATAAGCCTAGGATTTGCATCCTTCTTCGCAAACAAGTATCGAAGCGTCGTGTGATCCGTGAAAATGATGGTTTTAGAAAGCACTAAATAAGAGCGGAACTTATCACACACGAACATAACGACTAGCAGCTCCTTCTCCGTCGTGGTGTAGTTCTCCTGGGCATCGTCTAGGGTTTTGCTCGCATAGTAAATGGGATGAAAGTGTTTCTCCCTACGCTGCCCCAGCACAGCCCCAATTGCAAAGTCGCTCGCATCGCACATAATCTCGAACGGGAGGTTCCAATCAGGAGCAATCAGAATAGAAGCACTCACTAACCTCTCCTTAAGCAACGATAAAATCCCGATGTCCCAGAAAACTCCTAATTGATTTCACTGAAGTAGGCTGCGGGAGCTTGGAAATGGTATCAATTTTGGCTTTGTCAACCTCAAGCCCCGCCTATGAAATCATGTGCCCCAACACAATTCGCTCACGAACCATAAAATGACACTTCTCCCAGTTAAGCATCAGGTTCATCTCCTCGCAGCGAGTAAGCACACGATCTAGATTACGCAGATATATATAGAAAGAACTCTCGAACACAAAATAATCATCATAAATACCTCCATGGAGTCCTCGATCATCTCGTGAAAAATAGCCACCATACAACGCTGGAAAGTGGCTAGAGCGTTACACAACCCAAACGACATGTGTCGATACGCAAACGTGCCGTAGGGGCATGTAAAGGTGGTTTTCTCCTGATCCTCTGGTGAGATGGGGATCTGGAAATAACCTGAAAGCCGTCAAGAAAGCAATAGAATTGCTGACCCGCCAAACGCTCCAGGATCTGGTCGATGAACGGCAAAGAAAAATGATCCTTTCGAGTGGCATCATTGAGTCTGCGATAGTCTATGCAAACTCTCCAGCCGGTGACGGTCTGGGTGGGTATCAATTCATTCTTCTCATTGATGACCACAATCATTCCCCCCTACTTGGGGACCACCTAGACGGGACTCACCCATGCAGAATCAAATATCGGGTAAATGAGCCCTGCATTGAGTAGCTTTATCACCTCTTTCTTCACAACCTCCTACATATTAGGGTTTAACCTCCTCTAAGGCTGAACCACCTACTTAAACTCTTCTTCGATCAAGATCTTATGCATGGAAAACGACGGGTTGATGCCCTTTACATCCATGAGCTTCCATGCTAAGGCGCCTCGGTGCACTCTCAACACAACCAACAGCTTCTTCTTCCCCTCCTCCATCAAACTCGAAGAGATGATGGCAGGTAACTGAGATCCCTCGCCCAGGAATGTGTACTTAGATGAGATGGCAACTCCTTAAGATCTATGGGCAGGGGAACCTCAACTGATGGTTTCTCCTCCAGAATCTCTCTCTCAATAACCTCGAAAACCTCATAACACTCAGATTTAGGGGAAGGCTCGCCAGCCTATTGTTGCGAGTCCTGTTCAAGGTCAAAAACAGTGACTCCTCTCCCCTGATCTTCCACACCCAAGAGTTGCGTGTCAGAAGTGTCTCTCCCACAAATCTCACTGAAAAGGCCACCCACATGTGACAGGAGAGTATCGACAAAGTAAAGAGTGTCATCATGCTGTCGGGTGTGCCTCATAGAATGCTGGATATCGAACGTCACCTCATCCTCATCGACACGAAGAGTCAACTTGCCATTGTACACGTCAATGACAGCTCGTGCAGTGGAAAGGAATGGACGGCCTAAGATCAACGGGATCTCAGAGTCCTATCCATGTCGAGAATGACAAAGTCAACTGGAAACACGAACTTGTCGACTTTCACCAACATGTTCTCTATAATTCCCCACTAGAACTTCATTGATCGATCGGCGAGCTGAATACTCATGCGCGTAGGGGATGACTCTCCTAGGTTAAGCTTAGCAAAGATGGAATAGAAGATGATATTTATGCTAGCACCTAGGTCAGCAAGGGCATTACTGACAGTAAGATTCCCAATCAGACAGGGAATGGTAAAGCTACCAAGATCAGTTATCTTCTTTGGTAGCTTGTTCTGCAAGACAGCAGAACACTCCTCGCTCAGAGTGACAGTCGAAAGATCCTCTAATTTCTTATTATTAGTAAGAAGATCCTTCAGAAACTTCGCGTACTTCGGCATCTGGGCCAAATCCTCGGTGAACGGGATGTTCACATGCAGCTTCTTCAACATTTCCATGAAATGACCATACTGTTGTCACACCCCAACCGATGGCGGAAACATCAGGGTGCGGAACTAAGCGTTGAGATTGCTCATGAGATTCCATAACACTAGAATATTCCAATATATATTAGATTGATTCAAAACATTGTCTAACAGAATCCACAACCAAACACAATATCAAGTACAATCATTAGATTTGATTCAAAGTTTCTAGATTTAACTAAGATGTGTTTCTAAGCAGCATCCTAGCAAGTTTCATGAGTCCTAGCATCCTGTCAGCATGCAACATGTATTAAGATAGAGTCGGTACAAAAATGTACCGGCGAGTGTACAAGTTTGAATATATAGCATAGTAGATTAAAAGACTCATATCCTTCATGTAAATAATAAAATAGTTTTCAGCCAAGCTAGTGTTCGCAGTCCAAGTGATAGCCCAAGTGTCCCGATGCTTTGATGTTTTCCTAAGACTCAAGGAAAACTAAAATCCTCCTAACAATACCCCCAAGAATAATGGGGGGTGCATCTCCTATAGCGCTTCTATTGTTAAGGCGGAACTACACACTCTGGATTAAACGTTCACATAGCATAAAGAATCAAGAATCACAAGTTTCACATTCACATAGGATAGAGTTTAGATTCAAAAGTATCAAGTTTCAAGTTTCATAGAATACATGTTGCATCCCAAAAGTTTAAAATGAAAAGGGATCGAGTATACTCACAGTGATTGCTTAACAGTATAACTGTTATTGGATCAAAGGGAGCTCTTTAGGTTTAGCCTGATTAGATTACAATAGGTAAGTGTCGAGCAGAATAATGAGATTGCGCAAAGTGTCGGATCAGTCATCTGATCGGATGACTATTCGATCAGACGGCAGTCCGATCGGATTGCCATTCGATTGAGATGGCTTATGTGTGTGGGGGACAGATCGCCATCCGATCGGATGGTCATCCGTACGGATGGCCATTCGATCAAATGGTCATTCGATCCAAAGATTACTTTCCAAGAATCAACCAAGTGTTAAATTAAATCACTTCGATAGGATGGTCATCCGATCGGACAACAGTTTGACCTGATTTCCATTCGATCATAGAGATTTCCAAAGTTTCAAAGATTCAAAGTTTCAAAAAGATTCTAAGTGTTGAGAGGTTTTAGGGCACATACCATTTCGATCGGAAGGCCGTTCGATCGGACGGCAGTCCGATCGGATTGCCATTCGATTGGGAGGCCTTGTCCTGTTCATACTCTTGTAAAGCGTCTAAGTTTCGATTCTAACGACAACCGCACGGTACGTATTAAGACAATGGTTACCACATCAGTATCCAGCCAATCTGATCGGACAGGAATCACCCCAGTCCGTTCAGGTGTCTGTTTTTGACGGTGTTTATGTCGGAATTCGTACTACGGTCATCTCCTCTGGCAACAATCCATTTCCAAACCGACTCCAGACTAATCATTAAGTCTACAGTCCGTTTGTGTCTAGATTCCACCGTTTCAAGTAATGTTTTTAAGAAAAGATAGAAGAAAACACGAGTTTTAGCTGAAAAGTTTAGATTTTAGTAAAGATTCATTGAAATAACACATGAAATTCCTAAGATCTAAGCTAGATCTTGACTGGAATGACATCACACAACAGTTTGTACCAACCGTCATGATGACGTCACCCTCAAGAGCTCGAATCTTAAAGATTTCATGGTGAAAAGTGAGGTTTCAAAGAAGAATCATGTAGAGAATAGTGTGTAGATCAAAGATGTACAAGAACCTAGTGTGAAACGTACCGAAGTCACCGAGAAATGGAAGAAAAGTGGGAGTGCATGTGTCTTGGTCGAGGAGGCTGTAACATCAGTGAAGAATGATGTGACAGGTCCTATTTATAGTGTGAGAGTGAAATAAGGGCTGTGTGCAGCGGATCGGATGGCACTTCGATCGAGTGGCCCTCCGATCGGATGGTCATCCGATCGGATTACCATTCGGTCAATCCCATCATTTCCGCGTTCTCGTCTTTGTTTCGTTCTGCGAGTTAGATTAAGCATTGCATTGCGTATTATTAGGTAATAGTATCATATAACTAGATTATATCATGAGTAAACTGCTAAAATCGTCCCTGAGGTTTAACTCAAATTGCTAGATCAGTCCAAAATCAAGTTTTGTTGCTAAATTTGTCCCTAAGTTTTGACTCAAATTGCTAATTCAGTCCAATTAATAGGAGTTAATTGCTAAATTCGTCCCTAAGGTTTGACTCAAATTGCTAATTTAGTCCAATCATTTTCCCTTTCAATGGACTGAATTAGCAACAGAACTTAGGCCCAATGACTGTTTTAGCAACAAAACTTGATTTTGGACTGATCTAGCAATTTGAGTCAAACCTCAGGGACGATTTTAGCAGTTTACTCTTATATCATTAACACATTAGTTTCGAAGTTTCATAGTTTCCGCCAGTGACAAGTCTCCAATCTCTTGTTCAACCAAGTCTCAAGTTTCACGAGTCTCAAGAGTCAAGCACCAAAGTATCAAGAATCAAGAATCAAGTCTCATAGTGTTAAATATCAAGAATCAAGTTTCTAGAATCAAGAATCAAGCATCATAGTATTAAGAATCACGAATCTAGATTTAAGCATCACAAGTATCAAAAGTGTCAAGTATCACGTAGTTTAGGGACTAAAAATGACAATAGCTAAAAGTTCAGGGATGCAGGAGTTACAGTCTCCCCTCCTTTAGGAGATTTCGTCCCCAAAATCTATGAAGAAGACTGCTCGAAGTGCTGTGGATACTTGGTCTTCATCTCACTTTTAACTTCCCAAGTGAATTCGGCGCCGCGCTTTCCCTCCCATCGAACCTTGACTATGGGAATTTTGCTGCGCCTCAGTCGCTTGACACCTTGATCCATGATTTCGACCGGTTTCTCCACAACGTGCACAACTTCGTTTATTTGCAAGTCTTTAAGGGGAACCTGCAGTTCCTTGTCGGCTAGACATTTACGTAAGTTAGATACGTGGAACACTGGATACACATTGTTTAGTTCTTGTGGCAGGTCGAGTCTGTCCGCCACCTTACCAATCCTTTCGAGTATCGTGAAAGGTCCCACATAGCGAGGAGCGAGCTTTCCCTTCTTACCAAAATGAACCACTCCCTTCTAGGGCGATACCTTGAGAAGGACTCGGTCACCAACATCAAATTCCAGAGGCTTGCTCCTTTTATCAGCATAGCTCTTTTGTCTGCTCCTAGCCTTGATCAAGTTATCACGGATCTGAATAATCTTATCCGTTGTCTCTTGAATGATTTCAGGGCCAGTAAATTGCTTGTCACCAACCTCATGCCAGCTGAGAGGAGATCAGCAAATGCGACCATACAAAGCTTCGAAAGGAGTCATCTGAATACTGGAATGATAGCTGTTGTTATACGAGAACTCAATCAATGGTAAATTTACATCCCAGTTACCACCAATGTCGATGACACAAGAACGGAGCATATCCTCTAGGGTTTGAATAGTACGCTCGATCTGTCCATCCGTTTGAGGATGAAAGGCCGTGCTAGTATTCAAATGAGATCCCATAACGGATTGAAAGGTTTGCCAAAGATGTGAAGTAAAACGTCCATCACGGACAGAGATTATGTCGATAGGTATGCCATGACGGCATATAATCTCATCGGTATAGATTCGAGCAAGCTTCTCCACTTTATAATCTTCACGAATAGGAAGAAAGTGGGCTGATTTAGTCAAACGATCGACGATCACCTAGATACTATCGTGACCAGAAGGTGTTCGAGGTAGTTTGGTAATAAAATCCATTGCGATGCTATCCCATTTCCAAACAGGGATTTCAGGCTGTTCTAAGAGACCTGAGGGGCGTTGATGTTCAGCCTTCACCTTCAAATAAGTGAGGCATTTCGAGACATAGGCGGTGATATCCTTCTTCATGCACGGCCACCAATAGGTCATACGCAAGTCATGGTACATCTTATCGGCACCAGGATGTATAGAGTATCAAGATTTGTGGGCTTCATTCATAATGAGCTCACATAAGTTATAGCGATCCGGTACCCAGATGCGATTGAGGTAGTATTGAAGTCCATCAGGTTTAGTCTCAAGTTGATCAATCTTAGCGCCTTGGATTTCCACTTCTAGACTTCCTTCATTTGCTGACGAATACTGAGCTTCACGAATACACGCATGGAGATCAATATAGATACGAATAGTATTTACATGAGTTTTACGACTAAGAGCATCTGCCACTACATTCGCCTTGCCAGGATGATAGCAAATTTCGCAGTCTTAGTCGTTAAGCAATTCCACCCAACGTCTCTGTCGCATGTTCAGTTCCTTTTGGTCAAAGATATGTTGAAGGCTCTTATGGTCAGTGAAAACCATGCACTTAGTACCATACAGGTAGTGTCGCCAGATCTTTAACGCAAACACAACTACACCCAGCTCCCGATCGTGAGTAGTATAGTTTTTCTCATGTACCTTGAGTTGACGAGAGGCATAAGCAATAACCTTGTCCCGCTGCATGAGCACACAACCCAAACCACGGTTCGAGGCATCACAATATACCACGAAGTCGTCATTCCCATCAGGCAGTGTGAGAATAGGAGCGTTACACAAAAGGGTCTTAAGAGTCTGAAAAGATTCCTCTTGCTCGGGACCCCAAGCAAAAGGTTTCTCTTTCTGAGTCAATGAAGTGAGAGGAACAACGATCTTAGCGAAGTCCGAGATGAATCGGCGGTAATAACCCGCCAACCCTAGGAAGGAACGAATCTCAGATGCAGATTTAAGCGTTCTCCAATTCTTCACAGCTTCGATTTTAAACTGGTCAACATGAATACCTTGCTTACTAACGATGTGACCAAGAAAATGCACTTCATTAATCCAAAACTCACACTTAGAAAATTTAGCATACAAACGTTCACCACGTAGGAGTTCTAGCATTAAGCGTAAATGACGAGCATGATCAACTTTAGATTTCGAGTAAATGAGAATATTATTAATAAAGACTATCACAAAACGATCAAGATAAGGTTTACAGACATGATTCATAAGGTCCATGAACACGGCGGGTGCGTTGGTCAGTCCAAAAGGCATGACCACGAACTTGTAGTGTCCATAACGAGTACGCAAAGCGGTTTTGGGTACATCATCTTCGAGAATGCGAAGCTGATGATAACCAGAACGAAGGTCAATCTTCGAGAAACAGGACGCACCTTGTAGTTGGTCAAATAGATCATCAATACGAGGGAGAGGATAACGATTCTTAACGGTAAGCTTATTAAGTTCACGGTAGTCGATACACATACGAAACGAACCATCTTTCTTCTTGACGAATAACACGGGAGCACCCCACAGAGAGGTACTTGGACGAATGAATCCTTTGTCGAGCAGTTCTTGAAGTTGACTGGATAGTTCTTGCATCTCGGAAGGTGCAAGTCGATAAGGAGCCTTGGCGACATGAGTCGCACCAGGTATGTGATCGATACGAAAATCAACGGATCTATGAGGAGGAAGACCAGGTAGATCTTCAGGAAAGACGTCAGGGAAATCACACACTACTGGAACGTCACTTATGTTCTTCCCCTTGTGCTTTTGTTCCACCACGTGGGCCAAGAAGGCAAAGTTCTGTTTTCATAAGCATCTGCTCGCCTGAGTGCATGACATCAACTTCAGTCCTCACGAAGGTCAGTCTCCATAGACATGCAAGATATCACCGGACGGAAGAGGTAAGCGAACAAACTTCTCGTGATAGGCAATCTTGGCATGGTTCTTACACAACCAATCCATGCCGATTATGACATCAAAACTACCCAATTGGATGGGTATTAGATCAATAGTAAACACGTGGTCGTTAAGAGTCAAGGAACAACCACTTAGAATAGAATCAACTAGAATAGATTTACCATCGGTAATCTCCACCGAAAACGACTTAGGTAATTTAGAGCGTGCACAGTTTAACAAAGATTCAAATTCTACGGACACAAAGCTTCTGTCGGCACCAGTATCAAATAGTATTGAAGCGTAAAGATTATTGACGAGAAACGTACCATTAATGACATCATTGTCATTACGAGCCTGATTAGCATTAAGATTGAACGCTCGTCCATGAGCGGCTGGCTGTTGGTCCTGGTTCAGCTGAGGACACTGGTTATGAAGGTGGGTAGTATCTCCGCACTTGTAGCATGCACGAACAACATTGACTGGCCTTGGGTTCTGCTGAGGAGCTGGAAGAGCTGGTAAGGCTGCCTGAGCTGGGCTTGCTGAGCTGGGTTAGCTTGATGACAATAGGGAATCGTGTGACCATAGCGATTGAAGTTGGTGCACAAACAACATGCAGAAGTAACAGGATGATGAAAGTTGCAAGTGGTACACTTGGGATGAGGCCCAGTATACTGCCTTTTGACTTCAGGAGGAGTAGGGTTCTGAACAGCAGCAACGGGAGCAGGCTTAGCAGCAGGGTTTGCAGCAAGAACAATAGCATTGCATCCTGAACCCTGAGACTTTCGCCTCTTGTTCTTGCTACCACTAGGCTGCTGGGTAACTTGATTCGCTGTTTTCGAAGGGGCGGAGTTTCCAAACTTTTTATCACGCACGCGATTGTTGTTTAAGCTTGCTGCCAGAAGATAAACTTCTTCAATTGTCTCGAGTCGAGCTGCTTCAATCGAATCTCTCATGGCAGGAGGCAACCTATTGATGTACTTGGTTATCATGCGTTTAGGGGTAGAAACCAAGTGAGGTACTATCAAGCTGAGCTGCTTGAAACGAGTAGTATAAGCCAGATTATCCTCACCAATCTGCTTCAAGTTCCAGAATTCTTCTTTGAGCTTCAGTTGTTCATGGGGAGGGGCAGAATTCAAGCATCATCAATTCTAGCACCTCAGCCCATGGAAGAGCATAGGCTTCTTCATTAGAATAGATGTTTCTCTCATTTGACCACCACTCCAGAGCTCTGCCTTGAAACATTCCCGTTGCACTCCTAGTCTTTAGATGTTCTGGGCACTCGTTGTTAATGAAGGTAACCTCGATGCTGTCAAACCATTCCAGCATAGCAGTCACCCCATCACTGCCCGTGAAAGGCTTAGGGTTGCAAGAGACAAAGTGTTTGTAGTTGAACTTTGTTGGCTTCTCTTTCTCTGTCTTAGAGTCAGCAGAAGAGGATGGAGTGTTCGATCCTTAGATCTTAGAGACGATCTTTGGCATGACTCGAGCGATATGGTCGGCCATGAAGGACATCATCTTTTTCAGAGACTTCTCCCTGGATCTCTTGAGAGTCTCGGATAGCTTACGAGAAGACATCTAAAGATCCAACAAGAGGATTGTATAAGTCTAGATCTCAAAGTCTCATAGTATATAGATTCACACACGATAGATTAAGACTCAAGATTCAACAAGTTTCACATAGATTTAAGATTCAAGTTTCCGCAAGTTTCACATAGATTCCAATAGATTCAACACCGCAAACCCACAACCTTCGCATGGCACGTTGTACGAAGTTTGGCAACATGTCAGAAACGCTTATATATAGGAAGTACCAGTGGCGTATCCACCACGCTTCGGGCACATCACTTCCGCCTCGTACTCGGTGTCATGTTACATGTCGCAATTGCCCAACGTAACATCACACTCATCATCATCATACACCCGATAGATTCGCAAAGATTAACCCAATAGATACATGCAGATTACTCAATAGATTCACGTAGATTACCCAATAGATTCACATAGATTTAGTGTTACAATCTCACTGCAGTCCACAAACAACGAATTCCACATGGCACGTGCTACGAAAGTTCGGCAACATGACGGAAGCACTTATATATAGGAAGTACCAGCGGCGTATCCACCATGCTTCAATCATGCCACGTCCGTCTCGTCATCGGTGTCATGCCTCGTTAACCATAACATTAGATTCCATCACATCTCACAAAGATTTCACATAGATTAATCATGTATATTCAACAACTTCAACACGAGTCTATAAAGCTACGAACTTCACTTAGCACGTGGTACGAAGGTTTGGCAACATGCCAGAAACACTTATGTATAGGAAGTACCAGCTGCGTATCCACCATATTTCGGGCATGCCATGTCCGCCTCGTCTTCGGCGCTAGGTACTTCCATATTTTGTTACTCAAAACCACATATTCACACTAGAATACTCTTAGATTACACATAGATTACACATAGATTTCACATAGATTACACAAGTAGTTTCCCATAGCTTATAATTCAACATTCACGTCACCGGTCTGCAAAACACTAAGTTTCGTATGGCACGTTGTACGAAAGTTTGTAACATGTCGGAAACACTAATATATAGGAAGTACCAGCGGCGTATCCACCATGTTTCAGACACGTCACTTCTCCTTATATTTCTATGCCATGTTACGTTTAGTGTTGCACAACCACAATATCACATAGATTCATCAGGTAGTTTCACATAGCATCTTAGTCGATCAAAATTCCCACATAGATTAACATCATGAATAAAGCTCCGTAAATTTAGTTTGATCCTGAGAGATTATGATTAGAGTTTTTGATTGCGGACACACGTGCGTCTTGTGTTAAAAGTCTCAAAATACACGAGGAACCAAAATAGACGAAGAACCAAGTTTAAATCCACACATAAAAATTCGGGATAATATAAAAGATAGGCTCATAAAACATAGGATTGTTCCGTGTAGAGGAACGGTGACTAACCAAAGTGATTCGAACCCCTTTTGAATTGAGGCAACGTGTCCTGACTTACTTAGACAAATACGTCATCGATGTTAGGCCTACGATATTCGTCCTTTTGGTTGTTTCACGTTCCTAATTGATTGGTAGTTTCGAGACTCTGGCGAGACATAAAATCAAAGAGTGGGACTAGGTATCAAGGTATGAGTTTCACCTCTATCTTGACAACGTCGTACCCTAATAGCGTCAGTACTTATCAATAGATAAGTCCTACTAGAATAAAATATGGAAATTCTCCCTTCAAGGTTCGGATGTCATTCCTGAGTTGAGGGAAAATCTCGTGCAAAATATAATCACTGTTTAGCAGTGTTTTTTTTCAAAGTATCCAAGTGTATATTGTGTTAGCCTTAGGAAAGGTATGTAAGTTTAGCAGGAAAATGTGCTGCTAGGAAGCAGATACAGTAGAATACATGAGTCTTAAACAACAGATAAGAGTCAATATTCCTAGAACTATAGACTAGGGCAAGTATTCCTACTTATCCTAATTCCCTATAGTTATGGCTCTGATACCAATCTGTCACACCCCAACCGATGGCGGAAACATCAGGGTGCGGCACTAAGCGTTCAGATTGCTCATGAGATTCCATAACACTAGAATATTTCGATATATATTAGATTGATTCAAAACATTGTCTAACAAAATCCACAACCAAACACAATATCAAGTACAATCACTAGATTTGATTCAAAGTTTCTAGATTTAACTAAGATGTGTTTCTAAGCAGCATCCTAGCAAGTTTCATGAGTCCTAGCATCTTGTCAGCCTGCAACATGTATTAAAATAGAGTCAGTACAAAAATGTACCGGCGAGTATACAAGTTTGAATATATAGCATAGTAGATTAAAAGACTCATATCCTTCATGTAAATGATAAAATAGTTTTTAGCCATGCTAGTGTTCGCAGTCCAAGTGATAGCCCAAGTGTCCCGATGCTTTGATGTTTTGCCAAGACTCAAGGAAAACTAGAATCCTCCTAACAATACCCCCGAGAATAATGGGGATGTGTATCTCCTATAGCGCAACTATTGTTAAGGCGGAACTACACACTCTGGATTAAACGTTCACATAGCATAAAGAATCAAGAATCAAGAATCACAAGTTTCACATTCACATAGGATAGAGTTTAGATACAAAAGTATCAAGTTTCAAGTTTCATAGAATACATGTTGCATCCCAAAAGTTTAAAACGAAAAGGGATCGAGTATACTCACAGTGATTGCTTAACAGTATAACTGTTATTGGATCAAAGGAAGCTCTTTAGGTTTAGCCTGATTAGATTACAATAGGTAAGTGTCGAGTAGAATAACGAGATTGCGCAAAGTGTCGGATCAGTCATCTGATCGGATGGCCGTTCGATCAGACGGCAGTCCGATCGAATTGCCATTCGATTGAGATTGCTTATGTGTGTGTGGGGGACGGATCGCCATCCGATCAGATGATCATTCGATCCAAAGATTACTTTCCAAGAATCAACCAAGTGTTAAGTTAAATCACTTCGATTGGATGGTCATCCGATCGGACGACAGTTCGATCGGATTGCCATTCGATCATAGAGGTTTCCAAAGTTTCAAAGATTCAAAGTTTCAAAAAGATTCTAAGTGTTGAGAGGTTTTAGGGCACATGCCATTTCGATCGGATGGTCGTTCGATCAGACTGCAGTCCGATCAGATTGCCATTCGATTGGGAGGCCTTGTCCCATTCATACTCTTGTAAAGTGTCTAAGTTTCGATTCTAACGACAACCGCATGGTATGTATTGAGACAACGGTTACCACATCAGTATCCAGCCAATCTGATCGGGCATGAATCACCCTAGTCCATTCAGGTGTCTGTTTTTCACGGTGTTTATGTCGGAATTCGTACTCCGGTCATCTCCTCTGGCAACAATCCATTTCCAAACCGACTCCAGACTAATCATTAAGTCTACAGTCCGTTTGTGTCTAGATTCCACCGTTTCAAGTAAAGTTTTTAAGAAAAGATAGAAGAAAACACGAGTTTTAGTTGAAAAGTTTAGATTTTAGTAAAGATTCATTGAAATAACACATGAAATTCCTTAGATCTGAGCTAGATCTTGACTGGAATGACATCACACAACAGTTTGTACCAACCGTCATGATGACGTCACCCTCAAGAGCTCGAATCTTAGAGATTTCACGGTGAAAAGTGAGGTTTCAAAGAAGAATCGTGTAGAGAATAGTGTGTAGATCAAAGATGTACAAGAACCTAATGTGAAACGTACCGAAGTCGCCGAGAAATGGAAGAAAAGTGGGAGTGCGTGTGTCTTGGTCGAAGGAGGCTGTCACATCAGTGAAGAATGATGTGACAGGTCCTATTTATAGTGTGAGAGTGAGATAAGGGCGGTGTGCAACGGATCGGATGGCACTTCGATCGAGTGGCCCTCCGATCGGATGGTCATCCGATCGGATTGCCATTCGGTCAATCCCATCATTTTCGCGTTCCCATCTTTGTTTCGTTCTGCGAGTTAGATTAAGCGTTGTGTTGCGTATTATTGGGTAATAGTATCATATAACTAGATTATATCATTAACACATTAGTTTTGAAGTTTCATAGTTTCCACCAGTGACAAGTCTCCAATCTCTCGTTTAACCAAGTCTCAAGTTTCATGAGTCTCAAGAGTCAAGCACCAAAGTATCAAGTATCAAGAATCAAGCCTCAAGAATCAAGTCTCATAGTGTTAAATTTCAAGAATGAAGTTTCTAGAATCAAGAATCAAGAATCAAGCATCATAGTATTAAGAGTCACGAATCTAGATTTAAGCATCACAAGTATCAAAAGTGTCAAGTATCACTAGTTTAGGGACTAAAATTGACAATAGCTAAAAGTTCAGGGACGCAGGCTTTACAACTGCTCTGCGTCCTTACCTTTCACTAACCTACCAGGGGGTATCGGCTTATACACCCTCATCAGCTCCTTCACAGCATCCTTCTTCGCTCTTGAAGCCTTGGTGGACTATGCGGTACTTGCTGGGCGCAGCCTAGAGTGCACTTTTCCAGCCGGTGTCTCTATCTTAATCTCCTCATCGACGGGTTCCTCATCAGCTATCGGTTCTACACTACATCTCCTCTCCCGCTTCTAGTAGTAACTGCCTTCGCAGTGGCATTCAGATTCAGAGTGGTATTGGTGGGAAGATTACCCTGAGGTCTCTGACTCAGCTTCTCTGACATTGCCCCTATAGTCCTCTCAAGATTTTGCAAAGCGGTGTTCTGTTCTGATTTATCATGAAAGCCTCGTGCTCCATGAACCTCGACTGATTCTCCTGATGTCGAGTCTCCTCTCTAGTCATGAACTGGGTCAGTAGCTGTGTCTGCTTGACCAGGGTCTACTGATTCTGCTTCATTGTCTCCTAGTTCTATCTCAGCATCTCCTCCAATGTGGGGTCCTTATCCCCACCACTCGACCCTACACCTGCATCCTGGAACAAATTTTGACGCGGTTGAAACCCCGACGGGTTGTTGTTCTTCCAACTGAAGTTCGGGTGGTTACTCCAACCGGGTTTGTAGTTATTTTCAAAGTTATTTTGATTCCGGTTGCCCACATACTCTACCTTCTCCTGAAAGTCCTCAGGAGCAATGGGACACGCAGCCGTGTCGTGACCTCCCGTGCAAATCTCACATAGCTGCTCCTTCTTCTTCGCTTGCATATCCTTCATCTGCTTTGTTAATAGGTCAACCTGGGCCTGTAGAACGGTATTAGAATCGACTTTGTGTACGTGTTAGACCCTAAACTGTAAGTGACAAAAGTCGTAGCGGAAATACGAACATAAAAATTTTCTTACTTTATAACCCCTCTTGACGTACTTAAATTCATTTTTGAAGTGAATTCTTTTTACAATAAATACATTTATTATACTCATTTACAGTAATGCAACATAACCTAGCTTCACCCGTTACGTACTCAACACTCCCGTACAATCTATCTTGTGACTCGGTCTTTGATCGCTCCTCTTTAGATTGATAAGCTAGCTTGGACAACCTGCACTCACCAAACACATACAAGACATTAATAACTTTTATAAATATAAACGATGCTTAGCCTTGGTTTATTTTCCGTTTCTTTATTCCTGTACATTAAACGTTCCTTCTGAGTATCTCGTCTCTGGTGAGTCTTCAATACTGTACCTGCATTACACCTAAATCTCCATGTACTCGCTTAACATCGTGAAAACTAAATCATACTGAATAACTTACATACGTGCCTAAACTTCATACATATTATTTCCATGCATACTTACGTACACACGCGCATACACACCTACTTGAATACATACACACACACATTCCTGCCAACCTACATGCATACCTACATATAACCACATCTTTATCATTATATACGTATCTACATCCACACATACCTACATCAGTACGTACACTCATGATATTATACCTATATACATACATAATCCCCAATTGCAACGTACCGAACTCTTACACGCCTACTCTCAAAACATACCCTCATATATCCACGTATTCTTACTTACGTACTTATAAACATACATACATACCTATCAATTATAGGCATACACTTAAATTCATAAAAACGTAAGTTAAACTAGTCGTACGTAACTTAAAACGCGTTTAAACGAGTTCCCAAGACAAAACAGGACACAAAAATAATTTTCGCAGAATCATGACCCGTCGCGTCGCGCGACCCCCCGTCGCGTGGCGCGACGCCCCCATTTCAGCAGAAAAGTTGCAGCTGTTTGCTGCATATTCCCAGCACGTTCGGATTTTACGGAAACGAGCATAACTCTCTCGTTTCTTATCCGTTTTACTCGATTCTTTTTCGTACGTGATCGTAATTTAATTCTCCATCCCATGGAGTGATAATACAATATTGGGGTTACCGAAATTTATGACTATTAAGCCTTCGGCTCGTTACCCTTTTTCCCACTTTTGCCCCTTTCATGCATTTATCATCATAACTTGTTTGTTTGACCTTAACTTCATATGAACCTAATAATTTCAAGGTCACTTACCATAAAAGATTCATTTCCGGATACCTTACACCTTATTCCACCCAGTATCGCTCAAAAGCTCATTTTGACCCGTTAAGGGTATTTGCGCATAAAAAGGTCTATGACTTACAAAAACCCTACTTCTCACTATCATACTTGTCTAAAACATTACTCTAGTCGCATAACTTGTTTCCTAGACTACCTTTAAGATTGTTTGCTCAATATACCCATCAAGGGCGTTTTAGTCAACTTTAATCCTATCATTCACGACGTAAGACTTCAGCACATATTTGACTTCAATCATCCTGTTTAATGAATTAAAACACTATATTACTTAAACAAACTCAGAAGTGATTACGGAAATCACTTACCTTGTGCATCCGTGTTCGTATCTACTCCTTGCCTCCTCTTGACCCGTTAGCCATCCATGCTTCGAGTCCATCACGACATGATTCCTATTCTTTCGTGTCACCAATTTACATTCTCGTTAGCATACGACATAGTACATGTTAACGATCATATTAATCACATGTTTCACATTTGACTTTCGTTAGTCGATTCTAGCTAACACAAACATATAACCAAATTCATATCCCTTTAAACACATGTAATTCATCATGTCAGTCCGTTTAATACGTATCAACATAACAGGTACCATACCACTTCCTATAATCCTACCCTTATGGTAACTAGTTAAATCGTACTTCATATGCGTAGTTGACTTTCTGAAAGTCAACAGTTCATTAATTTAACTTTCGACTTATCATCATATACTAGTAACATCATAACAAACTATACGGATGACACTATATACATTTCATCATACACTTGGTGTGTGTACACCATTTAATGCACATTGTACAACTAATTAAAGCACATTCTTCCTAGTTCATATGTAAATCATCAAATCCTACTACTAATCATCATGCATCATTCACATATAAGCTCCAAACATATTAACATCGCATTTCTTTCCATTCAACTCACAAGAATTCATCATATCCATCATAATACATCAACAATCAACAAGAATTGCACATGGATGATCATTCAAGTCATCATCTTCACCAAAACAAATGGGTTTCACCTCTAAACATAAAATTAACCTAAACCATTCATAGTCTATGTTCTATATCATGATACTAACACATACTCATACTAAATTTCATCCCGATTCACGGATTAAAACATAACCCACTTCATACAAGATCACCAATCTTAATTTTTAGACATACCTTATGATCCCCTTGTGAAGGTGATCATTAATCCATGTTCATTTATGAATTTGAGCTTCGATTTATCCTTCAATTTGATCATATAAGGTTGAGCTAGGGTTTGGCTCAAATGGGAGCTCCTGATCTTTCTCGAATACACACGATGTGTGTGTGTTTGTGTGTGAGTTTTGTTATTTAATAAATCAACTTTCATCTTATTTCATTTAGCCCCCTCGTGTTTGCCACTAAACATAATTGGCACAACCTTCATCTTTTAATAGCTTCTACCATACACTTAACTAGGTTAAATAGTCTAGTTATTTATTTCGTGATATATCTTATAAAAGCATTTTACGAATATAATCATTCGGATTTTGGGGCGTTACAAGTCTACCACCCTTAAACAAGGTTTCGTCCCCGAAACCTTCCTCGCTTCCATTTAACACTAATTGTCTTTTCTTCCTGTTTATCGGTACGACCACAAGCCCATCTTAATGGCAAGCTTCTACCTTCAAGAACCCGTCCCAGAGTTCTTATTAATGTCACTTTCCCTGATAGCGCTAATTTCTAACGCACTACATAGCTAGTGCTTCATTCATCATTCTACTACTTGTATATCATGTGCACCATATGTGGTTTACTTGAAACTACTCATGTTATTTTCGTCACTATACGATCTTATTACGTAATTTACACCTGCACCTATATATTTAACATTAACTGGTACTTTATCATAGTAGTAGTTAACTTTCCATTCTTGGTTCATAATTTATTTATACAATTTACTTCTTCCTAATAAGTCTATACTTTTCATACCATACTTTCACATAACATTCTCATTTCATTGACCCGTTTATAACAGGTCCAATACCTTCATCTTGTCTCTTAAGGTCATATTCCATATATACATATACATTTTAAAACATTTAGTTCTTGTTTCGTTATCGCAACAAAACTACTATTTCATAGTCGCATATACGCGCTTAACTCAAAAATTAACATTATTCTACGCTTTCTATAGCTACTTGTACCACGTATACCTTTGCGTTACTTTTAAATCATCTTATTCATGTTACATTACTATTACTCTCATCTCATATATTACTTAATCTACACAATTAAGCGTGTCGTGCAAGTTAATCATACTAGAGTTTAATCAATACTCGAAACTTTCACTCACAACTTTTGAGATTTATTAGCATGAGTTAAACATTTCATTAACCTCTACTTTACTTCATAAATCAGCGATCCGTATACCAGATCGACCTGCTCCTTCACGGTTACATACCGTACCAGACCAAAAATTTCAGTCATCCATGTAATAAGCTTTCATTCTAGTACATTCCTTCACCAATCCACTTGGCTTCATCACCTTAATAGTTCTACCATTAACATCTACAAACCATGCATACGAGCATTCATTATACTAGGTGATTACTTACCTATAATTCCTTTACAATTTCCTATATACATTCTATAACATATAACACATTCCATCACCTTACCTGCAATTCTTGTATTCTGGTCACTTATTTCATCAAACTTTGCAGTTTGACTTTTCAAGGTCAACTGACATTTCTTACTTATCGTATATTTATTGAAGTACGCGTTCGTACCTCTTTCCTCGCATGCTTTCTTGCAAAATTTTCATTGCATCATTTCAGTATTTCTTACCAATCTTACCCTTCCCTTCCATACTTAGATTATAGTCCGGGTCATAGCCCGTCATCCATTTTGACTCCTACGAGTCGATAACTAATACACCTAACACATATCTTATACAAAACTTCATCTATGATACTATCACCTCTTACTTTATACCTATTTCTATGACCCGTTCGACTCAATCATGGTTAAACTGTCGACATCTTCTTATGCGGATTAGTTTCATCTTTTTATATATTTTTAAATCCGTCTCACGGATTCAAACGCATCATTCATGCTTTTCATTCATTGAATCCGCCTTACAGATTCAAATAGTACATCCATACCTTTCATTACTTCTGCATTATGAATCCTTCTCGCGGATTCAAACATATCATCCATGCCTTTCATCCTTGGATCCGTCTCACGGATTCAAACATTGCATCCATTCCTTTCATACTTGAATCCGTCTCACGGATTCAAACATTGCATTCATACCATTTCATTCCCTGAATTCGTCTCCCGGGTTCAAACGTATTATTCATATCTTATTGATCCGTACTTAATTACGGATTCAACATTCTTCATTCTTATCAGGCATGTTTTTCATTCTTACATGGTACTCTCATTTTCCCGAGAGTCTTACTTCCCATTTCACCCACACGCCCGCCTGCTACCCAACTCTACCGGACATACCTGTAACAATTATCATGATCTCACGAACGTCATACGTTTCTCGTGTACTGGCCAGGTACACAATCCACATAGTAGTTTCGTGCCTTCATGTAATTGTCACCTTATGTCCGTAGACTTAGGTTTCAGCGCGTGTATCACTTTCAATACTTCATTACATACAATGTCTGTCTTTCATTGAAAATCTTCCTTCCCTTAATGTGTTTTACCATTACTTACATCCACATATTAAATTTACGTACCTGGGGTTCATTTGCCTCTTTGCCTCTTGACGGTTCTAGTTATTCATCCTAAACTGCATTCACGGATCATCCTCTTGAAACACTTATGCTTACCTTGCACATACAAAACCGTCAGTTTCTAAATACGTATACATAAGTACATACTTACATTAGCTTCTACCTTTGGATCTTGATCGAGTCTTAGATTGTACGGGTTTCTTATCTCAAAAGCACACAAGTTTGAGTTCAAGTACTTACCTTCTCGTACTTGATTCCCTCAAACCAGGGCTCTGATACCAACTTGTTAGACCCTAAACTGTAAGTGACAAAAGTCGCAGCGGAAATACGTACATAAAAATTTTCTTACTTTATAACCCCTCTTGACGTACTTAAATTCATTTTTGAAGTGAATTCTTTTTACAATAAATACATTTGTTATACTCATTTACAGTAATGCAACATAACCTAGCTTCACCCGTTACGTACTCAACACTCCCGTACAATCTATCTTGTGACTCGGTCTTTGATCGCTCCTCTTTAGATTGATAAGCTGGCTTGGACAACCTGCACTCACCAAACACATACAAGACATTAATAACTTTTATAAATATAAACGATGCTTAGCCTTGGTTTATTTTCCGTTTCTTTATTCCTGTACATTAAACGTTCCTTCTGAGTATCTCGTCTCTGGTGAGTCTTCAATACTGTACCTGCATTACACCTAAATCTCCATGTACTCGCTTAACATCGTGAAAACTAAATCATACTGAATAACTTACATACGTGCCTAAACTTCATACATATTATTTCCATGCATACTTACGTACACACGCGCATACACACCTACTTGAATACATACACACACACATTCCTGCCAACCTACATGCATACCTACATATAACCACATCTTTATCATTATATACGTATCTACATCCACACATACCTACATCAGTACGTACACTCATGATATTATACCTATATACATACATAATCCCCAATTGCAACGTACCGAACTCTTACACGCCTACTCTCAAAACATACCCTCATATATCCACGTATTCTTACTTACGTACTTATAAACATACATACATACCTATCAATTATGGGCATACACTTAAATTCATAAAAACGTAAGTTAAACTAGTCGTACATAACTTAAAACGCGTTTAAACGAGTTCCCAAGACAAAACAGGACACAAAAATAATTTTCGCAGAATCATGACCCGTCGCGTGGCGCGACGCCCCCATTTCAGCAGAAAAGTTGCAGCTGTTTGCTGCATATTCCCAGCACGTTCGGATTTTACGGAAACGAGCATAACTCTCTCTTTTCTTATCCGTTTTACTCGATTCTTTTTCCTACGTGATTGTAATTTAATTCTCCATCTCATGGAGTGATAATACAATATTGGGGTTACCGAAATTTATGACTATTAAGCCTTCGGCTCGTTACCCTTTTTCCCACTTTTGCCCCTTTCATGCATTTATCATCATAACTTGTTTGTTTGACCTTAACTTCATATGAACCTAATAATTTCAAGGTCACTTACCATAAAAGATTCATTTCCGGATACCTTACACCTTATTCCACCCAGTATCGCTCAAAAGCTCATTTTGACCCGTTAAGGGTATTTGCGCATAAAAAGGTCTATGACTTACAAAAACCCTACTTCTCACTATCATACTTGTCTAAAACATTACTCTAGTCGCATAACTTGTTTCCTAGACTACCTTTAAGATTGTTTGCTCAATATACCCATCAAGGGCGTTTTAGTCAACTTTAATCCTATCATTCACGACGTAAGACTTCAGCACATATTTGACTTCAATCATCCTGTTTAATTAATTAAAACACTATATTACTTAAACAAACTAAGAAGTGATTACGGAAATCACTTACCTTGTGCATCCGTGTTCGTGTCTACTCCTTGCCTCCTCTTGACCCGTTAGCCATCCATGCTTCGAGTCCGTCACGACATGATTCCTATTCTTTCGTGTCACCAATTTACATTCTCGTTAGCATACGACATAGTACATGTTAACGATCATATTAATCACATGTTTCACATTTGACTTTCGTTAGTCGATTCTAGCTAACACAAACATATAACCAAATTCATATCCCTTTAAACGCATGTAATTCATCATGTCAGTCCGTTTAATACGTATCGACATAACAGGTACCATACCACTTCCTATAATCCTACCCTTATGGTAACTAGTTAAATCGTACTTCATATGAGTAGTTGACTTTCTGAAAGTCAACAGTTCATTAATTTAACTTTCGACTTATCATCATATACTCGTAACATCATAACAAACTATACGGACGACACTATATACATTTCATCATACACTTGGTGTGTGTACACCATTTAATGCACATTGTACAACTAATTAAAGCACATTCTTCCTAGTTCATATGTAAATCATCAAATCCTACTACTAATCATCATGCATCATTCACATATAAGCACCAAACATATTAACATCACATTTCTTTCCATTCAACTCACAAGAATTCATCATATCCATCATAATACATCAACAATCAACAAGAATTGCACATGGATGATCATTCAAGTCATCATCTTCACCAAAACAAATGGGTTTCACCTCTAAACATAAAATTAACCTAAACCATTCATAGTCTATGTTCTATATCATGATACTAACACGTACTCATACTAAATTTCATCCCGATTCACGGATTAAAACATAACCCACTTCATACAAGATCACCAATCTTAATTTTTAGACATACCTTATGATCCCCTTGTGAAGGTGATCATTAATCCATGTTCATTTATGAATTTGAGCTTCGATTTATCCTTCAATTTGATCATATAAGGTTGAGCTAGGGTTTGGCTCAAATGGGAGCTCCTGATCTTTCTCGAACACACACGATGTGTGTGTGTTTGTGTGTGAGTTTTGTTATTTAATAAATCAACTTTCATCTTATTTCATTTAGCCCCCTCGTGTTTGCCACTAAACATAATTGGCACAACCTTCATCTTTTAATAGCTTCTACCATACACTTAACTAGGTTAAATAGTCTAGTTATTTATTTCGTTATATATCTTATAAAAGCATTTTACGAATATAATCATTCGGATTTTGGGGCGTTACAGTACGCCTCTCTGTGCCTAGTCGTGTCTCTAGAATCAGGATACTCATAGCTGCTCATCGCTATATCCGCGAACTTCTCATTGCACTCCTCTAGCGTTTTGGTGGTCATCAGATTGCCACCAGCAGTGGTGTTCAGCATATTCCTTGTGGTGGGTGTCACTCCATGATAAAACTTCTCAACTAACGCCCAATCCTCGAACCCATGATGAGGACACTTGATCAATAGCTCTTTGAATCGCTCCCACATCTCGTAAAAGATCCTCCCTCCTTCTGGCGGAACTCCTGAATCATGCTCCTCAGATGAGCAGTTTTGGCAAGGGGAAAATACTTTCCTAAGAACTTTTCTTGCATCACAGCCCAAGTGGTGATGGATCCTATAGGAAGGGATTCCAACCAAGCATGGGTTCGGTCAACAAGTGAGAATGGGAATAGGCGCAGCTTGCAGGCGTCCTTGTTAACGCCCTTCACCTGGAACGTGTAACATTTCCATTTTTATATTAAAATAAAGTATATAAAAACTTATAGTATTAAACGGGTAGATTACGGGTAAGTTGATAGTTAGAAATATGAGATATTTAGACAGACATAGGATCCGTTTAATAATTAAATTATAAAAATACATTATATTTGAACTTACTCCATTTTTAATGAAACTTGGGTCAAAATGTAGATAAAAATATTCTCGTTCTAATGACATATTCATCGTTTTATAAAACGTTATATTTTAGAAGTTATAAGCGATAAATGAGTGAAGTAGCTGAATTAATTATAATAATAATATAATAAAATAAATTTATGAATTATGACTTTAATTGTATACATACGTGTCCTAAAAAAGAATAAAGAAGTGAATTGTGTGTGCACGCGTGTACCATTAGAAGGAATCTTTTCCTTTAAAGTGATGTCCAAGTTTTCCTACAACTATAAAAGGCAGCATAGTTAGCTGTCCAAAATTGCTCAAATCCCTTCACATCTCTCGCCCTCTCTCTCTCTATTCTATATTTCTATTTTTTTTTCTTTCACCTATAATACTCCAAAGTCCTGCCCCATTTTAAGTGTTTTAACCCCTGATCACTGAGTGGATACCCTGTCCGATTGATCTAGAACCCATCAACGCATGTTAAAGCTCTGCCTGACTAAGTACGTTGGGGTTCTGTCTCGGATGTATTGATAAGTTAAATTGGGTTATTGCACTAATCACGAGTGCATTATATATTTTAAATAGCTCAGGAGTTATACCGAAGATTATACCAGGCGGCTTTTAGTTGAACCCTAAAGTTACAAAGTGAGTCATTCTTCTTTTTATCACCTTTTTGTGATATATTTATATTTAAAAATGATTTACAAAACCCTAAATGTTTATCGCGATAGGTATAATAACTTGATTTTTCTTATTTTTTCAACTTTTGATCCTTCGTTCGCATCCCGGTACTTGGTTTTAACATCTTTTAGCTCGTTTTCCTCCTCTTTTCAGCTACTTTCATCCACCAAGACCTGCGAAACACAAACAAATCAAATGTACAAGTAATCTAATTAAAACGACACTAACTCTACCTAAAAACTGAACAAACTATACAAGATAATTAACATATTTTGAAATACATCAAAAAGCGACGAATTTTGATCCCAAGCACAACATTTGCTGTGTGCTCAATGAAAATTTATCAAAGATGGAACCGTTCAAGCCTATATTACCATTCTTTGATCGTGCTCGGATAAAGAAGGTTGTCACTGATCAACATAAAGCATATAGATCACATGTTGAAAGATTTTGGGAACATGCCAAGTATGTCAGATCCACCGACTATGCATTTTGTTGCTATTGTCGGAAATGAAGACAAGAAGGTCATTATTACTGAGGATCTTATTCGAATGGTGTTAGCATTTGGTGATAGACCCGAAGATCCAACTGGATACCCTGAAAGAATGGTGAAAGGATGTTTCTTCCGTATGGGCTATACAGGGGATGTAAACGAAGCAACTTTTTCTAAAGCAAATGTTTCTCGCCCGTACAAGTTTTAGTGCATTCAGTGATTCACGCTCTGGGGCACAAGAAGGGAGGCTACGATGTTGTTATAGACTATATAACGTGTATGATCGTTGCACTTACTTTAAATCTTCCGTATAATTTTTCAAAGCTCATATTCGAACAGATGAAAGGGAACTTGGTACCGGGAAGATTTTTGCAGTATCCAAGTTTCGTACAGATGCTGCTAAATGATCTTATTCCAAATGTTGCTAAAGATGAATTTGATTCCCTACCATTGGAACATATGACGAATCTGTTATTGGATCATAATCAACAATACAAAAATAAAGCAGATGAAGACATTCCAAGAAGAATCATAGAGAAAGAAGCATTTCAAGAAGAATCAGGTGGTGAAGTACGTGGTGAAATAATAGAAAGTGAAGAAATAAATGTTTTTAATGTCAAAAAATATCATATGCCACATGATCTGAGAGCAAGGGCTGAGAAAAAGACTAGTAAAAGGAAGAAAAAATCAACAGATTGTGAAGATGAATCGTATTAACCTAACTTGGAAGAAACAACACAGCAAAAGAAAGGTGCTAAGAGATAAAAGAGTAAAGTTGGTGGTTCTAGTGTGAAGAAGATTGGTTCACCATTAACTAAGAAGGCCATAAAAAGAATTGAAGAGCATGTGAAAGAAACAACAACTGTTGGAGCTGAACCAGTAGTTACGGAGAAGAGTGCACCATCTGTAGAAGCTGAAGTTGAACATGTTATTCCAATTCAAACTCCAACGACTTCACAGCAAGTTTCTACAACACCAATTCCACCAATCTCTCCACATCCTCGAGTATAACCTCGAGCACAACAACAAACTCAACAACGTCAACAATGACATCCAACTGGTCCATCTTTCAGAGATACTGGTTATCTATTTGATGATGATAGTCAATTTCCAAATATTGATACGTTGAATTTGGATTTTCTCAATGATCTTAATGATAAAAAGATTAAGCAATTAGAAGGCGAAGTAAAGAAATTGGAAAGTGAAGCAAAGAATATGGAAGCGGTTACAGCAAGTCTTGTTTCTGAGAACGAACGATTACGAAAGAGGTCTAGTGATTTGGAAGCTGACAAAAAGTTGAAAGATCGAAAGCTTGAAATTTTGTACAAAGTGTTAGAAAAAAGAATGGGGATTGATTTTGAAACAGAATTCAATCAGATTGAGATAGAAGAGGCTGAAGCAAGAAATGCTGAAAGAGCACGAAAAGCTGCTGCAGAATCAAAGGTTGCTAGTACTGATAAAGGCAAAGGAAAGATTGATGTTTTTCCAGAGATTGTGCCTGAGCCTGAAAAAACGAAATCACCTGAACCTAAGAAAGAAAAATCACCCGAGCCTGAAATAGAAAAGTCTCCTGAAACAATGTTTGCAACTGAGATTGAAGCGACTGATATCACCAAGTTCGTTATGATTAAGAGTATTTATGATCTTGAACAAGATAAAGAGAAAGAGGATGATGAAAAAGAGGATGATGAGGTGTTGGATACCGAAGGGTCAGATCATGGTGATGATGATAATAAAGGTGATGATGATGATGACAATATGGGTGGTACTGGGATGGTTGTTTATAAGCCAAGATCTTCAGAGTCTGATACTCAACATGATTACGTGAATGATAACGAGAATCAAGAAGATGTTGATGGAGAGGGGGAGTGTGGTAATGATCCTGTGAATGATGAAGATACTTCAGGGAATCTTCAGAGATGTTGTTCCTCTAACGGTTGTTCCTGAAAGTAACAAGATAACTATATATCTCTTCCACGATTTTGAAAAAGGTGAATTTGTTCATAATTATACAAAAGAGGAGATTGCACAGATGTGTAGAACTGATGAGAACTCATTCGAGTTTGATTTTGAGGAAGAGTTGAACAATATTGATATTGCAAAGCCTGACGACTACGTGTTTAAATACATTCCAGAGGCTGATAACTATAATAATGTTGTCGTGGAAGATGATTCAGACGATGAATTGCCAAAGTATTCTAGAGAAGGAACTGATGATTTCCCAACATTTCAAGAGATGTTTGATCAAGAAACAAATGATTTGTTGAAAAGAGAGATAGAAGAAACAATTAAGGATGGTGAATCCCGATGATAGATAAAAATCAGATTAGAGAAGCCCGGAAAGCTTGGTTCAAAGCTATGCCCAGAGACAGAAAGTTTAGAAGACCACTGGCATTCTTTACAAGAAACCAGGATGTATCACTAGGGGATATTATTAGTTAGGGATGGATACCGGAGTTGAATGTTTGGGGGATTAAACGAGAATACGGAGTTCAATACTTTCGATACATGCAAGATATAAAGACCCTGCCATGGTGGGACGTACATGAGTTGTGCCAAACAAAACTGATTAACTTTCAGATGAGACAAGGTGATCAGAAGCTGTGGAAGTACATCAGATTTGAAGCGCGTCATAATTTTCCTAACTTGAAACCACACTATCCTTTTAAAGAAAAACAAAGATTGATCCAATAACACAACTGCCTGACGTGACCTTGATTGTTAAACGTTCTCGAGCCATGAAGCATATGCCTCTGATGAAGCTATAACAAGATTTTCATATAGATTTCAGATGGTGGGATTATGATCGAGTGACTGGTGAAGTAGTGATTGTGCTAAAGACTGATGGTTTATGGAGGGAGATAAGGATTTTAGATCTTATATGGCTGGTGAATCTATCGAAGAAAGATATAGAATGTTTGTACTACAACAAGATATGCTATCCAAGTACAAGATATAGTACAGGCTATGCAGTATCAGAATGTCATCAAAATCTGCTACGCTTATGAGATTAATTCTGTGAAAATGTGGAACACAAAATGGTGAGAGATTGAAAAAATAGAGTTTATGAAGGAAGTTCGAAAGGAAGAAAGGATTGCAGCGAGAATGAAAAGGGCTTCAATCAGAAGATTTCAATTTATTAACAAGCCAATTCCTACTGATCAAACGTCGATGACTTTCTTTGAGCTGAAGCGTCAACGTGTAAAGAAGTATTTCTTTGGGCGTTAGAAGTTTTTGAAGGTATGAAGTTTTTGAAGACCGATCGAGACTGCGGCAACATCCAAGGGGGAGTTTGTTGATACACTGTATCTGTTGCCTACGTCATCGAGTCGTGTCGAGTCTGTAATAGGATAAATGTTAGATTATTCAGATTTTGTGTTTGTATTATACATCCCTACGGATGTAGCCACATCCGCACGGACGAGCACATCCGTACGGAAGTAACTTAGTCCGCACGAAGGTGATGTTTCGTAGTATAAATATCATGAGGACTTAGTGTTAGATAGATTTTGCTGAACTGACGGCGAAGCTCTGTCGGATTGTTTTCTCGATTGTAACCATTGACAAATTAATGAAAACATTGACAAATTAACTAACCTGGTTATGCCGCCTAATCAAAATGGATTCCGCACATGTTGACTAGGTTAGATATTAACTGAGCTAAACGTCTATGGAAAACGGTCCTCACAGTTACTAGCCTCTATTAATGTTTTTACGTGATACAATCATTATAATATTTTCTAATGAAAGGATACAATGACAATAAGAATTTATAACATTCCAAAACATTCTTTCATAAAAATACACATTGAAAATTTGAAATTAAAGGTCAAACCATAGTTAAGTTTATACTCTTTTTTTAATCTTTAAATATATAATAAAAGCATAGCTATTGTCACTTGTTGGTCAAACAGGTTTTACGGTAAGCTTGCTATTAAATAAAAAACACGATGTGAGGTTCTTTATCTTGCTTTTATTTAACCGTCTATTTTGACCCAACCTATTTTTTTTTTGTCCCTGTGGCGAAAATTTATAGATCTGCAATTGGTTAGTTAGTTCTCCCCAAAAAAAACTAAAAATTCCTTATTCAATTTTGGTACCAACACTATATTTACCGGCATTCCTTATTCAATTTTGGTACCAACACTATATTTACCGGAAAACGATATTGATGTCGTTATTTACCGATTACCAAAATAAAAATAAAAAAATCCCAATATTGCATAGTATCGATCTGAAAACGATATTGATGCCGCTATTTATCGATTACCAAAATAAAAATAAAAAAGTTCCTAATATTGCATAATATCGATTAATGTTAGGATCTGAGTTTCTTATGATTGTGTTTTTTTTTTAGAATTAAGAAGATGAATAAGTAATTGCAGCGGAAATTAAATGGAAACAAACTTTCACACAATCAAACAAGAGAATTGCTTTCAACACACATGTTTATCATTGAACCGAATGATTAAATTTATTTCAATCTTCAATTACAACTGCATGCATGTATTACAAACTCCAACTCCCCCTCAGCCTGAGCTCACAATAGTTTGTTCGTACAGGAAGACAAGTGATGAAAGAGCTAATAGAACAGTACATGGTACTGTTCTATTTATAGGCACGAGCAAACTACTGAAGCATCTTGGCTGACGTCACCATGAAAGTGACATCTAACTTCCTAACAACCTACAACTACTGTTCTATACAAGCACTGCTCACTAACTACTGATTACATTACAATACAAATAAGTAAACTAAACTACTGCTTCTCATTCCACTGTTGTGACTCCAGCAGTACTTTATATCTTCAGCAGTGCTTGACCCATATCAGCAGATTGAGCATCAGTGCTTTAGTCATCATCAGTCTTTAGACTTGATCAGTTGTTGTAGGACAACAGTTATAGACGAACAGTGGATGGAGGTCATCAGTTGTTAGAACACTTTCAAGGGGAGAGAATGAATATAACATCTGCTTATTCTGGATCCACTGCTCTGATCTAGTTTTGGCTTTAATCAACTGTTCCTCTGATAGGGTTCAATTCCAACAATTAAACTCATTTAGTACAATACCGATATTAGGAAAAACCTATTCAAAAGCATTTGAGTATTAAAGTTATTCTATTCTACTTTGATAATTCTTTCATCTATCACTGTTACATTAAATAAATTATTGATTTGAAAACCATACATAATATATAAAGAATTTGAATTAAACTTCCGCTTTATTAACGGTCAATAAAACGTGTGAAAGCCATCACTACTTTGGTGAGGTAGTAGAGGCTTTGTGCCTCTTGAGGAGATATCGGGTTCAATTCCTAGCATGAGATAAATTGATGTAATTTAGAAGTAGGAATTATGTAACTTTTGCTGTTAAAAAAATAAAACGTGTGAAAGAAATTCAAATCTTAGTATTTTAGATCCTCCAAATTCAAGATCCTTAAACCAAACATTCCCTTGATTAAAATTCAAAAGCATTAATTAACTTTTTTACTAAACTTCAAAGTCCTTAAACCAAACATTCCCTTGATTAAAATTCCAAAGCATTAATTTTTTTTTTAATAAACTAACATGTTTAAACCAATTTTGTTACTTAGATCATTAATATATTACGTATAGCTATAAAACTTGACTATTTAATTATTATCTTCATAATGTGTAATAAGATTTAAACTACTTATATTTACAATTTTCTTGAAAAATAAAAATATATAAAAGTAAAAATAATAAGTAATATAATTAGAAATGCCAACGAATATATTTCAAAAATCTAAAGGGTATTCCTGATACACGACTAGCAATGAGTAATCTCTAATTTGAAGCCCCCAAATTTGAACTCAACAATTTTTCATCAGTTTTATCGATTTTGAATTATTGTTCTAGGGGTGTGCAATAACTGAACCGTTAATCGAAACTGAACCGAAAACCAATAAAACCGAACCGAAACCGAATTAACCGAAAGTCGGTTAACCGAAATTAACCGAACCAAACCGAATCATATATTTTTTTATATATTTCTAGCTTTTATACCTCTATTTCATGTTTTATACTTTCATTTCATGTAATAATACCTCATTTATTAATGCCTTCATTTCATTTATTTATACCTTTAATTCATTTATTTATACATCCATTTTATGTATTTAAACATATATTCATGCATTTATACCTCTATTTCATTTATTTATACATCCATTTCATGTATTTATATAAATCTATTTCATGTATTTATATCTCCATTACATGTATTTCTAAGCAAAAAAAAATATCCCTTGTTTGAATTGGTTATTAACCGAAAATTAACCGAACCGAACCGAACCGAACCGAAAACCGATGAATTAACCGAACCGATTAACCGATGACTTCGGTTACGGTTACGGATAATGCTAATAACCGAACCGAACCGTACACACCCTAATTCTTTGATAAAAACTTATGTGTTACGTAACTCTAAATGTAACAAGAGTTGTTTTTTTAATAAGTTGGACATTTTTTAACCCAATTGTCTCACTCAAATTCATATAGTTATGACTCTACTAATTTAGGTTATACGGTATAGTGATGGTCCTTACTTGGAGGATGATCCACCACGTAGGCGTCACATAGGATGTGTGAGGATGAGGCAAAGAGTATGGAGGTATGGAAATGAGGGAATGAACCTAAAATGTATATGTATGTATTTTATGTATAGGTGTGTGAGAGAGGGGGAGAGCTGTTTTTTGTCTTTTTGTGGCCCGTCGGAGACGTCCACTTGCGGACGGTCAGGACGCCACTTGGGGGGGGGGGGGGGGGCAACATGGAGAGAGGACCGGCGCCGGTGAGGGACGGTCCAAAGCCGATCCTCATACCGAGCAACCTTACAGATAAACGTTGTATCGACATATTTAATTCGATTATTCTAAATAAACATGATTGAACTTTGGCATCACTCCCATGACTATACATCATCATCTTGATTTGTACCTTTTCAGGAAGGAGTTGTCAAATTGTTAACCACTAAATCGTGAAAGGTCGCCAACAAAACCGTGATAAGTGATAAGAGATGTTGGTGGCACGAATGGTATTCAATCACTTGATTGTCTTGTCTCCGTAATGTAATTAACGCATTTTCTTATTTAATTATTGAATATATAATAATATTGATTTTTTTGTGACTTGAATAAATAGTAATAGAATCTTTTTGACACATGTCATTCTCTGATGTTTTCTCACATTATTTTTCAATTTATCCCCTTCTATTAAATAATAATAATATTAAAAAATAATTAAACTAAATCCAATTTAGATAAAAATAAAGATTTGTTTCAACTTTGAATTAATATTAATAATAATATATATTTTTTGTAATTACTTCTTCTGCGTAGAAGATAGGAGTTTTTTTTAATTTGTTCATAGAACATAATTAGGATAAGTATATAAATTCTTATTTTTATTATTCAATTAAATTTAGTTAATTTATTGTTTCTCACCATAATTCTTAATTTCTCTCTTCTATTAAATAATAATGATATTAAAAAATAATTTAACTAAATCTGATTTAGATAAATAAAGATTTTTTTCAACGTTGATAATAATAATATATATATTCTTTGTATTTACTTCTTTTCCGTAAAGTTTTTTTTTAATTTATTTGTAGGACCATAATTAGGATAAGTATGAAAAAATATGTTTTTATTATTAAATTTAGTTAAACTGTTATTTAATATTACAATTTTTTATTTAGTATTATTATTATTATTATTTATTTAAATTTATTTTCTCAACTAATCTTTTTTGACACATGTCATTCTCTGGTGTTTTCTCACATTATTTTTCAATTTATCCCTTCTATTAAATAATAATAATATTTAAAAATAATTAAACTAAATCCAATTTAGATAAAAATAAAGAATTGTTTCAACTTTGAATTAATATTAATAATAATATATATTTTTTGTAATTACTTCTTCTGCGTAGAAGATAGGAGTTTTTTTTTTAATTTGTTCATAGAACATAATTAGGATAAGTATATAAATTTTTATTTTTATTATTCAATTAAATTTAGTTAATTTATTGTTTCTCACCATAATTCTTAATTTCTCTCTTCTATTAAATAATAATGATATTAAAAAATAATTTAACTAAATCTGATTTAGATAAATAAAGATTTTTTTCAACGTTGATAATAATAATATATATATTCTTTGTATTTACTTCTTTTCCGTAAAGTTTTTTTTAATTTATTTGTAGGACCATAATTAGGATAAGTATGAAAAAAATATGTTTTTATTATTAAATTTAGTTAAACCGTTATTTAATATTACAATTTTTTATTTAGTATTATTATTATTTATTTAAATTTATTTTCTCAACTGTTTCTTTTATTTTTTCTACTTATTAAATAATAAGCATCTAATATTTTATTGGTTTGACCCCCTGTAATACAGATGTTTCTAACATAATAATAAATACATCAATAAATTATAATACATAAAAAGTATATCAAAGTTTATTTTTTAAATACATATCTTGATAATTGTATGTGTTAACTAATGACATTATATTTATTCAGCTCTTTATAATACACGTGTTTTTTAAGATATATTTTTTATTACTTAGTGTACAAAATTATATTTATACGACCCGTGTAATACACGGGGTTATAATCTAGTTTATATATAAATATAAATATAAATAGCAACTTTTCGACCCCTCAGGGGCGGGACTTTGTTTTTAGTAGATTATGGTTTTCTATTCAGAAAGGGATGACGGCGCAGTTTGTTGCTCGTCTACCTGCTATCCTTATGTAATTTGCCCTGATGATTGAAATGAAATAATTAGAGTTCATGAAAAAAATATAAATTTAATTTCTAATGGTTTGACTAGGGTCCAAAAGGTTGTTCACAGCAGTTGCTCATCAACATGGGGGCAGGGGTTTGTCTTTAATAGGCTAGGGTTTGCTATTCAGAAAGGGGTAGCGGCGCAGCTTGTTGCTCGCTTACCTGCGATATTGATGTAACTCGGCCAATCTATATATGAAATATTTTCGTTTAGATGTAAAAAAAAATGCTTTGAGTTAAAATTGATAATCAATTTCATACAAGATGCTACTAAATCAATCATGTAAAAGCGAATAAAAGATATATATTTTTCTCTTTGTAAGTTTGTAACTAGTTTTGATGAAATTCTAATCTCAAATTACCATATGATTAATTACAAGGGTGTAGGGGTGGGTGCGGTAAAGGTAGCGGTGAACTCATTTACTGTGTGGGGAACACCGCCGCCGATGGTTTTTACCACGGGTGGTTGAGTGAAATCGGGGATTAGTCACTGCTTGATTATTTGAACGTTCGGGATGCCTTTTTGAACGTTTATGACTGTTGGCTTTTATAAAAAATTAATTCACAATTTTACACTATATAAACCCAACAATTCATACTCAATCACAATTTATCTCAAATAATTCATACCAATTTCTCATTATCCCATTTTCTTATTTCTAAACTCACAATTCATACATAATTTTATTTATTTTTATTTTAATGTAATTTTTTTATTTTATTGTACTTTTATTTTGTTAAAAGAATATGTTTTATTTTGTTAATGCTAATTTATAAAAAAAGAAAAAAAGAGTTTACCTCTACTCAAACCACCCTTTAGGGTCAAAGTGGTGGTCACATCTTGAGAAGAGGTAAATTTTTCATCCACTCAATCATCTATTGTCATGTCAACTCCCATCTCTAAGATCATGGGGTATGGTGGGACTTGGGTTGGTCATTGATTGACACGTGGAATGGGGTGGCAGACATGGGTAAACCCACATTGAACACGGTATGACCGGGGCGGGGGTTTGGGGCGTGGGTTTGGTGGGCTTGTGGGCTGACCCGCTGGGCTGACCCGCTGGGCAGTCCCAATATGATTTAAAACACAAATTTAATTTTTTTAATATTTTTAAATAAAGAAAATTACAAAAAAAGAAAATTACAAAAAAAAAATTCCTAACTTTTATATTTGTTTTTTATCTTTTCTCTCAACGCCAAGACTATTTCTAACTCGTCACCCTGTAGGTGATCAATCGGCTGGGATAGAATTTTCAAATCATCCCGTCTTTGTTTCAGGGCATCTCTAGCTTCTTTGCTCCTTCGTATTTCGGCCCTTTGTTGTTGGAATACGTTGAATGTATCCATCTTGCATGAAATGTCATCCAACTGGTCGTTGCATATTCCCCTATGCGAGCCAGAACTCTCAGCTGAAGGCGATGCCGTTTGTTTTTTAGCACGCCTTCTTGAGGCATTTCTTCCATGCTCAGGCCGGTTTGGGCTTGGCGAATCATCCAAAAGGTCCTCAAACTCTTGATCTCGTGCATCAGATTGGGCTTGGGACGAGGCCCTTGACCTTTTACTAGACGAGTTAGTTTCGCTACCAATGGGGATAGTCGACCACTTTGGATGGAATTTACAAATCTCCCAACAATGCATGAAACGGAAGTCGGTCTTCATATTTGATTTGAATGCGACCAGTGCATTTGTCAAAATGTCGGCTTCGGTTTCACCACTTTTAGGGTTTTGCTTTGCTTTATTTAAAAACCCACTAAATTTTGTAAGGTGGGTGCTTATTTCGCTCCACTTTGAGGATAAGCTATCGTTTTCACGATAAGTCTCCCTACCCATTTCTTCATGGAATAGTTTACTAACTCATTCCCACAGGGCGGTTCGATGTTGCGAATTTCCTATTTTAATAAAAAAATATTAATATATTACAAACTTATATAAAAAATAACCATTCCATTAGTAAAAACAAAGGTTAAGAATACCTAAAGTTGAATGTTGAGATTGTTCACAACAAGCCCTCGCCAATGCAACTTCTTCGGCATAGACCCATTTTTGTTGTTTTCGTTTGGCGGTTTCAACTACTTTATTGTTACACCCTAAATCATATTTGACAAAAAGTCGCAGCGGAAACACTAACCATAAAATTTCTTGCATTAAAAATATCTCAACTTATTTAAACTTTTAACTTTAACTTGATTCTTAATCAAAAATCTGTCATCCTCTTATTCGTTAACTAGAAACATAGCTTTCGCTTATTACATTTTACATTCAACGTCCCCGTACAATCTCTCAAGTGACTCGGTCTTCGATTCCTAATCCTTGTGATAACCGCTTATCATCCGTACAACCTGCATTCACCACATACATTCATAACATTAGTACATATTAAAGGAACAAAGTTCATTCGCATACACTTCACACTTCGTCATCTTTTAAGCTTTAAGCATTTCATCTGCATATCCATTTCCTGGTGAGGCTTCAATAATGTACCTGCATTACTTCTCATTCTCAAGGTACACCATTAGTACCATTAACACTCAATGTGTCTAGATCATGCGTACATACGTACTTACATACAAACATACATACACATTTGCATACATCCATACCTTTCCTACAACTTTACATACGTGCAAACTCTCATACATACCTCCATACGTACTTGCATACACAACTACATATGTACGTACCATTCCTACATCTTTACATACATACATAAGCTTGTACATATCCTTATACATACCTACATACACATCCACATACGAACATACCTATCTTACATCATTACATTCATGTATTCAATCGTACATACCATTAAGCATACATGCATACACATCTACGTACAAACATACCTTCCCTACAACTTTACATACGCGCATATACTCATACATACCTTCATGCGTACTTACATACACAACTACATACGTACATATCAATCCTACATATAAACATACATGCATTCATAACTATACGCTTACTTACATTCGATAAATTAATGTAGCTATACATATACATGCTCTCACTCACACGTACATATACTTACGTAGTTTTTCCTAAATACATTCCTACAAACCCACATATTAGCTCAAACAAAGTTAAAGAGCCTTTCGGGAGCGTTACAAGTTAACCGGGTATGCATGACGCGAAAAACAGAGAAAACAATCAACATAACCCGTCGGCGACGGGCTCTATACCCGTCGGCGACGGGCTCGGGAAACACCCGTCTCGCACATCAGTCCGTCGGCAGAAACTTAAGGCGTCGGACAAGATCTGCTCATACGAACCCGTCGGCGACGGGCTCTATACCCGTCGGCGACGCCCCCTCCAAAGCCTCATTTTCTGCAGATTCGTTTCGTCGTCCGAACGCACTAAAACGCGTGTAACTTTTGAACCGTTTACCCGTTTAACCTCCCGTTTCTTCCTACACGCTTGTAAATTCACATTCTATCATCTAAACTTATAATCCCACCTCCGGATTAAGGAAATTCTTAACTTACTTGCATTCGGTTTATTATCATATTCAAGTTATTTGACCCGTATGTGCATTTATCAACATAATCTGTTCATTTGACCTCAAACTCGTATAATCTTTATAATTTCATTGACGCCTATCATAAAAGATTAAATTCTCGGATGCCTAGCATCCTCTTGACCCATTTTCGCTTAAAAGCTCATATTTGACCCGTTATGGGTATTTGTGCATTAAATAGTCTATGTCATAACAAAACCATACTCTTCGCTTTTACACATGACCAACACATTACTCTAATCAAATAACTTGCTTCAAAATTACTTTTAAGCTCGTTTACCCCAAAATACCCATCAAGGGCATTTTGGTCAACCTTAAACCCATCATTTACGACGAAGGACTTTAACACGTATTTGACCTCAAACGTCTTGTTTAATCCATTACAACACTTTATTACTTACTAGTACTAAGAAGTGATTACGGAAATCACTTACCTCATGCATCCGTGTCCACATCCGTTTCCACGCCTCTTCTTGACCCGTTAGCCTTTCGCGCTTGAGTCCGTCTCCACATGATTCCTATACTTTCATGTCATAGAAATCACGCTATCATTAGCATACTCATTTGTATATGATAACAATCGTATCAATCCCATATTTCACACTTAACTTTCATCAATCATTCCTAACAACCATAACTCATATAATCATGTTCGCATACGTTTAACTCATGTAACTCATCATGTTATTACATTTAACACGGATTGACATTACAAGTACCATACGACTTCTCATTAACCTATATTTATGACAACGAGTCAACTCATGTTGCTTATACTTAGTTGACTTTCAAAAGTCAACTATTAACCATACATATCTATCGACTTATCACCGTATACCCGTAACATCATAATCGACTATATGGACGACATTATATACATTTAATCATTCACTTGGTGTGCGTACCACCTTTTAAGCATAACGTACAACCAATTCATACACAATCTTCTAAATTCATACATAGTTCATCAAATGCTTCTACAATCCAACATGAGGTATTTAAATTAAACATCAAACATGTTATCATCACATTCTATTCACTTCATCTAACAACAATTTATCATCTCTTATCCCATTTCTTTAAACATTCACACACATATATTATTCCAACATTATTAACATATGTGAATTATCAAATTACATTACATCATCTAAAACCCACTTCATAACTACTTGTTAATCACTTACAAGTGATCTAATCTTAAGTTCTTCATAATTCATCATACTTTTGATATATGTACTACCTTGTAAGCATAGTGTACAACTAGTTCATGCATATCATTCTAATCTCATACACAATTCATCAATTTCTTCCTCCTTATCAACATGATTCATACATGCATAAACATCAAACATACTAGTATCACATTTCTTTCAATTCTTCTAACAAGAATACATCATACAACTCAAAATACATCAATATTAAGCAAGAACTTAGACATAGGTGATTTACCCATGTCATCATCTTCACCTTAACAAATGGGTTTCACCCTTAAACATCAAATTAACCTAATTCATGCATAATCCATGTTCCAAATGATGAATCTAACACATGCTCATACTCAATTTCATACATATTCGCGATTTACAACATAACCCACTTCGTGCATAATCACCAAGCTAGCTTTTAAGACATACCTTGTGATCCCCTTGTGAAGGTGATCGTTAATCTATGCTCGGTTATGAGTTTAAGCTTCATCTTGCCCTTCAATTTGAAGATTTTTAAGAAACTAGGGTTTGAACCCTCATGCTTCTTCCTGATCATCGATACACACACATACACTATGTGTGTGTGTGGTGTTTTAATTTTGTTTTATAAAATCATGTTTCAAGTTTGGCAATCCTAGTCCCTCATGTTCTCTTTCTTATTTATAATTTGCACAACTCTTATTCTCTCATTGTTTCTACCATATATTTAACTAGGATAAATAACCTAGTTATTTATTTCTTGATGTGCCATATCATAACATTTAACGAATGTAAACATTCGGGTTTTGGGGTGTTACATTTATCCTCCTCGGTTTTTTTTCTTATGACTTCTTTTTTTGATGGGTTTCGATGCGGAAGGACCCTCTTTGGGTGGTTGAGTTTCGGGAACGGATTCGTTTTGTGAAAGATCGATGGAGGTTGGTGAAAGGTCGATGGACGATTGTGAAAACGGGGTAGGTATTGAATCTTCGGTATGTGGGAAGTTAGTAAATACACGATTCCCGATATACGATGCATAATCCGCCATGTCGGGCATAGTAGAGTGTATGAAAAATGGACGAGCTACTGGACGAGTGGGTGGTGGGCTAGGATTATTTTCTTGGAATCCATACGGGTTGCTCGGGTCAAAAGGACGGTTGTAAGGATGCATTTTTTTCGTTTTGTAGAAGGAGAATTGAAGATGTATAGAAGATGTGGTTGAATGTGGTAAAAAAATGAAAGTAAAATGTGAGTTTTATAGTGAAAAAATGGAAGATTTTTTTTTTTAAATATAGCCGTTGGCCAACGGCTAGCCCAACGGCTCTTTTCTTTTGGTCATTCACAAACCGCCATGTCACCTTGCTCCCCCGCCCCACGCCCGGCTTGAAACCCAAGCCCCAAGGGGCCACGCCCCAACCCAAGCCCACCCGGGTTGGTGCCTTTGGCGTTTTACCCCAACCCACGCCCAAACCCCCGCCCCATACCCCACGGCCTAAGTATCCTCTTACCCAAAAACATAAGGGATAATCACCTCTCTTGGATAGAGGTAAACAATTTTTTTTTAATTTAAATTATGTATTTAAACAAAATTAATAAAACATGATAAATTAAATAACGTCATTACATTAAACTAAATTAAAAAAAAAGACAATACATAAAATTAAAACTAGTAAAATAAAAATTTAGAAATTACATGGCTAATTATATTTTTTTGTGATCTCGCGTTTTTAGGCTAGTGTGATTTCCAACATCTCTGGTGGAACATTATCGTGTGGCCTTTTAAACGTCTCCAAATCCTTATCAAACATAAGTGATCTCAACGTCTCTCGATGTTCATCCGCCAACGCCATAAATTTTTCCTCTCGTTTCTTTTTAATGTCCACCAACTCTTGTTTCATAAATTTGTATTCTTCGAGCTTGTCGGACATACCAATTGACCTTTCGGTCGACGTTGCGGGTCCTTTATCTTTTTTTTTTCCTTCTTGGAGAGGGGTCTAAGTTTATGTCGGGTACACTACTAGTGAATTCGGTATTCGGTGTACCCGCTTGGTAGTTATCTGAATCCGATGACTTTCTTTTTTGCCCCAAGCTACTACTCTCTTCACCCAACAATGGTATCGGGGCCCATTTCTCATGTTTTCTAACCACCTCCCACGCCTCAATATGAAGAAAGCCACCCGGATGTTTTTGTTGGTAATCTTTTAGCGCTTGTTTCATAACATAAGCATCGTCACTCCCGCTAGGACGTAAACAAGCCTATAATAAAAAATACAAATTATATTAAGGTAAAAAATAACAATATATAAAAGGTAAAAAAATAAAAAGTATGTAAACGTAAAAAATTATACACCTTGATGCCAAAAGTCGTTGAATAAGTTCAACTTTCCTTGCATAGCTTTCCATTTTGGATGGACTTGATGAACGGTTCGGGAACTTCCTCCAACCGTTGCATTGTAATGTGCGATAATTTTTTTTCTAAAAACCTTCTGATTTTTGTTGATTGCCTTTTGTCTTGTTTAAACTACAATGCACATACGCCATCGCTAACGCCTCTTCTTGTTTCTTCGTCCAACTTTGACGATCCGCCTTACCCCCTTTCCTTTCGGTTCATCTTCGGCTTCTTCTTCGACTTCAAGTTCTTCTTGTTCGGCATAATCTTCATTTTCGTCTGCATCTAAGTTTTAAGTCTCGAGCACAAATTCTTCTTCTTAGTTATCATCATATATTGGAAGCATGTGTTCAACATTATATTTTGGAGGTTGAGTCGGTGGACTACGATAAGCAAACGGGGCAAAAGCGTTTTGGGCATCCGTAGGATATTCATACACACCGGGTGCAACCATCGTAGGACTTTGTGGTAGTGAAAAAAATTGTGGTGGATAATTGGGTTGGGGTTGGGGTTGGGTGTTGTAAAAACCCGGTTGGGTAGTTTGGACGAAAAAATATGGAGGTTGAGAGTGTGGGGAATACTTTGCGAGTCGCGCCCCCTCGCCTTCGAACCGGAACCCGAAACTTTTTCTTGCCACCACCTTTGTTTTGTCTATCCATAGTATGAGAATTTTGAGATTTAATAAGTGAGAATGAATTAGGTGAAAAATGAGATGCAAAATGGTATTATTTATAATTGTATTTATTTATTTGTTCTTTTTTTAATTAAAACAACTATATAGCCGTTATTCTTCAACGTTCCAAAAAATCACATCAATGTTCAAATGTTACACGTGGTGACTAGTCGCCGATTACCATCATCATCTTCAGTTAGGGAAGGGTCGGCGACAGTGTTGGCCCACGGTGAAAGGGCACACTGCACCATTCCCCGTACCCACCCCATTCACCCTTATGTTTTTTTGGTAAGAGGGGACTTAGAGAGGGGAGTTGATATGACAATAGATGATTGTGTGAGTGGAAAGTTTACCTCTTCTCATGAAATGATCACCCCTTACACCCTAAGGCTATGAGGTGTGGGGGCTCCATGGGGCTCCATCCCCGTCACGTCACCATTCATCACCACACCCTCCAAGTGAAGAGGGGGGCGCCATTGATGGGGCTCCATCATGGTAACACCCGGTAGCGCCCATATGCACATATTCCGGTGGGGCCCACTAGTTTTAAACCAATCAAATGTTTTTTTTTTAATTTTGTTTAATAGGAGCTCCATCCACACCCTCCAAATTAAAGGGGAGCTCCATGGCTGACGTGAATCCTATATGGACTTGATAAAGCCCCATGGGGCTCCATCCACACCTCATAGCCTAATGATGCTTAAATTTAGAGTAAATTGCCATCTCTAATTTGAAGCCCCCAATTTTGAACTCAACAATTTTTCATCAGTTTTATCGATTTTGAACTATTGTTCTTTGATAAAAACTTATGTGCCACGTAACTCTAACGTAATAAGAGTTGTTTTTTTTAATAAGTTGGGCATTTTTTTAACCCAATTGTCTCAGTCAAATTCGTATAGTTATGACTCTACTAACTTTACAGATGAACGTTGTATCGACATATTTAATTCGATTATTCTAAATAAACATGATGGAACTTTGGCATCACTCCCATGACTATGTATCATTATCTTGATGTGCACCTTTTTAGGAAGGAGTTGTCAAATTGTTAACCACTAACTCGTGAAAGGTCGCCAACAAAACCGTGATAAGTGATAAGAGATGTTTTTTTTTTTTTTTGAAAAGTGATAAGAGATGTTGGTGCACGAATGGTATTCCATCACTTGATTGTCTTGTCTCCATAATGTTAACTCATTTCTTATTTAATTATTGGATATATAAGAATATTTTTTTTTGAAGGGTGTCGTGACTTGAATAAATAGTGATTTACCTATATATTAATAACACAACTAAATGAACAGTAAATTTACCTATTTACCTATATATTAATAAGACAACTAAATGAACAGTAAAACACATAGGGATAAACAAATGTTATCGGGTACTGGTATCAAATTTACCAAACCGGATACATTTTCGGTACCGATTTAGTACCGACTTTTGACATTTTCGGTACCGATTTTTGACATTTTCAGTACCGGTTTTTACTCTGAAATACTGGTATCGTACCGTTGCCGTACCATGTATATTCGGTACCGGTACCCACTTTTGGGGGTTTTCGGTACCGAGCTCATCTCTAACATCACCTTTGAGCTCATGTCACGTAGCAATGCAAGTAATTGCACCGTTTAGATTGATTTTCATACACGTGGTAAGTAAATTGTATTACGTTTGAATGAAGTTTTATATACACAACTTCTTTTGTTTTCTTTTTTGTCTTTTTCTGTAATGAATGAATCGTAACATGTAAATTTAACTTGGATATTTAAATTATTGATGAGCAAATGGTATCAAATCCTGTAATCAAACCGGTATCGCATCGGTACCAAATTTACTATACCAAATCATTTTCGGTACCAATTTGGTACTGTTGGTGCATGCGTCTGTCGACTTCGTCTTGTATCGAGTCTTGCTTTGTATTAGATAGATCAGGGCACGTTATACGAGAATATTGTCAAAATTAGGTCAACAGGCAGTTTCAAACGAAATCAGAATATGTAATTTCGTTTGAATTGAACAAGTGATTTCGCATGAAATCATCTTGTTAATTCCGTTTGAAACAGGTATTCCGTATGAGATGATTCCGTTTGAGCATGTTCAAACGGAATTAGCTTGTCTATATATAGGGGTTGTGTGATTTCGTTTGAGTAAGTTGTGTATGTATGTTTCCGGAGCCGAAGTGCTGCCGAAGTGTCTACTCGCTGTAATTATTTGTCAAATCAATCTAAAGACAGTTTAAAGTGATATTCTTGCTGAATTGAACTCGATACATCTGTTTCCGCCTTTCGTATTGAGAAAAACTCTTCTGATCGACTCGTTCGGGTCTGAAAACGATCCTACAAGTGGTATCAGAGCTCAGGAAGAAGAGTTCTTACCAATTCAGCTGCAATTTCTGATTTCTACACCTTCTTTTTCAAAATTAACAACTTTTCACGGTTAAAATTGGCTAATTTTCACACATATTGTGCACAACAGTGTTTTAACAAACCCTTGAAAGATTTGGACCTTAATTCGATCTAAAACTGGTAAATTTTGTAATTTTGTTTCAAAAACAGCTCGAGTATGATGAGATCAACAGTATTCCGTTTGAAATAGCATCCTGATTCCGCTTGAAATCAGCTATTTCGTTTCAAAGTTGTGATTCCGTTTGGGTGATTCCGTTTGAAATCACTTATTTCGCTTCAACCTGTCATTCCGTTTGAGCATTTCATACGGAATTAGTGATTCCATTTGAAAAGTGTGTTAGTTCATACGGAATAAGGTATTTCGTTTGAAAAGGTATTCCGCTTCACAGGTATCTCGTTTGATAGTGTTGATTCCGCTTGAAAGGAGTTATTTCGTTTGAAAAGTGTAATTCCGTGTGAAGTGGGATTTCGTTTGAAAGTGTTAATTCCGTTTGAAAGTGTCTGAATTGTGAATTTTTGAAAACCGAATCATGGAAGAGGAATTTTATAACGCTTTTGCTACCCCGACTACTCCGGCATCTGTTACTCAGAATTTGAACATGGAAAATGAAACGGGCACTATGCAAAAACCGCCAAAGCTTATGAATATTGAGGAGTATAAAGGTTGGGAGGAACGATTTGAAAATTGGGTGCAAGCAAATTATTTGGATGCTTGGGAATGTATTGAGACGAAATATGTTAGACCAACGAATGATGACGAAGAGGAGATTGCTATCAAAGATCTTAGTGTGGATGAGAAAAAGAAATATAAAAACGAAAAAATGATGATCAGTTTACTGCAACAAGCTGTTAAAGAGGATATTTTGGTCTTATTGCAACACACTGGAAGTGCATATTCAATATGGAAGGCATTAAGATCCAAGTTTGTTGGAAGTCAAGAAATGATAAAAAAACAAAAAATCGCTTTTGAAGAAAGAGTTTGATCTATTTCGTGGTTTGAAAAATGAGAGCACAAAGCAAATCATTGAAAGATATTTCAATTTGTTAGTCAATATGAAGAGAGTAAGCATCACCAAGGATAATGAAGAATTGATTGAGAAGTTGGCTGATGCTTTACCACATGAGACTTGGGGAACATACCTTATGATGCTAAGAAACAAGAAAGGGTTCAACAATCTAACGTTGAGTAAGTTCATTGAAAAAATTGAAGCACAGGAGATGGAACAAAGAAAGATTTCAAGAATGAAAGATTTTGATGGTGAACAAGATATCGGTCTTTATTACAAAGCTGGTATTAATGACAAGACCAACATGTCACCAAAGGTTGAAACAGCTTTCAATGCTAAGAGTTCATCAGGAGGTTCTTCTAAAGGATCAAACAGCAAAATGAGTTTTTCGTCATATCCGTCATTTGATCCAAACATGTCAGCAACCAAGAATGGCAGAAATTTACAACGCAACATTGTATTGAATCTTGAGAATGATCAAGATTATTCTGAAGAAGTTGCAAAAAGTCACATGTCTTTGTTGGGGACTGTTTTAGAGTCATATGGTAGTTTAGTTGCAGGTCGGATCGGGAATCCAATGCTTATAAAAGAGGATTACGATCAGATTGATGCTGAGGAAATTGAATTGATGGATATAAAGTGGTGTTTGGCAAGTGTGTTGAGGAGAGCTGAGAAGTTCAAACAGATCACAGGAAGAGATGATTTCCATGATGCATGTGTTTCTAATTTAGGTTTTGATAAATCTAAAGTTACTTGTTTTCGTTGCAGGAAAAAAAGACACTTCAAGAGGGCGTGCACTAATCGCGAAGCAAGTGGAGCTCAAAATCCGTTTAACAACAATGATTACTACCGGAAGGCCATCTATCATCAAGTTGCTCAACAACAACAAGAACCACAAGTGGCACATGGTAGAAAAACAATAGAGGAGTCTTCAAAGAGAGCATGTTTGGTGAATCAAAATGATAAAAAATCATCAAATGATTTCAGTTGGGACAAATATATTTCAGTTGATGGTAAAGCATGTCTGATAGATCATGATGATGAAAAATTACCTGAAGGGTTTAGCTGGGAAAATTTTAGTTGGGATGATTACTGTCCGGATAAAGATATTTTAAAATCAAAAGCTTTTGTTGCTCGAATTGAAGAAGATAGTGATGATGATAATGAGTATTATGCGAAAAGAATGGCAGCTCATTTAAAAATGATGAAAGAGAGTGACAGTGATGATGGGAAAGCTAAAAAGAAAAAGAAAGAAAAGAAAGTTCAAAAGCAGGATAACAGTGATGATGAGGAAGTTTCAGTGATAAAAAGAAAGGTAAAGGAAGTTCAAAAGTTCAAAGTTGATGAAGAAGTTGATGCAAGAAAGATTCCTGTGAATTGTGAAACCTGTGAGATCATGAAAAAGAAAAACAGCGAATTGATTAACAACATGAACAGGCTGAAGGAATCTTACGATGTTCTGAACAAGGTCATGAACCAGTACAATGAGTCAAGTAACGAACAAGCAACTGCCATGAAAACACTTCAAGGAGCTTTCATGACAAAGCAAAAAGTTGTTAACAATTATATTGAAAAGTGTGCTGTTCTGGAACAAAAACTGGAAACTCAAAGAATTGAAACAGAAAGAGTAAATAGGTTATTAAAAAGTTACTCATGTACTTCTTATGTCATTGACAAGATTTATCCAACTGTTGAAGGCATGAAGGCATTTGAGGATGATGAAGTAACTGAAGAACATATATTTTCTGAAGAAAAGACTTCTAAAAAGAAAAAGGAAAAGAAGAAGGATACTAAAGTTAAGACATCTGGTAAGAAACAAGGTGTCAGTTACAACAAGTGTCCACCTCCGCTTGAAAATGGATATTCTCTGAGAAATCCAAATTCAGAAAGAGTCGAAAAGGCAACAAATTTACAGTGGGAGTCGGAGTCTTCAGTTAACTTGCCAGAAAATATTGATGTCACTTTTACATCGTCTGACACTGATCAACAATCTCAATTGATGAAGAAAGTGGTGGATCATGTGTTAGATAACGATGAAATGGATGAGTCAAAGTCGAAGTCTAAATCAGAGTCAAAGTCTAAGTCCGACACGTCAAGTGTTTCAGTCAAAAGGGAGAAACGGGTTTACAATAAAGAATTTCTTCTATCAAAATCTAATTTGAATGACGAAACATTCAAAGTTGCATATACATTGAATGATTCCGACAAATTATATTCTGATGAGGAATTTCCAATAAGAGGTGTTAAACCAGAAATTATCAAAAAGGTTTTCAAACTGACAGAAATTAATATTTCTGAAATAAAAAATGTAAATCTTTCTGAAAAACCTAATTCTTACACCTCAAGAGTTCAACAAAGGTTAAACAAGAAAAATGGTTACAATTCTGGTTCTGGTTTTCAAAAGAGACTAAACCATAATGGTAATTTCAAAAAGAAAGGACTTGGTTTTATTCCACCAGAAAATTATAAAAATGAAAAATATGTTCGAGATTTTAAATCAAAAATGATATTTGTTTCAGGTACATCTTCTGAAGAGGAAAAGAAAATTTGTTCAGAAAGCAGTCGAACAAAGAATTCCTTGCAAAGAAGCAAGAAGAAATGGAGAAGATGGTTGATCAAAAGAAGAAAGAGACTCGAACCTGTTTTAAATGTGGTAGAATTGGACATCTAGCTGTGAAATGTTCACAAGCAATTCAAACCAAACAGGGAGTTTCTAAACTGAAAGAAAAAAATGGTTGAGTTTGAACCATCAATTGAGAGAACTAAACTTTTCAAAAATTCAAAATTTGAAATTGGTGAATGTTCAAAGAGGTTTTATAAGAAAAGTGCAAATCTTGATAACCAAAAATGGGTTGTTAAGAAATCTGATGATGGGTCTAGCAATGATTCTGATTCATCAAAATCAGAGGAGTTAACTTCGGGCGATGAATCTGATTCCACAAAATCAGATGAGCCACAGGTTATGGAAAAAGGTGAAAAATCAGTGCCGATAGTAGATGATGTGAATTTTCCACCACTTCGGGCTGAAAATTTTAAAAAGAAAATTGGTAAAGTTGAAATTTCAAACCAATTTTATTCTGATAAAAAGGTTTTTGATATTGAAAAGGCATTTAACTCCAAAGTGAAACATATTTTTGGAAAAATGGTTGACGGAAAGGTCAAAGGAGTAAAGGAGTTTTATGAGAAAAAATTGAAGAAACCAGGTAAAGTTGGGTCGTCCAAGGTTTGTGACTGGGATGGAACCTACTATGATGAATGAAAAGTATGACTTGCCGGAGTTCCCAGGTTGGTAAGCGAGGAGCAGGTATCGGCATCTTTCTTGAGAAAATTCACGAAAGTGATTTCGATTTACAAGTGGTAAATCAGGGACATTAAGTTGTACTTGGTTTTCTACTAGTGGTATTTGATAGTTAAACTTAAAACTGTTACATTTTTTTTTAAAAGTGGTTGTAAAAACAAGGTGATGAATTGAAACCCCTAATCTATAAGTGGTTTGTAATCAACAAAATTTATTTTCCAGAAAAACCATTTGATTAAAACAAACTTAAGTGTTTTGAAATCACAATGGGAAAATAGTTTGTTGTGAGGGGGAGTTCTGATTGTTTATGCCAAGTGGATGGCGAATTGAAGTGATTCGATATCAGTTGTCATGTTGTTTGTACAGTTTGTTTTCAAATTTCCTTTTAAATGTGTTTGAATTTTAGGGGGAGTAAGAATTTCAGAAAATCCAAAAACATTTGAAAATTTGAAAAAGTAAAAAACATGATAAAATCAAAAAATGAGTTTTGTTGTGGAAAAGAGGAAATGATAGTACATCAGTGGACATTCACGGCATGCTAAAAAATTGGAAAGTCAAAATGTGATAAACGGTCTCACTGATGATATGCCAGTAGGTTTTCGCACATTTAGTAGATTGTGACGAGATATAAACCTAAATTTCAAACTTACTTATATCGTGGGGAACATCTCTCGGATATACGGGTAACCCCCGAAATCTTGTTTGATAGGTCCCTCTTTCTGAGATACTAGGTCTTTATACTCAGTGATATCTGGGGTATTATCCCGGGACTTCTGATTTTGCGGAAGCAATGGCCTAGTCCCCGTATAATACTTTCTGCTTGCTTGAAATATAGCATCGCCCTCCGCATAAAAATGATGAAACGTTGAAAAATGCTAATCATGTGATGTTGAAACAAAAGATTCTCTAAAGGGAACACACCAAAAGCCGAAGTCGTCATCTCTCTGCTGAACGGAAGTTCTGACCTGAGCTCTCACGGCCCTCGCATTTTAACCCTTTACAGATATCATCTGTGGTATACTCACCTGTAAGACTGAATATTGGGATCCGGATACGGGAGTATATTCTGAGGTGGGACACGCGAATAAGTTTAAATGCTTAAGACATTAATCTTGTATCTCGAATCAGTTGAACTTTGTGTGAGAATTTAAGTGGATCAGTATACTGCCAATCTAAGTGAATCGTTTAAAACTTAAAATGTTTAAATCTTAACGGTGTTGATGATTTGTCTTAGAAACTGATATGACCCTCTTACACAAACTCACAAAAATATTGTCTGTAAATATTTCTTTTATTACATTTCTTTCATGTTAAAAAAATCCAAAAAGATTTTAGTGTGTTTTAGCATAAATTTTGAAAAATTCAAAAAGATTTTCGACAACTGGTGTTGAAGAGCTGATTTTCAAAATTCCAAGTGCTAAACATGATGACAATTGGGTTGGGAGAATATGTTTGAGAAAAATGTTATTTTTACAAGTGGTTCATCAAAGATTGACATTGTAAAATCATTTTATTTGATACTTGCAAATGTTGTTTGATTTGTGTATATAAGTGATTAGCAGAGAATAAATTTGTCAAATGTTAAAATTGTGAAATTTATTGTGTGGTAGAGATTGTGCAGGATAGTCAGGTTCCTGATTCTGGGATCATAGAGAGCCAGGTTACGATCCTGGAACTGATGATGCTGATGAACTTAAGGAATCAAGAGATCTGATCAAGTGTAAGAGCTAGCTACAGATCTTGGGATGAAGATAGTAAGGAAAAGCCAGATTGTTATTCTGAACTTGAAGATTAGATCAACATCCGAGGGGAAGATAAATTGATAAAGAGAATACAGGGATTGAGGATACTTTACATTGTTAGATACTTCAAGAAGAGATCGAGAAGACTGATAAAGACTGAAGATGCGAAGACTCGACACCGAAGACTCGTCAACATTCGAGGGGGAGTCTGTTGGTGCGTGCGTCTGTCGACTTCGTCTTGTATCGAGTCTTGCTTTGTATTAGATAGATCAGGGCACCTTATACGAGAATATTGTCAAAATTAGGTCAACAGGCAGTTTCAAACGAAATCAAAATATGTAATTTCGTTTGAATTGAACAAGTGATTTCGCATGAAATCATCTTGTTAATTCCGTTTGAAACATGTATTCCGTATGAGATGATTTCGTTTGAGCATGTTCAAACGGAATTAGCTTGTCTATATATAGGGGTTGTGTGATTTCGTTTGAGTCAGTTGTGTATGTATGTTTCCGGAGCCGAAATGCTGCCGAAGTGTCTAATCGCTGTAATTCTTTGTCAAATCAATCTAAAGACAGTTTAAAGTGATATTCTTGCTGAATTGAACTCGATACGTCTGTTTCCGCCTTTCGTATTGAGAAAAACTCTTCTGATCGACTCGTTCGGGTCTGAAAACGATCCTACAGGTACCCACCTTTTGGCGTTTTCAGAATCGTTACTTTCAGTTGGACACCGGTCTAGCACCATACCCGTATTTACTTATTTTTACCTTCAAATACCATACCATATAGTACCGAGCATTTTCGGTGCCGGTACCTAATTTCGATTATTTTCAGGATCGGTACTTTCGGTGCCATTACGGGTACCGAGCTCATCCATATTTTAACGTGTTAGCAACGTTATAACTGAACTGACAGCGTGTAGAACATGTGAGTCCTACTATTATATATTAGATTTTTTAAAATCGTTTTAGGACGGAGTAACTATCGTTACTACATCATTTTTATCTATGTTTTGATATTTGGTATCCGCTTGCCGTTGTCGGCACGCGTTTTGCAGATATTGAATCCCCGCAGCAACGCGGGGTTGAAAAATCAATTAGTTGAATCTTAAATTTATATATAAATTTAATTTCTAATAGTTTGAGTTAAAAGTGATAATCCTTTTCATGCAAGATGCTACTAAAGCAATCATGTAAAAGCGAATGAAAGATATATTTTTCACTTTGTAAGTTTGTAACTAGTTTTGATGAAATTATAATCTCAAATTACCATATGATTAATTACAAGGGTGTAGGGTGGGTGCGGTAAAGGTAGCGATGAACCCATTTACTGCGTGGGGAACACCGCCGCCGATGGTTTTTACCGCGGATGGTTTAGTGAAATCAGTAGGGCTGCAAACGAACCGAACGTTCAGCGAACAGTTCATGAACTGTTCGGCGGGAAGTTCGTTTATGGTCGTTCGATTAGCTTAACAAACGAACATAAACAAAAAATTTCGTTCGGTTAGCTTAGCGAACGAACACGGGTCTCGTTCGTTCGACTGCGTTCGTGAACGTTCGGTAATATGTTCGGTTATGTTCGTTTGTTTACGTTAGTTCGTGTTCGTTTGATTATATTAAAAATATAATAGATAATAAACCTTTTTATCTAAACATGTTGAAAACTTGAAACCCTATTTTTTCTAAGTTAGCTAAAATTTGGACATTCTAAGACATTTTTTTGGATAATTATGTCTAAGTTAGTTAAACTTGATTCGATGTTTGGTGGTGTATTAGACTTCTTGTGTTTTGAATTATCATTTGAAGGCTGTATTTAACAACTTACATCCAATGTTTAAGGATAACTGTAACACCTCGTAAAAATCATGTCCAATGATGTGTTGACACGTGTAATAAACCCTAACAAAGTCAAACATGGACTATGAGGGACTAATTTCGTCAAAAATCGAAAACCTTGAATATAGAAGGACTGAAAGTGTCAACATGCCTAAACTAGGCCTCTGAGTGACCTTATACGGTGTTCGTATTCTCAAATGAGCCACTTGTTGGACGAGAGGGTCCGTTTGCGTAATTATGTGAAAGTTTGCGCGTCGAAGGGTTAAGAGTGTCAATATGTAAATTCTTACCTTTGAGTGACCTTTTAACAAACCGAGAGCTTCATAATGTTTGATCATATTCTTGGGAATGTAACGCCCAGCGTCCCTAAACTTTAGAATTTTGTCAAGATTAGTCCCCAAAGTTTGTCTATTTGTCAATTTTAACCCTAATCTATGTGGAAGTCTATGTTATATACTTGAAATGCCTAAATCTACGTGTGGAATGTCTATATCTATATGCTTGGAATGCCTAAATCTATGCTTGGAATGCCTAACTCTATATTTGGAATGACTAAATCTATGTTGGAAAGCCTAAATCTATGTTTGGAATGTCTAAATCTATTTGGTGCTTAACTACTTAGAATCGTGAAACTTGATTCTTGGTTGAACGAGAGACTGGAGCCTTGTCACTGGCGGAATCTATTAATCTTGCAAACTTTTGGTGTCTATGATGTAATCTAGTTGTTTTATTACTCAATAATACGCAACGCTTAAACTAACTCGCAAAACGAATCAAAATGGGGAACGCGGCAAGGTTGGATTGGCCAGAGTGACAATCCGATCGGATTACCACCTGATCAGATTGCCACCCGATCGGATTTCCACCCGATCGGATTGCCACCCTATCGGGTTACCACTCGATCGGATGACCACCCAAACGGGCCACCACCCTATCCAAGCCAAACCGCCCCAAGCTTCCTTCACACTACAAATAGGCCTATCACATCACTTTATTCCCTGATGTGACAGCCCTGTTCGATCAGACGCACGCACACTACATTTTCTCCATTTCGTGGCCATTTCGGTACGTTTCAAGCTAGATCCTTGTACTTTCTTGATCTACACTTCATCCTCTACGTGATTCACCTTTGAAATAACACTTTTCACCGTGAAATCTTTCAGATCTGAGATCTTAAGGATGATGTCATCATGGTGGTTTGTACAAACTGTCATATGAGGTCATTCTTGGTGAGATCTAGCTAAGATCTAAGGGATTCCATGTATTTATCACTAAATCTAAGCTAAATATAAGTATTTTCATGATAAAACTTACGTTTCTTCATCTTTTCTTCAATCTCTTACTTTAAATGGTGAGATCCGGTCCTGAACTGACTATAGACTTGATTATTGGCCTAGAGTCGGCTCAAGGATGGATTTTTCACCAGAGGATGATGGGCGGAATACGGAGTTTGATATAAGCGTTATCACGAACAGTAACTGATCGGACTGGGGTGATTCCCACCCAATCAGAACGGCTGTGCGACGATGAGTTTACCATTGTCACAACACGTACCATGCCGTCATCGCTAAACTTAGAAAAATCTTGCAAGCATTCAAGGGAACGAGGTTTACCCGATCAAGCGGCAACCCGATCGGACAACAATCCGATCGGACAGCCACCCGATTGAGTGACACTTGCGTTGCAACCTTTGAACTTTGAAACTTCCCAACACTTAGTAACTTTTTCAGAAACTTGGAGTTTTGGAGATCTCAATCTAGTGGCAACTCGATCGGACAGCCGCCCGATCGAGAAGCCACCCGATCAAGATAACCAGAACCCTTGATCTATAAACTTGCCGCTCAAATCGGATGGCCACCCACAGCCATTCGTTTCACCCTCACATTAAGCCACCCGATCGGATAACCGTCTGATCGGACAGTCCTTCGTTCACAACTAAGTCACCGAATCGACTGGCAATCCGATCGGACAGCCATTCGACCCAGTGATAGTTTCAACACTCTATGCAATCTCGTTATTTTGCCTAACTCTTATCCTATTTGCAATCCAATCAGGCTAATTCTAAGAGAGCTCCCTTTGATCCAATAACAGTTGCGACTGTTAAGCAATCACTGTGAGTATACTCGATCCCTTTTTGCTTTGAACTTTGGGATGTAACATGTATTATATAAACTACGATACTTAATACTTTGCAAACTATACTCTATCCTACGTGTTTGTGAAACTTGTGCATTCTAGTATTCTATTTTGTGCTATGTGACGTTTAATCCAGGGTGTGTAGTTCCGCCTTAACAATAGTAGCGCTATAGGAGGTGCACCTCTCCCATTATTCTCGGGGGGTATTGTTAGGAGGATTCTAGTTTACCTTGAGTCTTGGGTAAACACTAAAGTATCGGGATACTTGGGCTATCACTGCGTGGACTCCGACACTAGCACGGCTGAAACTATTTTATTGCTTACATCATGGATATGAGTTGTTTTAATCTATTATACTATTATCAAACTTGTATACTCGCCAATACTTTCGTATTGATATTTTAATACATGTTGCAGGATGATAGGTTGCTTTGGAACACCTGGAAATCAAGCTAGGAGATGCCTAGAAACGTCGCCTAGATAATTTAGTCATTTGAACAATTTGAACAACGTTTGTTATGTTTTGATACTTGTTAATTGTGGTTGATGTTTAGTCAAAATCTATGAAAATCAATTTAACTTCTATTGCAATATCTAGTGTTATGAAGTCTCATGAGCAATCTGAACGTTTAGTGCTCGCACCCCGATGTTTCCGCCATCGGTTGGGGTGTGACAGATTGATATCAGAGCCATAACTATAGGGAATTAGGATAAGTAGGAATACTTGCCCTAGTCTATAGTTCTAGGAAGTTTGACTCTTATTTGTTGTTTAAGACTTATGCATTCTACCGTATCTGCTTCCTAGCAGCATATATTCCTGTTAAACTTACATGCCTTTCCTAAGGCTAACATAATGTACACTTATATTTTGAAAACACTGTTATTCAGTGTTTATATTTTGCACGAGATTTACTCTCAAGACAGGAGTGACATCCGAACCTTGATGGTAAAATCCCCATATAATTTTAGTAGGTCTTGTCTGCGGATAAGTACCAACGCTATTTAGGGTACGATGTTGTCAAGTTAGAGGTGAAACTTAGATCTTGATAACTAGTCCCACTCCTTGATTTTATGTCTCGTCAAAGTCTCGTGAATTCTAATCAATTAGGAATGTAGAATGGCTAAAAGGACGAATATCGTAGGCCTAACATCGATGACATATTTGTCCAAGTAAGTCAAGACACGTTACCTCAATTCGAGAAGGGTTCGAATCACTTTGGTTAGTCGCCGTTCCTCTACCCGGAACAATCCTATGTTTTATGAGCCTATCTTTTATGCTATTTCAATTTTTATGTATGTGGTTTTAAGCTCAAATCGTCGTTCATTTTGGCATACTTTTACACTACTCACACGTGTGTCCGCAACCTAATACGTTAATTCTAATCTCAGATCAAACTAAATTTACGAAGCTCTACCCTATGTAATCGATCAATGTGATAATGTGTTTCTAAGGCACTAGACCTAACATGGCATGGAATACGAGGGTAAAGTGACGTGTCCGAAACATGGTGGATACGCCGTTGGTACTTCCTATATATAAGCGTTTCTGAAACAATCGTCAAGCTCCGTACAACGCGCCGTGTGAAGGTTGTGGGTTTGCGGTATCTATAAGAACCTCATGAAGTCTTAAGTCTTAGTCTACCACACGTGAATCTATGATAGTCTATGTTAATCTAGACTTATACGATCCTTTTGTTTGATCTTTTAGATGTCTTCTTGAAAGTTATCCGACACTCTCAAGAGATCTAGGGAGAAGTCTCAGAAAAAGATGATGTCCTTCATGGCCGACCAGATTGCTCGAGTCGTGCCAAAGATTGTCTCTGAGCTCCAAGGATCAAACACTCCTCCATCCTCTGTGGACTTAAAGGCCTAAAAGCAAGGGTATACTAAGTTCAAATACAAACATTTCGTCTCTTGCAATCCTAAGCCCTTCACGGGCAGTGATGGGGTGACTGCTATGCTCGAATGGTTCGATAGCATCGAAGTTACCTTCATTAACAGCAAGTGCCCAGATCACTTAGAGACTAGGAGTGCAACTGGAATGTTTCAAGGCAGAGCGTTGGAGTGGTGGTCGAATGAGAGGAATATCCGTTCTAATGAAGAAGCCTATTCTCTTCCGTGGGCTGAGGTGCGAGAACTCATGATGCTCGAGTTCTGCCCTCCTCATGAACAACTCAAGCTTGAAGAAGAGTTTTGGCATTTGAAGCAAGTTGGTGATGACAACTTGGCTTATACTACCCGGTTTAAAGAGTTAAGTTTTATCGTCCCTCACTTGGTATCGACTCCTAAGCGGATGATAACCAAGTACATCAACGGCCTACCTCCTGCTATGCATGATTCCATTGAAGCAGCTCAGCTTGATACTATTGAGGAAGTCTATCGTCTAGCCGCAAGTTTGAACAAAAATCGTGTGCGTGATAAACAGTTTGCTACCCCTGCACCTTCAAAGTCTGCTAACCAAGTTACCCAACATCCAAGTGGCAACAAGAACAAGAAGAGAAAATCTCAGGGTTCGGGATGTAATGCTATTATCCCTGCTGCTAACCCTACTGCGAAACCTGCTCCTACTCCTGCTGCTGCTAACCCTGCTGCTCCTGAATTGAAGAAGCAATACACTGGGTCTTATCCCAAGTGTGCAACTTGCAACTTTCATCACCCTACTTCTTCTGCATGTCGTCTGTGCACCAACTGCAACAACTATGGTCACACGACTCCCTACTATCGCCAAGGTAATCCAGCTCAGCAAGCCCTAGCCCAGGCAGCTTTACCAGCACCTCCAGCTCCTCTATAGAACACTAAGCCGGTCAATGCTGTTCGTGCATGTTTTCAGTGGGGAGATACTACGCATCTTTGTAATCGTTGCCCTCAGCTGAACCAAGACCAACAAGCAGTCGCTCGAGGACGAGCATTCAATCTCAATGCTAATCAGGCTCGCAACAACAATGACGTGGTGAATGGTAAGTTTCTCGTTAATAACCTTTATGCTTCGATCCTATTTGATACTGGTGCCAATAGAAGCTTTGTGTCCGTGGAGTTTGAGTCTTTGATAAATTATACACGCTCTAAGTTACCAGAGTCGTTCTCTGTTGAGGTCGCAAATGGTAAGTCGATTCTTGTTAACTCTATTGTGCGTGATTGTTCCCTGACTCTTAACGATCACGTCTTTTCTATTGATCTCATACCCATGCGACTGGGTAGTTTTGATGTCATTATCGGTATGGATTGGTTGCGTAAGAACCATGCCGAAATTGTTTGTCACGAGAAACTTGTTCGTCTTCCCCTACCATCCGGTGATATTATAAACGTCTATGGAGACCGGCCTTTGAAAGGACTAAGGCTGATGTCATGCACACAAGCGAACAGAAGTTTACGTAAACGGAACCCTGCCTTTTTGGCCCATGTGGTTGAACAAAAGAGCAAGGGGAAGAACATAAACGATGTTCTGGTTGTGTGTGATTTCCCTGATGTCTTTCCCGAGGATCTACCTGGTCTTCCTCCTAGATCCGTCGACTTTCGTATTGATATCGTACCTTGTGCGACTCCTGTTGCCAGGGCTCCCTATCGTCTTGCACATTCCGAAATGCAAGAGCTATCTAGCCAACTACAGGAATTACTCGATAAGGGCTTTATTCGTCCTAGTACCTCTCTGTGGGGTGCTCCCGTTTTATTTGTTAAGAAGAAAGATGGTTCTTTTCGTATCTGCATCGACTACCGTGAACTTAACAAGCTGACCGTGAAGAATCGTTACCCCCTACCTCGCATTGATGATCTGTTTGACCAACTACAAGGCGCGTCCTGTTTCTCTAAGATCGATCTTCGATCTGGATATCATCAGTTGCGTGTTCTCGAAGATGATATACCTAAGACTGTGTTTCGTACTCGATATGGGCACTACGAGTTCGTAGTCATGCCTTTTGGTTTGACCAACGCACCTACAGTGTTCATGGACCTTATGAATCGTGTTTGTAAGCCCTATCTGGATCGTTTTGTTATAGTCTTTATTGATGATATTCTTATTTATTCTAAATCTAAAGCTGATCATGCTCGCCATCTACGTCTTCTGCTCGAACTTTTACGTGGTGAACGTCTGTATGCTAAATTTTCTAAGTGTGGGTTTTGGATTGATGAAGTGCAGTTTCTTGTTCATATTGTTAGTAGTCAGGGTATTCATGTTGACCCTTCTAAGATTGAGGCAGTGAAGAACTGGAGTACGCCTAAGTCTGTATCCGAAATACGTTCCTTTTTGGGATTGGCGGGTTATTACCGCTGATTCATTGCAGATTTTTCTAAAATTGTTGTTCCTCTTACTACTCTAACCCAAAAGGAGAAACCTTTTGTTTGGGGTCCCGAACAAGAGAAATCCTTTCAAACCCTTAAGACCCTTTTGTGTAACGCGCCTGTGCTTACTCTACCTGATGGAAATGATGATTTCGTGGTATATTGCGATGCCTCGAACCATGGATTGGGCTGTGTGCTCATGCAGCGGGACAAGGTTATTGCTTATGCTTCTCGACAACTCAAAGTGCATGAGAAAAACTATACTACTCACGACCTGGAGCTTGGTGCAGTTGTGTTTGTGTTGAAGATATGGCAACACTACTTGTATGGTACTAAGTGTGTGGTGTTCACTGACCATAGAAGTCTTCAACATATCTTCGACCAAAAAGAGTTGAACATGCGACAGAGACGTTGGGTGGAATTTCTTAACGACTACGACTGTGAAATTCGCTACCATCCTGGCAAGGCGAACGTAGTGGCCGATGCCCTCAGGTGTAAGACTCATGTAAATGCTATTCGTATCTCTAATGACCTCCATGCATGTATCCGGGACGCTCAGTATTCATCAGCAAACGAAGGAAGTCTAGAAGAAGAAATCCACGACGCTAGGATTGATCAGCTTGAAACTAAACCTAACGGACTGCAGTATTACCTAAATCGCATCTGGGTGCCGGATCGCGATAACCTCCGTGAGCTCATTATGAAGGAGGCTCACAAATCCCATTACTCCATTCATCTGGGTGCCGATAAAATGTACCATGATTTGCGTACAATTTATTGGTGGCCTGCAATGAAGAGGGACATCGCTCTATATGTCTCTAAATGCCTTACTTGTACGAAAGTTAAGGCTGAACATCAACGTCCCTCAGGACTCTTAGAACAACCTAAAATCCCAATCTGGAAATGGGATAGCATCTCTATGGACTTTATTACCAAGCTACCTAGAACACCTTCGGGCCACGATAGTATCTGGGTGATAATCGATCGTTTGACCAAATCCGCCCACTTCCTTCCTATTCGTAACGATTACAGGGTGGAGAAGCTTGCTCGAATCTATACTAATGAGATAATATGCCGTCATGGCATACCTCTTGACATAATCTCAGACCGTGATGGTCATTTTACTTCACGTCTTTGGCAAACCTTTTAATCCGCTATGGGTACTCATTTGAATCTTAGCACGACATTTCATCCCCAAACGGATGGACAGACCGAGCGTACTATTCAGACCCTAGAGGATATGCTTCGCTCTTATGTCATCGACTTTGGTGGTAACTGGGATGTAAATTTACCATTGATAGAGTTCTCGTACAACAACAACTATCATTCCAGTATTCAGATGGCTCCTTTCAAAGCATTGTATGGCCGCAAGTGCCGATCTCCTCTCAGCTGGCATGAGATTGGTGACAAGCAATTTACTGGCCCTGAAATAATTTAAGAGACAACGGATAAGATTCTTCAGATCCGTGATAACTTGATCAAGGCTAGAAGCAGGCAAAAGTGCTATGCTAATAAAAGGAGCAAGCCTCTGGAATTTGTTGTTGGTGACCGAGTTCTACTCAAGGTATCTCCCTGGAAGGGAGTAGTTCATTTTGGTAAGAAGGGAAAGCTCGCTCCTCGCTATGTAGGTCCTTTCGTGATACTTGAAAGGATTGGCAAGGTGGCATACAAACTTGACTTGCCTCAAGAACTAAACAATGTGCACCCGGTGTTCCACGTGTCCAATCTACGTAAATGCCTAGCCGACGAGGAACTGCAAGTTCCCCTTGAAGACATACAAATAAATGAAGCTGTCCAATTTATGGAGAAACCGGTCGAAATCATGGATTAAGCTATCAAGCGTCTAAGGCGCAGCAAAATTCCCATTGTTAAGGTTTGATGGGAAGGAAAGCGTGGTGCCAAATTCACTTGGGAGTTGAAAAGTGATATGAAGGCCAAGTATCCGCAGCTCTTCGACCAGTCTTCGTCTAAGATATCGGGGACGAAATCTCCTAAAGGAGGGGAGACTGTAACGCCCAGCGTCCCTAAACTTTAGAATTTTGTCAAGATTAGTCCCCAAAGTTTGTCAATTTGTCAATTTTAACCCTAATCTATATGGAAGTCTATGTTATATAATTGAAATGCCTAAATCTACGTGTGGAATGTCTATATCTATATGTTTGGAATGCCTAACTCTATATTTGGAATGACTAAATCTATGTTGGAATGCCTAAATCTATGTTTGGAATGTCTAAATCTATTTGGTGCTTGACTCCTTAGAATCGTGAAACTTGATTCTTGGTTGAACGAGAGACTTGAGCCTTGTTACTGGTGGAATCTATTAATCTTGTAAACTTTTGGTGTCTATGATGTAATCTAGTTGTTTTATTACTCAATAATACGCAACGCTTAAACTAACTCGCAAAACGAATCAAAATCGGGAACGCGGCAAGGTTGGATTGGCCAGAGTGACAATCCAATTAGATTTCCACCCGATCGGATTGCCACCCTATCGGGTTACCACTCGATCGGATGACCACCCGATCGGATGACCACCCGAACGGGCCACCACCCTATCCAAGCCAAACCGCCCCAAGCTTCCTTCACACTGTAAATAGGCCTGTCACATCACTTTATTCCCTGATGTGACAGCCCTGTTCGACAAGACGCACACACACTACCTTTTCTCCATTTCGTGGCGATTTCGGTACGTTTCAAGCTAGATCCTTGTACGTTCTTGATCTACACTTCATCCTCTACGTGATTCACCTTTGAAATCACACTTTTCACTGTGAAATCTTTCAGATATGAGATCTTAAGGATGATGTCATCATGGTGGTTTGTACAAACTGTCATATGAGGTAATTCTTGGTGAGATCTAGCTAAGATCTAAGGGATTCCATGTATTTATCACTAAATCTAAGCTAAATCTAAGTATTTTCATGATAAAACTTAAGTTTCTTCATATTTTCTTCAATCTCTTACTTTAAATGGTGAGATCCGGTCCTGAACTGACTATAGACTTGATTATTGGCCTAGAGTCGGCTCAAGGATGGATTTTTCACCAGAGGATGATGGCCGGAATGCGGAGTTTGACATAAGCGTTATCACGAACAATAACTGATCGGACTGGGGTGATTCCCACCTGATCAGAACGGCTGTGCGATGATGAGTTTACCATTGTCACAACACGTACCATGCCGTCATCGTTAAACTTAGAAAAATCTTGCAAGCATTCAAGGGAACGAGGTTTGCCCGATCGAGCGGCAACCCGATCGGACAACCACCCGATTGAGTGACACTTGCGTTGCAACCTTTGAACTTTGAAACTTCCCAAGACTTAGTAACTTTTTCAGAAACTTGGAGTTTTGGAGATCTCAATCGAGTGGCAACTCGATCGGACAGCCGCCCGATCGAGCAGCCACCCGGTCAAGATAACCAGAACCCTTGATCTATAAACTTGCCGCTCGAATCGGATGGCCACCCATAGCCATTCGTTTCACCCTCACACTAAGCCACCCGATCGGACAGCCGTCCGATCGGACAGTCCTACGTTCACAACTAAGTCACCGAATCGACTGGCAATCCGATCTGACAGCCATCCGACCCAGTGACAGTTTCAACACTCTATGCAATCTCGTTAGTATGCCCGACTCTTATCCTATTTGCAATCCAATCAGGCTAATTCTAAGAGAGCTCCCTTTGATCCAATAACAGTTGCGACTGTTAAGCAATCACTATGAGTATACTCGATCCCTTTTTGCTTTAAACTTTGGGATGTAACATGTATTCTATAAACTACGATACTTAATACTTTGCAAACTATACTCTATCCTACGTGTATGTGAAACTTGTGCATTCTAGTATTCTATTTTGTGCTATGTGAAGTTTAATCCAGGGTGTGTAGTTCCGCCTTAACAATAGTAGCGCTATAGGAGGTGCACATCTTCCATTATTCTAGGGGGAATTGTTAGGAGGATTCTAGTTTACCTTGAGTCTTGGGTAAACACAAAAGCATCAGGATACTTGTGCTATCACTGCGTGGACTGAGACACCTCGAAAATTCACGTCCTATAACGTATTGACACGTGTCATAAACTTGAACGTGTGAAAGTATACTCTAGAGGGACTAAAGTTGACAAACATGGAAAGTATGTGAATATAAGGGTTCAAAATGTCAACAAGGGATAGATATAATTTACAGTAACCCTACATGATGCTCATACCCTTACACGAATAAATCATGGATCATGCGAAGCTAATTGTGAAAGAAAGTGAGAGATTACAAACCACAGGGGTTAAATGTGTCAACATGTTTAAAGTATACCTCTGAGAGACCTTTTAGCAAACCCGAAGCTTTGTAACGATTAATTATGCTCACTAGAATACACGATAAAAAATTCATAAAGTTTCGTTAACGTATGAGAAAGTTATGACCAAATTTGTATACAAGGGGTTAAAGCGTTAACGTTGAAAGTTATGACTTTTCGGGTTAACCAGAAATGTCCAGGAACTTGGCAAAGTGGGTACAAGTCTTAAAGCCCTTGTAGGTAAATAAGAAGGGGTCATATTGCAAGAATTAAGCTTAGTTGACCTTTCGGAAGGGCCAAGGGACAAAGATGCAAAAACTAGAAAATTGTGAAGGCTGATCAGAAGCCTTGCGCACCGCAAGACTTATGCTTACGGTGCGCAAGGGATGCCCAGTTCCAACAGAATCGCCTGTTTGCTGTTTAAACGCAATTCTTGATCTTTAAACGATTTTCCTCATCTTTCTTGGCCTCTAAACAACCCCTAGAACACTAGGGACACTTGTTAATGAGTTGTGGTCAGTGGTAGACTTATTTGTCAACATTTTATGGTGATTAAATCACTATAAAAGGGCATGAAGTTGCAACCATTTGATCATTCACTTCTTGTGCAATCCTGGAGCTTTTGGGAGCTTAAGAGCAGACACAAGACCTTCCTAATCAAGCATAGGACTTCAGTAAGTTTGCTTATCCTTCCTTAGTTAAGTTTTGCTTAGTTTTGCTTTGACTTCAGTTCTGACCCGTTATGGTATGTTTTAGAAATACCTTAGAGCTCTATTTGGACCAGATTACATGCTAGTATAACCCTCTGTGATTATACACCATGGTTCATTAGTTAACCAATTAATACGCCTGATTCCGTTAATTGCCCATATGTTGACCATTATGCCCTTTTCACCTTAAAACGTGATTTTTAAAAATGTAAAAGAGTAGAAACCTTAGTCACTGATATATAAACTTGTACCCAAAGTTTGAGATCAATTGGTGGTGTAGATTGAGAGTTATGCTCATTAGCGCAAAATGAAAGCTTTATGTTAATTAAATGGCGTAATTAGCGTATAGCCTAGTTAAGCCTACTTTTTGATATCAAAATTATTTCCCACTGATGTAATATATTATTTTGGGATTTTTGAAGATTTTTAATTAATTTTAGGCTGAGCATAACTCATAGTCGTAGGCTTAATCCGGTAATTGTCGGTTTTGCCCTTACGGGCCATAAAATGAGTTTTACATATCTAATCGACTCCAAACCTTTTGCTACTGATCTTAAATGATAAATAAATTATTTTAAACCTCCTGGAATAATAAAAATATCAGATTTCTATATAGAACCCGGAAACGGCTTCTAATCGCCTAATTAAGCGTTTTTAACGCCTAGTATGTACTAGAACTATTTTAAACATACTAAGGGTGATACCTACTGATATTTGAGGTAAATTATAATATTTTAACAGTAAGCAAAAGTTGTTAAACTCAGACTTCAGTTTTGAGCTTTTTGGCTTATGTGAAATTACCAAAATGCCCCTACGATGCATAGTTTGGTTATAATTAATAAATTTCACATATATACTTTACCCTACTGATATAACTTAGCAAATTGATTATCTTTGCTGATTACATCAGACCTGTAACTCAGGATATTACTTAAACTCTTTTATCACCTTATAAATGACCAAACTACCCCTACGGGGCATAGTTTGTGTTTAAACTCATTTCGGGCATAATAAATGATATCTTACTGATGTCACAACATATATGGAGCATATTAACTTAGGAAACCTGTAAATGGCTCTCATTATTACCCGTTACGCTTAGTACGCGTTCGGTTCGGTTTATGTAACAAGTTTACATAAATTAGTCGACACGGGTCAAACCTTATCGGTTTTATCTCAAAATCCAGAAGGTGTTTAGATTACCCATATTATACAAGTCTTCAAACTTGTCGGGTCTAAAACACATTCTATTCCGGTCTTCGCTTAATCATGCATTTGAACCGTATATTTCCTTAAAACTAACCGGTCTAAGTTTAGGCTTAATTAAAGACCCGTTAGTATTCTAATTGGTTATTTCTACCATCATTTCCAAACTAGAGCCTTCCGGTAAATTGTACCTACGCTTACTTAAGTGAATACGGCTGAGTTATTATAATTCTTGCTATTTAAGACATGAGCTAGCTCAGGTAAATACTTTTAACTTATTTTCCCTTATACGGGCTTGGGATACGGTATTATAAAAATACCGCTTGGTCGGGTGTAGAAACCTTTTAATCGGAGATGATTAAATTGCATAATCCCGTTTTAATCTGTATTGATTGATAATAAATAACTTTAGGGGTTAATGACCGTGTCCTGGATATCCTTGGCTCATTGAAAAAGTGAATGGCCATAACTTAAGCACAAGGTGTAGGCATAATACCTCCTGTTGCGTATGTAAAAGATATACTCACTCGTAAGGATGTCTTCTTGTGAGTTATATTTATGGTGTGTCGATTAATCTTGACCGGCTTGTATTGTATAACCACCGGCCCTAAATGTTGGACAACCATGTAAATCGGATACAAGATCTTTGTTAATAAAAATTGTACCAAGTTATAAAAGATTAATTTTGCCTTGTGCATTTTAATCAATGTGTCAAAATGTTTTGTGCCTGGTGTATCTAAACCAATTTTCTTAAACTCTTTTCAAAGAGTCAGTTAATTGTATTTACCAGTGTAAACTGACGTATTTTCCAAAAGGGTTAAGTGACAGGTATTGAACGTAATTGGCTGGAAGCTCAGGGCGTTAATAAGGAATCTTGCAAGTTCTAGGCGTCTAAAGTCTGTTGAACAATGTTTATATTTTAAGATCCGCCTGTGGATCCTTTACTTTCCGTTGTAATAGTTTGATATTACTTTATATTCGGATTGTAATATATTTATCTTTTGCTTCCGCTGTGCATTTAAATATTCTGTTGTTTGACTATGATGATATCAACTACGTCACGATACTCCCCACCGGGCCCACCGGTTGACACGTGGAAATTCGGGGTGTGACAGGTTGGTGTCAGAGCCAACATTGAGTGAATTAAACACTAGCCTTTTTGTGTTTAATCTCAATGACACAGAAGCACATTCTTTGACCTTCTGAGTCTAGACTTAACATAGGAATGCTCTCGATCCTAATCTGAAAACTATTGCTTCCAATTTCTTATATATATTGGATACGTCGCCAAACGAAGAAGCCGTATTAGAAATTCTCCGCATCCGGAGCCTAGAAAGACTGAGCTTCGTACCACGGCTAGAATGAAACGAGCATCCAGGGAGAGAACATTCAGAAATAAAATAAAGAAGAAACACCTCTTACTGAAGATCGTTTCCTTAATAGTCCTTATAAGGACATATTTATCTTTCGGTCCCTTCGAGGACACATCTTTCCTTTCAAAGACCCGCTTAGGGCAACTCTGTACTTTTATTTTCATATAATGGAATGACTAAATATTCATCCTAATCAGGAAATATGAAAAATAACATTCCTTTTATAAGATCTACCATTATAATAAAATGGCAAAATCTAAAAAGGACAAGACCTAGCCTTGTGTCATTATTAAGACCCGGCCAAGATGGCAGTTCCTCAATTTAGGTTCAGATCCTTATTAACATCCCGAGTTAGGATTTTTCTACGTTAATTATTAAAAAGGGAATCTTAAAGGTAAACCTAGCCTATATGACGAGGCCCAGATGGTAGGACCTATTCAAGAGATTCAAATCCTTGTTAACACCTAAGAACGTGTTAGCAATCTTGACAGATGTGATTCGAGAAAATCACAACGGTCATTCTTATATTGGATTCTTCCAATTTTCTTATCTAGTCTATTGATTTAGAAATCATGGCTTATATCATCCTATAAGATGATCATATTATAAACATCCCTCAGAAGGGAAATGCATATGGACTATAGTTAATGTCCTCTGAGACTAAAGACAGTGGTAGCCTACAACTCCCTGTCAAGAAAAAGTAATGAACTTTGATTCACACCTAAATGCCTCGATCCCAAACGATCGTGGCTTATAAATTAAACTTGTCCACGTGACTAGGCCTTTTGTGCTATTACTAACTTATAAATTTGCCTCGATTCTCTGAAATCATGGCTTATATCATCCTATAAGATGATCATATTATAAACATCCATTAGTGATGAAGTGCCTACGGGCTAAAATTTGTTGTCTGATAAGACAACGACAGTGGTGGTCTTGACCTCCTGTCTAAAAATGTTGGACCATGTCCAAGCATAATAGTCGGTATGATCCATACGATCTCGACTAATAGCACCTGAAAAGATGATCATATCATAAACATCCCTCAGAAGGGAAATGCCCACGGGCTATATCTATTGTCCTAGAAGACAAAAGACAGTTGTAGTCGTCAACTCTCTGTCAAGAAAAGTAACCAACTATGCTCAAACCTTAAATGCCTCGATCCCAAACGATCATGGCTTATAAATTCAAATCTGTCCTCGTGACAAGGCCGTTGTGCCACTTTAATATCCTTAATGTCTTATATACTAGGATAAATTATAATGAAAATACTAATAAAATTAACAAATTAACCCATATGGTTTATATTACCATGGTTAATAAATCATCAAAAATGATAATTTCATAATAACCTTTGAGTAAGTCATTGTCAATATTTATGTAGCAATCAAGCTACATGGCTGGATCAGATGAAGTTAACAGCCACTTGAAGGTGAACAATGATACTACCAGGATTAATATAACTGGAGCGGAACTGCAGGCATTAATAGATGATGCTGTTACTCGAGCTCTTGACAGACAGTATAATGAATCATATGATAGCCGCTCTAAGACTCTATCTGTGGCTCGTAGTAAGCCCCCTTCTAAATCACATGAGTCAAAGGAAGACGATGTTCATAACTCGTCAAATCAGAGGAGTGTTCCGTCTAGACAGGTTGTGCTTAATCAAGAGCCACATGTTAAAACCTGTTCATATAAATATTTTGTCTCCTGCAAGCCTAGAGACTTCACAGGAGAAAAAGGAGCCATCGACTGCATGACATGGCTCGATGAGATGGACACTGTTGTTGATATTAGTGGATGTGCAGAGCAAGACATTGTGACGTATGTTTCACAATCTTTTAAAGGAGAAGCTCTAGCTTGGTGGAGATCACTAATCCAAGCTACTGGGAAGATCCCGTTATATAATCTGACATGGGATCAGTTTGCTGCTCTTATCAAAGAAAATTACTGTCCTCAACATGAAGTTGAGAAAATCGAGACTGATTTCTTGACATTGGTCATGAAGAACCTAGATTGTCAGACATATCTTACAAGTTTCAATACCATGTCTCGGTTGGTTCCTTACTTGATCACACCGGAACCAAAGCGAATAGCTCGCTTTATTGGGGGTCTAGCCCCATAAATAAAGGCAAGTGTGAAAGCATCGAGACCTACTACTTTCAGGTCAGCGGCAGATCTGTCGCTATCTCTCACACTCGACGTGGTTAGAAACAAGGCTGCCAAAGCCTCTGAAGATGGAAAGCGTGAAAGAGAGGAGGAGAACTCTCATCGATCTAACAAGAAGAAGAAGGGAAGTTCTGAGCATAAGAAAGATTCCGAGTTTAGGAAAAGCTCGAGTCAGTTCAATAATAAGCCCAAATGCAGTAACTGCAGAAAACCACATTCTGGAAAATGTACGATTGACCCAAGTGCTAAATTGTGTGGAATTTGCAAGACCAAGGGTCACAAAACCTTAGATTGTAAGGAGTTGAAGAACGCGACATGTTACAATTGTAACGAGGAAGGGCACATCAAAACCAACTGCCCAAAACTTATAAGGAAGCCTGGAGAGGCCAAGGGAACAAATGCATGAGACTCCCAGAGGAACACCAAGGAGATGATGCAGAATAATTATATAGCAGGTACCTTTCCTTATCAAGCAATTTATGCAGAAATTTATTTTATGCTGGCACATATGACTCTATAATGAACGATAACTGTTGTCTCCGCCTGACTAGGACTCTGGTCATTTAACGCGAGATAGAAATTGGCCGATGATACTTTAGAGAATACTCCAACAAACCTTAGATCGATATCTTATATCTATTAGGAATCACTCTTTTCTGATATCCTTATGGCAAGCTTTCAAGCTATCCAAATTCATCAATATAATAAAGACAGATGTGACTTTCTGATCCCCTGTCAAAAAGGTGATGGACTAGGTCAAACCCTTAAATGCTATTGATGGTCTTTTGCGACCTAGGCTATGTAATAATAATATATATTTTAAATAACGTTCATTAAGAATGTTAGTGCTATATTAGCCTGTATGGGTTATTGATACCATGGTTAGTATATATTAAGGCCATCAGGATGAGGAATAGCAGTTGTTGGATTGCAACTAAGAAATTGTTTTATTGGTGTTAGGAAACATTTCTTCTGTACCTGTCAGAAATATTTAAGTCATAAAATTCTAATGTACCCTCTCTATAGATAAAGGACATTCGCATGTAATTGATATCTCTTAAATCCCTATTGATTACGAATACCAAATGGTATGACAAAACCGCCGTATGAAAATTGATGTATCTTAATAAGTTCCATAGATTGCTTCCATGCCTGATCAGTATGGAGGTTTAATGCATGGAACCACAAAGATATCTCAATGACCATATGGTACTAAAGTCAACTAATAGTATTCAAAGATGATATCCAGAATGGAATTGTCTAAGTAAGTGTCTCTGATTTAGAAATCCGTGGACTCATAACATACATGTGTCACTCATTTGACACCAGCAAGGATGGATGAACTGGAGCCTGAGAATTGGAAAATCTCTATAACCTTCTTGTACCTTGATTATCTTCTCCTAAGATTACCCTGTTTACCTCCCGAGAGGCAAGTAGAATTAAGATTTTTATCCCATTTAAGGCTGTGTTATTATGAAAATCTCCAAGATGGCTAGTACCATCATTGGAAGAATCGAAACCCTGATTAACTAAGCTTTAAAATAGAGGGTTCGTTTAGCCTAACTCGATATTCCGAGAGTTTGATATTGTTAGATAAGAAAGACGGTTCATTTTGCTTATGATCTCATTACCGCAACCCTAATTTTTACAACGGTTAAGAATCGCCATCAACTACCCAGGATCGTTGAGTTATTCAACTAGCTATAAGGATTAGCTACTCCTTAAGATTAGTTTTAAGCAATGGTTGGGATAACCATCCCACCTTAAGATAAGCTTTTCTATAATAATTGACATGTAAGTATTAAGGCTACTCCTTTGGAGACCTTGTATAGATGGAATGCTAAACATCTATTGTTAGATAGAGAATTGGTAAGTCCAATTATCAAGATCTGAAAGTTGCCTAGGAAGCAACAAATAAGATCATACAAATCCGTAATCATCTGTAAGTTGCCATTATTCGGCAGAAAATCAAGGATTCATGAAGGTAGCAACCCTCCTAAGTTCTTGTTAAAGAATAAGGCTCAACAAAAGATATCACCTAGGAAGGGTGTGCCAATTTGTTGAATAATCAGGCTAGTTAAACTCTGAGTATATAGAATCATTCGAAGGATTCGAATGTATCAAGATTAAATAGCTTACGAGCTAAGACCTAATTAAGAAGCTGGGTGGAACGCGCAATGTGACCCACACTAATGATTTAAGGACGTGTCACCAATAAGTCGAAAAGCACTATCACATAATGATATGCAGATTTATGATACGATGAGCAACCTATGTCGATTAAGGATCGACAGGATTAGAAGCTTCAAAAGGATACATGCACCCATTATAAAGGTTAACTTGGGAGCTTGGAAAAGCTCCAGATATACTATATAGAGATGAAACCCAATATAAGACAAAAGGTATTTCCCTTACTTTAGCAAATCTCGAGGTCGAGATTTATTTTAAGGGGGTGAGGATGTGACACCTCAAAAATTCACGTCCTATAATGTATTGACACGTGTCATAAACTTGAACGTGTGAAAGTATACTCTAGAGGGACTAAAGTTGACAAACATGGAAAGTATGTGAATATAAGGGTTCAAAATGTCAACAAGGGATAGATATAATTTACAGTAACCCTACATGATGCTCATACCCTTACACGAATAAATCATGGATCATGCGAAGCTAATTGTGAAACAAAGTGAGAGATTACAAACCACAGGGGTTAAATGTGTCAACATGTTTAAAGTATACCTCTGAGTGACCTTTTAGCAAACTCGAAGCTTTGTAATGATTAATTATGCTCACTAGAATACACGATAAAAATTTCATAAAGTTTCGTTAACGTATGAGAAAGTTATGACCAAATTCGTATACAAGGGGTTAAAGCGTTAACGTTGAAAGTTATGACTTTTCGGGTTAACCAGAAATGTCCAGGGACTTGGCAAAGTGGGTACAAGTCTTAAAGCCCTTGTAGGTAAATAAGAAGGGGTCATATTGCAAGAATTAAGCTTAGTTGACCTTTCGGAAGGGCCAAGGGACAAAGATGCAAAAACTAGAAAATTGTGAAGGCTGATCAGAAGCCTTGCGCACCGCAAGACTTATGCTTACGGTGCGCAAGGGATGCCCAGTTCCAACAGAATCGCATGTTTGCTGTTTAAACGCAATTCTTGATCTTTAAACGATTTTCCTCATCTTGCTTGGCCTCTAAACAACCCCTAGAACACTAGGGACACTTGTTAATGAGTTGTGGTCAGTGGTAGACTTATTTGTCAACATTTTATGGTGATTAAATCACTATAAAAGGGCATGAAGTTGCAACCATTTGATCATTCACTTCTTGTGCAATTCTGGAGCTTTTGGGAGCTTAAGAGCAGACACAAGACCTTCCTAATCAAGCATAGGACTTCAGTAAGTTTGCTTATCCTTCCTTAGTTAAGTTTTGCTTAGTTTTGCTTTGACTTCAGTTCTGACCCGTTATGGTATGTTTTAGAAATACCTTAGAGCTCTATTTGGACCAGGTTACATGCTAGTATAACCCTCTGTGATTATACACCATGGTTCATTAGTTAACCAATTAATACGCCTGATTCCGTTAATTGCCCATATGTTGACCATTATGCCCTTTTCACCTTAAAACGTGATTTTTAAAAATGTAAAAGAGTAGAAACCTTAGTCACTGATATATAAACTTGTACCCAAAGTTTGAGATCAATTGGTGGTGTAGATTGAGAGTTATGCTCATTAGCGCAAAATGAAAGCTTTATGTTAATTAAATGGCGTAATTAGCGTATAGCCTAGTTAAGCCTACTTTTTGATATCAAACTTATTTCCCACTGATGTAATATATTATTTTGGGATTTTGAAGATTTTTAATTAATTTTAGGTTGAGCATAACTCATAGTCGTAGGCTTAATCCGGTAATTGTCGGTTTTGCCCTTACGGGCCATAAAATGAGTTTTACATATCTAATCGACTCCAAACCTTTTGCTACTGATCTTAAATGATAAATAAATTATTTTAAACCTCCTAGAATAATAAAAATATCAGATTTCTATATAGAACCCGGAAACGGCTTCTAATCGCCTAATTAAGCGTTTTTAACGCCTAGTATGTACTAGAACTATTTTAAACATACTAAGGGTGATACCTACTGATATTTGAGGTAAATTATAATATTTTAACAGTAAGCAAAAGTTGTTAAACTCAGACTTCAATTTTGAGCTTTTCGGCTTATGTGAAATTACCAAAATGCCCCTACGGTGCATAGTTTGGTTATAATTAATAAATTTCACATATATACTTTACCCTACTGATATAACTTAGCAAATTGATTATCTTTGCTGATTACATCAGACCTGTAACTCAGGATATTACTTAAACTCTTTTATCACCTTATAAATGACCAAACTACCCCTACGGGGCATAGTTTGTGTTTAAACTCATTTCGGGCATAATAAATGATATCTTACTGATGTCACAACATATATGGAGCATATTAACTTAGGAAACCTGTAAATGGCTCTCATTATTACCCGTTACGCTTAGTACGCGTTCGGTTCGGTTTATGTAACAAGTTTACATAAATTAGTCGACACGGGTCAAACCTTATCGGTTTTATCTCAAAATCCAGAAGGTGTTTAGATTACCCATATTATACAAGTCTTCAAACTTGTCAGGTCTAAAACACATTCTATTCCGGTCTTCGCTTAATCATGCGTTTGAACCGTATATTTCCTTAAAACTAACCGGTCTAAGTTTAGGCTTAATTAAAGACCCGTTAGTATTCTAATTGGTTATTTATACCATCATTTCCAGACTAGAGCCTTCCGGTAAATTGTACCTACGCTTACTTAAGTGAATACGGCTGAGTTATTATAATTCTTGCTATTTAAGACAGGAGCTAGCTCAGGTAAATACTTTTAACTTATTTTCCCTTATACGGGCTTGGGATACGGTATTATAAAATACCGCTTGGTCGGGTGTAGAAACCTTTTAATCGGAGATGATTAAATTGCATAATCCCGTTTTAATCTGTATTGATTGATAACAAATAACTTTAGGGGTTAATGACCGTGTCCTGGATATCCTTGGCTCATTTAAAAAGTGAATGGCCATAACTTAAGCACAAGGTGTAGGCATAACACCTCCTGTTGCGTATGTAAAAGATATACTCACTCGTAAGGATGTCTTCTTGTGAGTTATATTTATGGTGTGTCGATTAATCTTGACCGGCTTGTATTGTATAATCACCGGCCCTAAATGTTGGGCAACCATGTAAATCGGATACAAGATCTTTGTTAATAAAAATTGTCCCAAGTTATAAAAGATTAACTTTGCCTTGTGCATTTTAATCATTGTGTCAAAATGTTTTGTGCCTGGTGCATCTAAACCAATTTTCTTAAACTCTTTTCAAAAGTGTCAGTTAATTGTATTTACCAGTGTAAACTGACGTATTTTCCAAAAGGGTTAAGTGACAGGTACTGAACGTAATTGGATGGAAGCTCAGGGTGTTAATAAGGAATCTTGCAAGTTCTTGGCGTCTAAAGTCTGTTGAACAATGTTTATATTTTAAGATCCGCCTGTGGATCCTTTACTTTCCGTTGTAATACTTTGATATTACTTTATATTCGGATTGTAATATATTTATCTTTTGCTTCCACTGTGCATTTAAATATTGTGTTGTTTGACTATGATGATATCAACTACGTCACGATACTCCCCACCGGGCCCACCAGTTGACACGTGGAAATTCGGGGTGTGACACTGCCGAACCTTCGTACCACACGCTAAGTGAAGTTCATAGTTTTGTAGGCTCGGTTTGAAGTTGTGAATTCTATTTGGGTTAATCTATGACGTAAATCTATTCGGTCAATCTATGTGGAGATTTTGTTTAATGAAGCATGACACCGACGACTACTTCCTATACATAAGTGCTTCTGTCATGTTTCCAAACTTTCGTAGAACATTCCATGTGGAAATTTGTCGTTATGAACTGTGATGAGATTGTCAACTCTAATTTAAGTTAAACTATTGGTTAATCTATGTGGATTAGTTGGGTCAATCTATGTTATTTAATCTATTTTAATTAGCCTGATGTTGTGGTTGGCGAAGTATGACACCGATGATGAGGGGGAAGTGGCGTGATCCAAGCATGGTGGATACGCCGCTGGTACTTCCTATATATAAGTGCTTCTGTCATGTCACCTAACTTTCGTAATACGTGCCATGCGGGATTTCGCTGGTTGAGAATTATGAATACTAAATCTATGATTAATCTATCAAAGTCTATGGAAAGTCTATTGAAATCTATGGCAATCTATAGAATGTCTATCGAATCTATTGAGATCTATGAAAGTCTATGCTAATCTATGATGAGTGTGGATTACGCATGTAACATGACATCGAGTATGAGGTGGAAGTGTTGTGTTGTGTTGTGTTGTGTTGTGTTGTGTCTGAAGCGTGGTGGATACGCCGTTGGTACTTCCTATATATAAGCGCTTCTGACATGCTGCCAAGCTTCGTACAACATGCCATGCGAGGGTCGTAGGTTGTGGTGATAAATCTATTGAAATCTATCGGATTAGTCTACGTGTGTGTTGTGATAATTTTGAGTGTTCTGTTTGGCAATTGCAACACGTAACATGACGCCGAGTACGGGGTAGCAGCGATGTGCCCAAAACGTGGTGGATACTCCGCTGGTAATTCCTACATATAAGCGTTTCTGACACAGTCGTCAAGCTCTGTGCAACGCACCGTGCAAAGGTCGTGGGTTTGCGGTATCTATAAGAACCTCATGAAGTCTTGAGTCTTAGTCTACCACACATGAATCTATGATAGTCTATGTTAATCTAGACTTATACGATCCTTTTGTTGGATCTTTTAGATGTCTTCTCGAAAGTTATCCGACACTCTCAAGAGATCTAGGGAGAAGTCTTAGAAAAAGATGATGTCCTTCATGGCCAACCAAATTGCTCGAGTCGTGCCAAAGATTATCTCTGAGCTCCAAGGATCAAACACTCCTCCATCCTCTGTGGACTCAAAGGCCGAAAAGCAAGGGTCTACTAAGTTCAACTACAACATTTCGTCTCTTGCTATCCTAAGTCCTTCACGGGCAGTGATGGAGTGACTGCTATGCTCAAATGGTTTGACAACATCGAAGTTACCTTCATTAACAGCAAGTGCCCAGATCACTTAAAGACTAGGAGTGCAACTTGAATGTTTCAAGACAGAGCGTTGGAGTGGTGGTCGAATGAGAGGAATATCCATTCTAATGAAGAAGCCTATGCTCTTCCATGGGCTGAGGTGCGAGAACTCATGATGCTCGAGTTCTGCCCTCCTCATGAACAACTCAAGCTTGAAGAAGAGTTTTGGCATTTGAAGCAAGTTGGTGATGACAACTTGGCTTATACTACCCGGTTTAAGCAGTTAAGTCTTATCGTCCCTGACTCCTAAGCGGATGATAACCAAGTACATCAATGACCTACCTCCTGTTATGTGTGATTCCATTGAAGCAGCTCAGCTTGATACTATTGAGGAAGTCTACCGTCTAGCCGCAAGTTTGAACAACAATCGTGTGCGTGATAAACAGTTTGCTACCCCTGCACCTTCAAAGTCTGCTAACAAAGTTACCCAACAGCCAAGTGGCAGCAAGAACAAGAAGAGGAAATCTTAGGGTTCGGGATGTAATGCTATTATCCCTGCTGCTAAGCCTGCTGCGAAACCTGCTCCTACTCCTGCTGCTGCTGCTAACCCTGCTGCTCCTACTCAAACTTGTATAATCGCCAATACTTTCGTATTGATATTTTAATACATGTTGCAGGATGATAGGTTGCTTTGGAACACCTGGAAATCAAGCTAGGAGATGTCTAGAAACATCGCCTACATAATTTAGTCATTTGAACAATTTGAACAACGTTTGTTATGTTTTGATACTTGTTAATTGTGGTTGATGTTTAGTCAAAAGCTATGAAAATCAATTTAACTTATGAAGTCTCATGAGCAATCTGAACGCTTAGTGCTCGCACCCCGATGTTTCCGCCATCGGTTGGGGTGTGACAGGGAATGCCTAATATTGGCCATTCAAAGCTTTTATACCAATAAGTGAAGTTACGCGCAAGTTTGCGAGTTAGAGGGGTTAAAAGCGTCAACATGTTTAATTATACCTCTGAATGACCTTTTAACGAACCCGAAGCCTTAAGATATGCAATCATACGCTCAAAAATGATTAATATGGGCCAAGGAAGGCTTTCATGTCGTTAAACGATATTACGTACACCTTTGTGCGTTAAAAGGACTAAAAACGTCAACTAGCGAAACTACACCATAAAGTAACCTTTTAACGAACCCGAGGCTTTGTAATGTTCGATTATACTCTCAAGAATAAGTGATAACAATTTCACGAGGTTTCGATATCGTTATGTGTTGTTTACGTAAATTCCCAAAGAATAAGGGTTAAAAGCGTCAACGAGACGAAACTAGTATTTTCGGTGATCGTTTAACGAAACCGGACCTAGCGGTGTTTGGTTATACTCTCAAGATCATCTACAAACTAACTAGAAGGGTTAACAGTGCTTAAAATGAAAGATATATTGCATTAGAAGGTACATGGACTGAAAGTGACAAGTTTGAAACTTGTTTTGCTGGTAAGTGGTGTGGTGGCGTCGCGCCACAGCCCCCCCCCCTTTCACCATGGCACGCGGCGACGACCTTATTTTGACAGATTTCCTTGGCCAGGTGCAGGTCACCTTCTTTCTTGGCCTCTAAACAAGTCTAATTCGAATTCTATGGGCTTTTGATGGTTTTTAAAACCACCATGGACACTTGTGATGATCTTAACACATCCCTAAACACTTGTAATGATCTGGTGTGTGTCCCTTACACAATAAATAGAGCTATTGGGTTGCCATAATCCTTGCTCATTCATAAACTTCCACTCTCATATCTCTAAGTTCAAGTGTTCTTAGCATATCTGGAGGTTCCTGATCCAAAGGGAAGCTTGTTCTTGTAGAAAATATAGCTTCATTAGTCCAGTTTTGAGTTTAAAAACCGAAAAGTCAAAGTTATCATAATCTGACTTTGACATTCGGTTTAAACTCAAATGGTCCAGCCACTGTTCGAGATGAATGTGGTTATGTGACCATAATTAGGTAAGTGATTAACCCTTAAAAGGGCACCTCCTAATTATTTTGTTTGCTTAGTTAATTGTCGGGTCAAACTATTAAGTTAAAAAGTCAAACTGACCAGAATTTGAAATAATAATCATAACTAGCAATGCAGAGGTTATAAATTATATTTTATCACTCTAATAACTTGGTAATTATTATTAAAACATGTTTAAGCATGTTCAACCCGACAATTATCAGTTTAGGATCGGTTCATAACCGAAAGTCGCAAAAGCTTGACTTTTGCTTTGACTTTCAGTTCTGAACCGATTGAGCTTAATTCTTCCATGTTTTAAGCTTCCATTAGGACCACATTAGGTTGTAGTATAACCCTCTAGAGTTATATTACCTGGTCATTAGTATTCTGAATTATATGCTAATCTCCATTAATATGCTTATAAATGCCCATTTTGCCCTTTTGACATATAAACGAGATTTTTAAAAATGTGAGAGGACAAAAACCTTTATTACTGATATATAAGTATGTCCCGAAAATTTGACATCAGTTTCTGGTATCAAAATAAAGTTATGCAAGATATCGTAAATTGAAACTTTTTATTAACTAAATTACGCTATCTTGCATAAGGCATGTTTAAACATGGATTTTGTCCCAAAACTCATTACCTACTTTTAAGATATTATTTTTAGGGATTTTTGAAATTTTTGATCAGATTATAATCTAACCATATCATAGAGTTTTTGTATAAATTCCTTAATTGACGATAATGCCCTTTTAACTAATAAAATGAGATTTACATGTGATTAGCATACCAAACCTTTTTCTACTGACTTGATATGAAAAATAAAAATATTTTAAACATACAAGGTTGTCCAAAATCTCAGAATCACATAAATATCTCAAATATCGTCAATTAGCGATTTTTACGCTAATTATGTGCGTAGTATGGTTTAAAACCATATTTAACACCTAAGACTTGTTACCTACTGAATTTTTAAATAAATTTTAATATTATTACAGTAAGTATAAGTCATGAACTCAGACTTCCAATTTTGTCCCTAAAAGCATATGTGAAATGACCAAAATGCCCATACGGTGCATAGTTTGGCCATAATTGGTGAATCTCACATATGTATGATATCTTACTGATATAACATGATAAAATAAATATTTTTACTGAATGTTTTAGACCAGAACCTCAGTTTACTATTAAATCTTTTTTATAAACATTAAAATGACCAAATTGTCCCTACGGGACTTAATTTGGTCTTTAATACTTTTTGGGCATATGTGTTAACACTCTACTGATGTATTAACACATTTTAAGCATAATAACATATGGACCTTGTATATGGTTCGTTTGGTTACTCGTTATGCATTTACGCATTCGGATCGGTTTATGTAACTAATTTACGTAAGTTTGCCGAAACGGGTTTAACCTTATCGTTTTTATCTCAAAATCCAGAATGTACTTAGTTTACCCATATTATACAAGTCTTCATACTTGTTGGGTCTAAATGACATTCTGTTCTGGTCATCGCTTAATCTAGCGTATCGTACCGCTTTAGATACTTTAAGCTAGCCGGTCTAAGTCTACGACTTAAATAAGACCGTTAGCATTCCGAATTGGTTATATATTACCATCACTCCAGACTAGAGCCACCCGGTAAAAGCTACCTACATTTAGATAGATTGGATACGACTGAGTTATTTTGCTGTGAATCAAGTATTAGCTCAGATAAATACTTTTAACTTATTTTCCCTTATACGGGCTTGGGATACGGTATAATAATAATACCGCTTGGTCGGGTATGGAATCATTTAATCGGATTGTGATTAATAAATTGCATAACCCATTTTAATCTGTTTTGTTTGATAACATAAACATTGGGGGTTAATACGACCGTGTCCTGGATATCCTTGGCTCATTTCATTTGTAAATGACCACAACCTATGCACGGGGTGTAGGCATACACCTGACAGATGCAAATGCTAAATACCCACATGTTGGGGATAACTCCTCTGTGGGTTTTATAAGTGGTGTGTCGATTAATCACGTTTGGCTTCTATACTGAGCCCATATGATGACAAACATGTAAAACTGTATACAAGATTTTATATAAAAATTGTCCCAAGTTATAAATGGTTTGTGCCATGTGCACTTAAATTAATTTTCATAAACTCTTTTCAAATGAGTCGGTTAATTGTATTTACCAGTGAAAACTGACGTATTTTCCAAAGACTAAGTGACAGGTACTACACATAATAGGCTGGGAGCTGCTCGGTGTCGAAATAAAGGATCTTGCAAATCCTTAAAGATGCCTTAAAGTCTGCTAAACTTCATTTTATAGATTCTGTAAAGATCCACCTGTGGATTTGATATTACAGGCTCGTCAATAATAAATACTTTGATATTTTCAGACCTTTGAGTTTGTAATATTATTTTTATATTCCAAGACTTTCGCTGTGCTTTTCTGTGTATGTTTGACCACGACGATATCAATCTTATGTCACGATACTCCCCACCGGGCCCACCGGTAATATGTGGAAATATCAGGGTGTGACAGGTTGGTATCAGAGCCAACGTTTGAGTGAATTAAACACTAGCCCTTAATGTTTAATCATAAATGACACAGAAGCATATTCCTTAGACCTTTTGAGTCTAGACTTAACATAGGAATGCTCTCATCCCTATTAAGTAAACATTGTTTTCGATTTTATGTATTTTGAATATGTCGCCAAGCAAGGAAGCTGTTGATGGAGATTCTTCTCATTCGAAGCCAAGGAATGTTAAGCTTCGTATCATGGCTAGGATAAGTGTGCGCCGGTTTGGAGGAAGACCTTTATGGATTCATTCCCAAAACCAAGCCTATTGAAACTCCCAATCAGACTTCGGAGTCCATACCAGGTGGTCCCTGAGGCTCCCATATTGTGGATGCTGATGATCCCTATTTCTTACCTCCAAGTTTTGGAATCCCAGACTTGGATTATATCAGTCATAACCTAATCCGTGATCCATATCATACCTTAACCATAGAATCCTTGAATTCTACTTCTATAACGGATCCTGGTTGGAATACTTACTTTATTCATTGAGGTCTTCAGTATCTTTACCGTATACGATAAGCAAAGAAGAGAAATAATCGAAATGAAGCAAGGAAGGCATTAGAGAATTCTTCTTCCATAATATTCATTGTCTTTTAAGTCCATATAAGGACCTATCTCTTCTATATAGTCCCTGTGTGGACATACCTTTCAACTTAAGACCCTGTATGGGCATTTTCTATTTAGTCCCTTCATGGATATTATATTTAAATAAAGTCCCTTGGTGGGCATGCCATTTGAATACAGTCCTTTCATAGACACGTGATTTCATTAAAATCCCTTGGTGGATACACTATTTTAAAAGAGTCCCTTTGTGGACTTGGTATTTCAATATAGTCCTTTCATGGACCCTGTACTCCATTACAGTCCTTTCATGGGCATATTATTTCATCAAAGTCCCATGGCGGACATAATAATTCATTATAGTCCTTTTGAGGACATATCATTTCATCATAGTCCCTTCGTGGACATGCTGATTCATCAAAGTCCCTTTCTGGACATATTATTCCAATAAAATCCCGTGTGGATATGATATTTTATTATAGTCCTTTCAAGGACATATTATTTCATTAATAAGTCCCAATGAGGACGTATCATTTGACATAAAGTCCCTACGAGGACAATTGTTTATGAACGTCCCTTTGTGGACAGGTTATATCATAATAATCCCAATGCGGACATATCTTATAGTCTCTTTACGGACTTATATTTCCTTTTAGTCCCTGTGTGGACTAGAGTTGCTTAAAGTCCCTGTGAGGACATCTGTACAGCAAAGCCCCTTTTGTGCGCACGCTGTACCAATATAGTCCTTTTATGGACATGTTATTTCATTAAAATCCCTTTGGGGATACCCGCTATTTTGAAATAGTCCCTTTGAGGACATGACATTTCACTATAACCCCTATATGGACTTATAATATTTTATAGTCCTTATACGGACTTATATTTTTCCCCTTAGTCCACTGTGGACAAATATATTACTAAAAGTCCTGATTAAGGCACCATTGTAAATTCCTAATGATTTATGGAAAGTTTTGAAAATTTATATAGGTATTCGTTTCGTCCTTTATCCAACAATAGTTTCGATTTTACTCGAACTTTATCGATCAGCTGAAATTTTCAAAAGATCCTCTTAATGGTATAACCTAGCCTATATGTCTATGAACATGGCTATGATGGTAAAACCCTCTTAAGATAATAAATCGTTGTTAACATCTAAGAACATGTTAACACTCCTGGTAGTGTGCATTGAGAAACCACACTAGCCGTCAAGGTATTGCATTACGTCCAAGCCTTAAAGCCTATATGATCAAAGTAGATCATGGCAAGTATCATCAATGTGATGATCATACCATAAACATCCATTAGTGGTGAAATGCCTACGGGCTATACTTGTTGTTCAATAAAGACAACGACAGTTGTGGTCTACGACTTCCTGTCAAAAAATATTGGACTATGTCCAAACATAATAGCCTATATTGTCACACCCCCAAAATCCACCCGCGGAGTATCACCGCTTGGAGGCGTGACTGACCAGGATCAAGCCATCAATCATATCAAACATAGTATTTAAGTGTAAAAGTAGGAAAATGTAATTCATCTTGACATGACTGATGTTCATAACCAAACATTGTTTAAGTAGCGGAAGCATAATAATGAAAACCCAAAGTAAGTTATAAGTTCAAATATCGTCTCCGATCCGTATCCCACAACGACCTGCTCCTCCCTGTGCAAGCTCCATATGTACCTAAGGTCCTGCAAGGCATGTAAGAGAGAGTCAACAACTAGTTGAGCGAGTTCACAGTTAATAGTTCAGTAATGGTATAGCGTGAGTAGTAGTATGTTCGTTCGTTACAATGTGTCGTATTAGTTTCCATCGCGGCCCTCCAGGCAGGTGTGCGAAGATGTTGGGGAAGGTCTTTCCCAAGTTTTTCTAGACTAGGTTTGTTTGTATCGCGGCCTCTCTAGGCAGGTGTGCGAAGATGTTGTAAATTTAGTTCGCGGCCAATGTCCTTGGCAGGTGTGCGAAGTCAGTCATAATATCGCGGCCAATGTCCTTGGCAGGTGTGCGAAGATCGTTCAATAAGTGTTACTAGTCTAGCAGTAGTTTCTGTCATTCATGTATGTACAGTAATCATCAAATCCCCATTCCCCCCTGGGAACCCCATGCCTTGGCTTGTGTGAACTCACCTTGGTTTGCTCGGTATGCTAGGTATGTAAGTGCTCGCAAATAATCAATCACGTCCTAAGGTATGCACGTATACATAATCAGTTTGTGTTTCAGTTGTTCATGTATAAGCATGTAACACGTAATCACAATCATACAAGTCATGTTAATCATATAACAGCAGTTAAATATTCCAGTTAACACTTAACAGAATTAACTCATGTTACAGCACAGCTCGGCGAAACACATATATGGCGAAACACATAAGTTGGCGAAACACGTTATTGACGAAACACCTTCAGTTTCGTCGTGGCCTTGTTCGGCGAAACAGGATTCTGATTCGTCGACGACTCTTGGCGAAACACATTCTGTTTCGCCGAGATTCCTGTTTCGTCGAATGTCTGATTCGTAGACGCAGTTACAGCAGTTACGAAATACACAGAAACCCTAATCATGTTAGCAGCCGACATCAATAACATCGATCATGCAGAATCATTCATTCACAGGATTCATTATCACATAATTCTAACACAAGCATCATGGTGTTTTAACGTCTAGCATGAACCCTAGCTTACGTATACAACATATCGATTACAACATCACATCATCAAACCCTATCAAGACTGCTAACTTGCATTCAGAATCAGATCCTAATCACAACATCCAGAACCGAGTATTCAATCATATTAATTTTCGCATAAAACCATTTATATCCGACTACCATATTCATATCGAAATCCATATCATCATCTTCATAACAAGAACCCTAATATTTAGCATGTATCAATACAATATACATCATCAAAGCAGAAACACATGACACACAAACACATACATGGATGAAAGATCAATCAAGACACATAGGATTACTAACCGAGATAATGTTAAAGATGGTTTTGATCGTTCGGGAGTATTCAGAACTGCCGACACACACAGAGGAGGTTCTAGGGTTTCAACTTTTGCCAAAGGTGTGAAACTAAGGTCGTTGCACGCTAATAAACACGATTTAACGTTCTGGGCCCGTAATGGGCTTCGGCGAATCTGGGCCGGCGAAACAGCTTGTTTCGTCGAGTCGTATTGGGCGAAACATAATCTGTTTCGTCGAGCTTAGTTATGGCGAAACACACTTGTGTTTCGTCGGACTCTTCCTATGTTAAGCAGTTTATGTTTCACGACATGTTATACAATCAAACACATAATCAAGCAAACACACTAGGTTTTATCATAACACAACCATATAGTCAAAGTCAACGTGCATTAAATGCGAATAAAGAATGTCGGAAATTCGAGTTGTCACATTATCCCCAACTTGAAAGAAATTTCGTCCCGAAATTTAGCATGCAGTTACTGAGGAAGCTAGTAGTGTGACGTTGTTTACCTGTGTCGTATCGCGGCTCCTCGAGCAGGTTTGCGAAGATTACTGGTTTTCTTGGGGTGTCACATCATCCCCCCGTTGATTTGGAATTTCGTCCCGAAATTCTGTAGTAGCTTCGACCTCAGTAGTGGTTGCACTGTTTTCGAATAACTGGGGATACTTGAGTTTCATTTGATCTTCTCGTTCCCAGGTGAACTCTGGGCCACGACGGGAGTTCCAACGAACTCGTACAAGAGGGATTCTCGTGTTCTTGAGGACCTTAACATCCCGGTCCGTGATTTCAACAGGTTCCTCGACGAAGTGCAACCGCTCGTCGATAGTGAGTTCCTTTAAGGGAACTATGTGGGTCTCATCTGATGTACACTTCTTCAGATTCGACACGTGGAAGACGTTGTGAACTGCACTGAGTTCAGGTGGTAAGTTCAATCTGTAAGCCACTTTGCCTATTTTCTCAATAACCTCGAAAGGTCCGACGTATCGTGGATTAAGTTTGCCGCGTTTGCCAAAACGAACCACACCCTTCCAGGGTGAAACTTTAAGTAGCGCTCGATCCCCAACTTGGAATTCGAGTAGTTTCCTGTCTAAATCAGCGTATGCTTTCTGACGGTCGCGTGCTGCCGCCATGCGTTGTCGTATTTGTGCAATCTTTTCTGTAGTATCGACTACCATTTCTGGACCTGTGATTTGACTATCTCCCACCTCTGCCCAACAGAGAGGTGACCGGCATTTACGCCCGTACAATGCCTCGAATGGAGCAGCTTTAATGCTGGTGTGGTAGCTGTTATTGTATGAAAATTCCACGAGTGGCAGATGTTTCTCCCAACCATTGCCAAAGTCAATTACGCACGCCCGAAGCATGTCTTCTAGAGTTTGAATGGTGCGCTCAGACTGCCCATCTGTCTGAGGGTGATAAGCCGTGCTCATGTCTAAACGAGAGCCAAAAGATTTATGCATTGCTTGCCACAGTTCTGAAGTAAAACGTGCGTCACGATCAGAGATGATGGAGGTGGGCACTCCGTGCCTCGAGACTACTTCTTTTAAGTAAATGTCTGCCAGGGTAGAGAACTTGTCTGTTTCTTTAATGGCCAGGAAGTGAGCAGACTTTGTGAGTCGATCCACGATCACCCAGATAGTATCGTTTCCGCGCTGAGATCTAGGTAAGCCAGTAACAAAATCCATGGAAATTTGCTCCCATTTCCATTGTGGTATCTCAGGTTGTTGGAGTGGTCCTGACGGTTTCTGATATTCTGCCTTGACTCTCGCACAAGTCAAGCATTTGCTAACGTATGTGGCTATGTGGGCCTTCATGCTAGGCCACCAGTATGTAGTCTTAATATCGTGGTACATTTTATCCGAACCAGGGTGTACCGAGTAGCGAGACTTGTGAGCTTCATCCATCACTAGCTCACGTAAGTTGCCATAAAGTGGAACCCAAATGCGTCCTGTAACGTAGTAAGCACCATCTTCCTTCTGTTCTAAACGTTGTCTTGAGCCACGTAGAGCTTCAGCCCTGACATTTTCTGGTTTCAATGCGTCTACCTGAGCATCCCGTATCTGAGAAGGAAGACTAGACTGTATAGTGAGTTGTAAAGCTCGTACGCGTTTAGGCGCAGTGTCTTTTCGACTGAGGGCGTCAGCCACAACATTGGCTTTGCCTGGGTGGTACCTGATTGAGCATTCGTAGTCATTTAACAGTTCAACCCATCGTCGCTGTCGCATATTCAGTTCTTTCTGTTTGAAGATATGTTCGAGGCTTCTGTGATCAGTGTAGATTGCACATTTAGTGCCATACAAGTAGTGTCGCCATATCTTAAGTGCAAAAACAACCGCTCCCAACTCTAAGTCGTGTGTTGTGTAATTCCGTTCGTGAATCTTAAGTTGGCGCGAAGCATAAGCAATGACTTTATCCCTTTGCATTAATACACATCCAAGACCTTGGATGGATGCGTCGCAGTAGACTACGAAATCGTCCGTGCCTTCAGGCAATGAGAGGATAGGTGCGCTACAGAGTCTATCCTTTAAGTGTTGGAACGCTGTTTCCTGTGCATTACCCCAACGGTAAACAACACCCTTCTGTGTCAGTAGTGTAAGCGGCTGAGCAATCTTTGAGAAGTCTTTGATGAACCTTCTGTAGTAACCCGCCAAACCTAAGAATTGGCGTATTTCTGTTGGTGTACGAGGCGCAGGCCAATTCTTGATCGAATCTACCTTGGATGGATCTGCATGAATCCCATCCTTGTTTACCACGTGGCCTAAGAAGTGGACTTCACGAAGCCAGAAGTCACATTTAGAAAACTTAGCGTATAGCTGTTCCGTTCGTAGAAGTTCCAGTATGAGTCGTAGGTGCTGCTCGTGTTCCTCCTGACTCTTCGAATAAATCAGGATGTCGTCGATGAAAACAATGACGAACTTGTCGAGATAGGGTTTGCACACCCTGTTCATAAGATTCCATAAATACGGCAGGCACGTTCGTTAGCCAGAATGGCATGACCATAAACTCGTAGTGGTCGTAGCGAGTTCTAAATGCTGTTTTAGAGACGTCCTCGTCCCGGACTCTCAGCTGGTGATATCCTGACCGTAAGTCTATTTTGGAGTAGTAGCTCGACCCTTGCAGCTGATCGAATAAATCATCTATGCGCGGAAGAGGATAACGATTCTTGATCGTCACCTTGTTGAGTTCCCGGTAGTCTATACACATCCTGAACGTACCGTCTTTCTTCTTTACGAATAACACTGGAGCTCCCCAGGGCGAAGAGCTAGGACGTATAAAACCCTTTTCCAAGAGTTCTTGTAGCTGCTTTGACAGTTCTTCTAATTCAGTTGGAGCTAAACGATAAGGTGCTCGAGCTATAGGTGCTGCTCCTGGAGCGAGCTCGATCTGGAATTCGACTTGACGATGAGGCGGTAACCCAGGTAATTCCTCAGGGAACACTTGAGGAAAGTCACGTACTACAGGAATATCTTCAATCTTTATCTCTTTCTTCGAGGTATCTGTAACGAGTGCTAGTATGGCAGTGTGCCCCTTGTGTAAACACTTCTGAGCCTTCAAAAAGGAGATAATACCACTCACGACACCACTCTTGTCGCCTTGCACTTCGAGAGGTTCTTTACCGGAATGGGGAATGCGAATGATCTTCTCCTTGCATAGGATTTCTGCTCGATTGTTTGAGGTAGCCAATCCATACCAATAACGATGTCGAAACCATCACAACGTTGGGGGCATTCCTAGCATCATCCTGACCAATCACGAACACTCGACCCCTGGCACCATTGCCGTCGTTATTACCCCCATTGTTACCTCCATTATCGTTCCTGTTTCTTTGATTGTGGTTCTGATTCTGGTTCTGGTTCAACCGTGGGCAGTGTATTTTGAAGTGGCCTTCAGCATCGTCTGATAATATCCCTTGTTACCCTGCTGTTGCCGCCGATTCTATAGATCTTGTGGCTGTTGTTGTTGGTTCTGGTTTGCAGGACGTGAGTTTCTACCATCTTTGGTTCCATGACCAAGCTTGTTGCATTATTGACAATGATTGCGTTTGCCCTGCCCGCTGTGGTGCAGGTTACATCGTTTGCGCTTAGGGTGGTTTCCCTTGTATCCACCCTGCCCTTGAATACTAAAAGGTTGCTGTCCAGGACTTTGGTTGTCGTTGATCTTTCGCTGCTGTGCCTGGGACAGATTCGTAGTCGAACCCTTGCTAGAGGTTCCATCCCACTTTCATCCGTTGTTACTGAGGGTAGCAGAAGTAGTTGAAGTAGTAGTGGTAGTAGTATCGCTGATACGTTGAGGCAGCTTGTTCTGTTCCACTGCCTGGTCTGTGAGACGATGAGCAAGATGAGTAACATCTTGAATAGTAGCAAGATTAGCAGTCATCACATGGCTTTGAATTTCTGGTACTAAGCCTTCGAGGTGCAGCTCAATGCGATTGATAGGAGGATCCACCATAGTTGGGCATAACACTGCCAGTTCGTTGGATCGTTTCGTGCACGCTTCTATCTCTGACCTCGTCATCTTCATGTTAAAGGACTCCACTTCCAACTTGTGGATGGTATCATAACTACTGTATTCACGTTTGATAGGTTCCTTAAAATCATTCCATGGGGTGGCATTAGCAGCCGCCAGCCCCAGCATCTGAACTTGCGCGTTCCACCAAGTTATCGCAGTGCCTTCGAGAGTATCAGTGGCATATTTCACCTTACGAGCCTCGGGTCATTCTCACACTCGATGACCGATTCAAGTTCCTCGAACTAATGGAGGAGTCCATCAGCTCCTTCAGTGTCGCTGAAAGTAGTAGGACGACAGTCCATAAAAGTCTGGTGTGTGCATACAGGTGGCTGAGCGTGTTGACTTGTCGTGTGCGCAAGAGTAATCAAAATTAAGCACCAGTGTTGAGTTACGAGAGTAGGATCTAAAGATCCTAGAGTAAGTGGTGATGGCAGGTTACACCTCCTGCCTCGGCAGCTGCGAGTGCTGCAGTAACTTGTTCAGTGATCGAAGCCGCCAACCGGGCTTGAGTTAGGTTAACGCATCCACCCATGATCTTGACATCAAGGAGAACATGTGGGTGAGAGGTTCGCGAATAGTGCGAAGAGAGTGAGCACATAAGCGTTTTCAAGCAGTAACGAATAGTAGGCAATGTAATCTAAGCATACCACGAGCAAAGTTCTATGTAGTTCTAGCATGTAGGTAAAGTAACATGAATAGTAATACCTATGGTGTTGAGCCTTGCACGTGGAGCGAAGCATCGTTGTGGATCGTTGAGAGCGCTGTTCTGGTTATAGTCTGGTTTTAACAAAATCGTTTTCCCTTTATTAAAACCAAGTTCTCTATAACCAATGGCTCTGATACCAATCTGTCACACCCCCAAAATCCACCCGCGGAGTATCACCGCTTGGAGGCGTGACTGACCAGGATCAAGCCATCAATGATATCAAACATAGTATTTAAGTGTAAAAGTAGGAAAATGTAATTCATCTTGACATGACTGATGTTCATAACCAAACATTGTTTAAGTAGCGGAAGCATAATAATGAAAACCCAAAGTAAGTTATAAGTTCAAATATCGTCTACGATCCGTATCCCACAACGACCTGCTCCTCCCTGTGCAAGCTCCATATGTACCTAAGGTCCTGCAAGGCATGTAAGAGAGAGTCAACAACTAGTTGAGCGAGTTTACAGTTAATAGTTCAGTAATGGTATAACGTGAGTAGTAGTATGTTCGTTCGTTACAATGTATCGTATTAGTTTCCATCGCGGCCCTCCAGGCAGGTGTGCGAAGATGTTGGGGAAGGTCTTTCCCCAAGTTTTTCTAGACTAGGTTTGTTTGTATCGCGGCCTCTCTAGGAAGGTGTGCGAAGATGTTGTAAATTTAGTTCGCGGCCAATGTCCTTGGCAGGTGTGCGAAGTCAGTCATAATATCACGGCCAATGTCCTTGGCAGGTGTGCGAAGATCGTTCAATAAGTGTTACTAGTCTAGCAGTAGTTTCTGTCATTCATGTATGTACAGTAATCATCAAATCCCCATTCCCCCCTGGGAACCCCATGCCTTGGCTTGTGTGAACTCACCTTGGTTTGCTCGGTATGCTAGGTATGTAAGTGCTCGCAAATAATCAATCACGTCCTAAGGTATGCACGTATACATAATCAGTTTGTGTTTCAGTTGTTCATGTATAAGCATGTAACACGTAATCACAATCATACAAGTCATGTTAATCATATAACAGCAGTTAAATATTCCAGTTAACACTTAACAGAATTAACTCATGTTACAGCACAGCTCGGCGAAACACATATATGGCGAAACACATAAGTTGGCGAAACACGTTATTGACGAAACACCTTCAGTTTCGTCGTGGCCTTGTTCGGCGAAACAGGATTCTGATTCGTCGACGACTCTTGGCGAAACACATTCTGTTTCGCCGAGATTCCTGTTTCGTCGAATGTCTGATTCGTAGACGCAGTTACAGCAGTTACGAAATACACAGAAACCCTAATCATGTTAGCAGCCGACATCAATAACATCGATCATGCAGAATCATTCATTCACAGGATTCATTATCACATAATTCTAACACAAGCATCATGGTGTTTTAACGTCTAGCATGAACCCTAGCTTACGTATACAACATATCGATTACAACATCACATCATCAAACCCTATCAAGACTGCTAACTTGCATTCAGAATCAGATCCTAATCACAACATCCAGAACCGAGTATTCAATCATATTAATTTTCGCATAAAACCATTTATATCCGACTACCATATTCATATCGAAATCCATATCATCATCTTCATAACAAGAACCCTAATATTTAGCATGTATCAATACAATATACATCATCAAAGCAGAAACACATGACACACAAACACATACATGGATGAAAGATCAATCAAGACACATAGGATTACTAACCGAGATAATGTTAAAGATGGTTTTGATGGTTCGGGAGTATTCAGAACTGCCGACACACACAGAGGAGGTTCTAGGGTTTCAACTTTTGCCAAAGATGTGAAACTAAGGTCGTTGCACGCTAATAAACACGATTTAACGTTCTGGGCCCGTAATGGGCTTCGGCGAATCTGGGCCGGCGAAACAGCTTGTTTCGTCGAGTCGTATTGGGCGAAACATAATCTGTTTCGTCGAGCTTAGTTATGGCGAAACACACTTGTGTTTCGTCGGACTCTTCCTATGTTAAGCAGTTTATGTTTCACGACATGTTATACAATCAAACACATAATCAAGCAAACACACTAGGTTTTATCATAACACAACCATATAGTCAAAGTCAACGTGCATTAAATGCGAATAAAGAATGTCGGAAATTCGAGTTGTCACATATATGATCAATGCGATCATGACTAATATCATCTAATACGATGATCATGTTATTTAACATCCTTTAGTGATGTTTTGCCTACGGGCTATAGTATATTGTCCATTTGAGACATTGACATTGTGATCTTTATGATTCCTTGTCTAAGGTGGTGAGCTATGCTCAAGCCAAATAGTCCATATGATTAATGCAATCATGACTAATATCATCTAATACGATGATCCTATTATAAACATCTATTAGTGATGTTTCCCCTACGGGCCATATTATATTGTCCATTTGTGACAAAGACATTGTGATCTTTACGATCCCCTGTCCAAGGTAGTGAGCTATCCTCAAGCCTAATAGTCTATATGATCAATGCGATCATGACTAAAATCATCAATATGATGATTAAATTTAACATCCTTAATGATGTTTTGCCTACGGGCTATATTATATTGTCATATTGTGATAAGACAATTGTAATCTTTTATGATTCTTTGCCCAAGGGGGTGAGCTATGCTCAAATCTCATAGTCTATATGATCATTGCGATCATGACTAATATCATCAGTATGATGATCATAATATTAACATCCCTAGTGATGAAGTTCATACGACCTATACTTTACTCTATTGTCGATAAGACAAAGATAGTGGTGGTCTTTGTGATCCCCTGTTCAAAGTAGGTGGGTTATACCCCAATCCTAATAGTCTATAAGATCAATGTGATCATGACTAACCTCATCAACATCTTAATCATACTAAACCTTCCTAATAATGTCTCGTCTACGGGCTATATTCTATCGTCCATTCAAGGCAATGACAGTTGTGACCATTATGGTTCCCTGTCCAAAGTAGAAAGCTATGCCCAAGTTTCATAGTCTATATGATCAATGTGATCATGACTAATGTCATCAAATATGATGATTATATATAAACATCCATTAGTGATGTCAATTGGTTTACCTTTGTGCCAAAATGAATCGTCTTTCAAGACGATGACCGTTGTAGTCTATGACTCCCTGTCCAAAGGTGATGAACTATGTTCAAAACTTGAAGCCCCTGATCCAATAAGATTGCGGCTTATAAATTAATGCCCTTCGCGACAAACCAGCGAGCTATATTTTAAAGTCATTCATGACAAGCCAAGGTGCCATAATTTGTCATTCGTGACAAGTTAATATATTAAATGTTAACATCCATGATGACAGGCCTTTTGCGCCAGAAAATTTTTATAACGTCCTTCTAACGAGGCCATTTGTGCCATATTTAAATGTCCTTTGCGACAAGGCCTTCGTGCCATATGATTATTTATGTCCTATGACTAGGCTTTATGCCATATCTTTCTATGTCCCTCATGACGGGCCTCTGTGCCATATATATATATATAAATATATACACATAATAAAAGTCCTGAAATGCTAGCCTTCGAGCTATTCATAATCGTCTTTGTGATGAAGACAGTTGTGACATTATGACCCCCTGTCAAACAGGTAATGGACTCGGTCCAAACCTTAAACGCCATTGATGGTTCTCTTATGACCTAGGCTAAATGAAATTGATATTCCTTCAAATAACATTCATTAGGAATGTTCGGAACTTAATAGCCTTTACGGTTTATTGATACCATGGCTAATCTATGTTAGGTCGTCAGGATAATGACTAACAATTTTTTATTTTGGTGGTTAGTACCAAGCTTCGAGTATGGCAAACTTGAATGAGATAGACAACAGTCGCAATACTAATGATGCGACAAAAGCTAATGATGCTACAAACATAAATCTCAATATTAATGGAGTTAATCTCCAAGCTGTGGTTGACGCAGCAGTTGTAAAGGACATGGAAAAGGTCATGAAACAGTTCAAAGAGCCGAGTGCTACTCGTTCCAAATTCCATTCAAAACCACATTCAATTGCTCATGAAAAGAGCTTTGTTCACACTTTGAATGTGAAGGATGAACCAAAGGAGGAGGATAACTCCCATAAATCTAAGAAAAAGAGCAAATATGGGCTTAATAAGAACCAACATAAGTTCAATAAGAAGCCTGTATGTAAGACCTGCTATAAAAGACACTGGGGACAGTGTCGAATAGAACAAAGACCAAAGCAGTGCGGTATCTGCAAAGGAACTGGTCATCAGTCCCATGAATGTAGGGACATAAAGAATGTAGTCTGTTACGGCTGTGGTGAGATAGGCCACATCAGAACTAGATGCCATAAAGCTGCCAAAGAAGGTGCAGCTAAGCCTGGAGGGGCTAAGTTGAGAAATGCCTGAACTACCTGATGAATGAGAGGCAGTACATATTAATAATACCATCATGTACAATCCTTATCATCTATCAATGATAATTTCTGCTAAGTGTCATGTTTTTAATACGGGCAATAATAAGTCTTTCATAGACCATAAGCTTAGCAAACTTTTATATTACCCATAAGGTAGAACTTACCAAAGAAACCATAGTAACCGATTCTTCTATTATCGACGATGAATCTTTCTGTAAAATCTAAGAGTACTCTTTCTTTGAATAGAGTATGACAATATATGTTATTTTAATTATTTCCTCATTGATTTCTATCAACTGCGAGTGCCAACTATGTTTGAAAAAAGCGCCATATGAGGATTGGCGTATCCTGGTGTGTCCCATAGATTGCTCCCATGCCTGATCAGTATGGAGGTTTAATGGATGGAACCACTAAGATATTCAAATGGTCATATAGTACTAAAGTCAGCTAGTGGTATTCAAAGAAGATATCCATTATAGAAATGTCCATTTAGGCGTCTCTACTTAAGGCATCCGTGCACTCGTAAAAACAGATGTGTCATTTGGATGGCACAAGTGGCGGTAAGTGAACCAAGGTCGGAGATTGCAGCTACTTCTATCATATTTGGATAACTTGATTTCTTCTCCGAAGAACTACCCTGTTTACCTCCTGAGAGGCAAAGTGGAGGTAGGATTGACATCCTATTAAGAGTTGTATCTGTTATAGAAACTCTGATTTTTGTAGATAAAAGAAAGCACAATGCAGTACGCTTGTGCATTGATTACTACAACCTAACTAGGAAACGATTAAGAATCGTTATTAGCTTCACAGGATTGTCAATTTGTTCGACTAACCATGAGGATAGTTAATTCCTTAAGATTGATTCGGATAGTAGTTGGAATGACTATCTCACCCTAATTAAGTTCTCCTATAACCAATAGCATTATATAAGCATCAAGGTTGCTCCATTAGAGACCTTGTATGGGAGAAAGTGTCAACGCCCGTTTGTTGGGCAGGAGTTGGGAAAAACCCAATTATCAGAATCTGAGATTTTTCTTATAGATGACGGATAAGATAATACGGATCCGTAAACATCTGGAAGTTGCTAGTAATCGGCAGAAGAGCGATGCGAAGGAGAGGCGCAGATCTCTTAAAGTTCCAAGTAGGGAACAAGACTCTATTGAAAATACGAACATAGAAGGGTATGATACATTTCAGTATAAAGGGCAAGTCAAGCCCTGGATATATAGGACCATTCGAGATCATCGAATGTGTCGGCAGTATAGCCTATAAGCTAAACTTGCCTAAGGAGGTTAGTGGAATTCACAATGTGTTCCACATCTGTATCTTAAAGAAATGTCTAGCTGATAAATCGCTAGCAATGTCTCATAAAGACGTATAAATTGATGAAAGCCTGAGGTTTATTGAAAGACCTATATCGATCAGAGATCGGCAGGTTAAAAAGCTCCGAAAGAAACATGTACCAATTGTAAAAGTTAAATGGGATGCCCGTAGAGGCCCTGAATATACGTGGGAGGTTGAGTCCACTATGCGAAAAATGTACCCTCACTTGTATTGATAAATCTCGGGGTCAAGATTTCTTTTAAGGGGGTGAGGATGTAACACTTCGTAAAAATCGTGTCCAATGATGTGTTGACACGTGTAATAAACCCTAACAAAGTCAAACGTGGACTACGCGGGACTAATTTTGTCAAAAATCGAAAACCTTGAATATAGAAGGACTGAAAGTGTCAACATGCCTAAACTAGGCCTCTGGGGGACCATATACGGTGTCCGTATTCTCAAATGAGCCACTTGTTGGACGAGAGGAGCCGTTTTCGTAATTATGTGAAAGTTTGCGCGTCGAAGGGTTAAGAGTGTCAACATGTAAATTCTTACCTCTGAGTGACCTTTTAACAAATTGAGAGCTTCATAATGTTTAATCATATTCTTAGGAATGCCTAATATTGGCCATTCAAGGCTTTTATACCAATAAGTGAAGTTACGCGCAAGTTTGCGAGTTTGAGGGGTTAAAAGCGTCAACATGTTTAATTATACCTCTGAATGACCTTTTAGTGAACCCGAAGCATTAAGATATGCAATCGTACGCTCGAAAATGCTTGATATGGGCCAAGGAAGGCTTTCATGTTGTTAAACGATATTACGCACACCTTTGTGCGTTAAAAGGACTAAAAATGTCAACTAGCGAAACTAAACCATAAAGTGACCTTTTAACGAACTCGGGGCTTCATAATGTTCGATTATAATCTCAAGAATAAGTGATAAAAATTTCACGAGGTTTCGATATCGTTATGTGTTGTTTACGCAAATTCCCAAAGAATAAGGGTTAAAAGCGTCAATGAGACGAAACTAGTATTTTCGGTGATTGTTTAACGAAACCGGACCTAACGGTGTTTGGTTATACTCTCAAGATCATCTACAAACTAACTAGAAGGGTTAAAAGTGCCTAAAATGAAAGATATATTGCATTAGAAGGTACACGGACTGGAAGTGACAAGTTTGAAACTTGTTTTATTGGTAAGTGGTGTGGTGGCGTCGCACCACAACCCCCCCCCCCTTTCACTGTGGCGCGCAGCGACGACCTTATTTTGACAGATTTCCATGGCCAGGTGCAGGTCACCTTCTTTCTTGGCCTCCAAACAAGTCTAATTCGAATTCTATCAGCTTTTGATGGTTTTTAAAACCACCATGGACACTTGTGATGATTTTAACACATCCCTAAACACTTGTAATGATCCCTTACACTATAAATAGAGCTATTGGATTGCCATAATCCTTTCTCATTCATAAAGTTCCACTCTCATATCTCTAAGTTCAAGTGTTTTTAGCATATCTGGAGGTTCCTGATCCAAAGGGAAGCTTGTTCTTGTAGAAAAGATAGATAGGACCCTTTGTAAGTGTCTTAGCCCCCTTCATTAGTTCAGTTTTTAGTTTAAAAACCGAAAAGTGAAAGTTATCATAATCTGACTTTGACCTTCGGTTTAAACTCAAATGGTCCAGCCACTGTTCGAGATGAATGTGGTTATGTTACCATAATTAGGTAGGTGATTAACCCTTAACCCTTAAAAGGGTACCTCCTAATAATCATAACTAGCAATGCAGAGGTTATAAATTATATTTTATCACTCTAATAACTTGGTAATTATTATTAAAACATGTTTAAGCATGTTCAACCCGACAATTATCAGTTTAGGATCGGTTCATAACCGAAAGTCGCAAAAGCTTGACTTTTGCTTTGACTTTGAGTTCTGACCCGATTGAGCTTAATTCTTCCATGTTTTAAGCTTCCATTAGGACCACATTAGGTTGTAGTATAACCCTCTGGAGTTATATTACCTGGTTATTAGTATTCTGAATTATATGCTAATCTCCATTAATATGCTTATAAATGCCCATTTTGCCCTTTTGACATATAAATGAGATTTTTAAAAATGTGAGAGGACAAAAACCTTTATTACTGATATATAAGTATGTCCCAAAAATTTGACATCAGTTTCTGGTCTCAAACTAAAGTTATGCAAGATAACGTAAATTGAAACTTTTTATTAATTAAATTACGTTATCTTGCATAAGGCACGTTTAAACATGGATTTTGACCCAAAACTCATTACCTACTGTTAAGATATTATTTTTAGGGATTTTTGGAATTTTTGATCAGATTATAATCTGACCATATCATAGAGTTTTTGTATAAATTCCTTAATTGACGATAATGCCTTTTTAACTAATAAAATGAGATTTACATGTGATTAGCATACCAAACCTTTTTCTATTGACTTGATATGAAAAATAAAAATATTTTAAACATACAAGGTTGTCCAAACTCTCAGAATCACATAAATATCGTCAATTAGAGATTTTTACGCTAATTAGGTGCGTAGTATGGTTTAAAACCATATTTAACACCTAAGACTTGTTACCTACTGAATTTTTAAATAAGTTTTAACATTATTACAATAAGTATAAGTCATGAACTCAGACTTCCAATTTTGTCCCTAAAAGCATATGTGAAATGACCAAAATGCCCCTACGGTGCATAGTTTGGCCATAATTGGTGAATCTCACATATGTATGATATCTTACTGATATAACATGATGAAATAAATATTTTTACTGAATGTTTTAGACCAGAACCTCAATTTACTATTAAATCTTTTCTATAAACATTAAAATGACCAAATTGCCCCTACGGAACTTAATTTGGTCTTTAATACTTTTTGGGAATATATGTTAATATCCTACTGATGTATTAACATATTTTAAGCATAATAACATATGGAACTTGTATATGGTTCGTTTGGTTACCCGTTATGCATTTACGCATTCATATCAGTTTATGTAACTAGTTTACGTAAGTTTGCCGAAACGGGTTTAACCTTATCGTTTTATCTCAAAATCCAGAATGTACTTAGTTTACCCATATTATACAAGTCTTCATACTTGTTGGGTCTAAATGACATTCTGTTCCGATCATCGCTTAATCTAGCGTATCGTACCGCTTTAGATACTTTAAGCTAGCCGGTCTAAGTCTACGACTTAAATAAGACCGTTAGCATTCTGAATTGGTTATATATTACCATCACTCCAGACTAGAGCCACCCGGTAAAAGCTACCTGCATTTAGATAGATTGGATACGACTGAGTTATTTTGCTGTGAATCAAGTATTAGCTCAGGTAAATACTTTTAACTTATTTTCCCTTATACGGGCTTGGGATACGGTATAATAATAATACCGCTTGGTCGGGTATGAAATCATTTAATCGGATTGTGATTAATAAATTGCATAACCCGTTTTAATCTGTTTTGTTTGATAACATAAACATTGGTGGTTAATACGACCTTGTCATGGATATCCTTGGCTCATTTCATTTATAAATGACCACAACATATGCACGGGGTGTAGGCATACACCTGACAGATGCAAATGCTAAATACCCACATGTTGGGGATAACTCCTCTGTGGGTTTTATAAGTGGTGTGTCGATTAATCACGTTCGGCTTCTATACCGAGCCCATATGTATGACAAACATGTAAAACTGTATACAAGATTTTATATAAAAATTGTCCCAAGTTATAAATGGTTTGTGGCATGTGCACTTAAATCAATTTTCATAAACTCTTTTCAAATGAGTCGGTTAATTGTATTTACCAGTGAAAACTGACGTATTTTCCAAAGTCTAAGTGACAGGTACTACACATAATAGGCTGGGAGCTGCTCGGTGTCGAAATAAAGGATCTTGCAAATCCTTAAAGATGCCTTAAAGTCTGCTAAACTTCATTTTATACATTCTGTAAAGATCCACCTGTGGATTTGATATTACAGGCTCGTCAATAATAAATACTTTGATATTTTCAAACCTTTGAGTTTGTAATATTATTTTTATATTCCAAGACTTCCGCTGTGCTATTCGGTGTATGTTTGACCACGACGATATCAATCTTACGTGACGATACTCCCCACAAGGCCCACTGGTAATATGTGGAAATATCGGGGTGTGACAATAACAGTGTTTTTATTTTTTATTTTCAAGTTAAATGCTCGTTTGTGTTCGAGACCAGTGTTCACGAACTGTTCATGAACAACTGAATTTTCTTAACGAACGAACACGAACATAAACTTATGTTTGGTTTGCGTTCGTGAACAGTTCACAAATATGTTAATTTCCTTAACGAACGAACACGAACATGGTCTTATTCGTGTTCGTTCGGTTCGTTTACAGCCCTAGAAATCAGGGATTAGTTACCGCTTGATTATTTGAACATTGGGATGCCTTTTTGAACGTTTATGACCGTTGGCTTTTATAAAAAAATAATTCACAATTTTACACTTTATAAACCCAACAATTCATACTAAATCACAATTTATCTCAAACAATTCATACCAAATTCTCACTACCCCATTTTCTTATTTCTAAACTCACAATTCATACATAATTTTATTTATTTTTAATCTAATGTAATCTTTTTTTTAATTTATTGTACTTTTATTTTATTAAAAATATGTTTTATTTGTTAAAATATGGTTTATTTATTAATGCTAATTTATAAAAAAAAGAAAAAAATTACCTTTACCCAAGAGAGATGACCACCCTTTAGGGTGAAAGGGGTGATCACTTCATGGGAAGAGGCATGGGAAGAGGTAAACTTTTCACCCACCCAATCATCTATTGTTATGTGAACTTCCCTCTCTGAGAGGGTGTTTGGGGTTGAGTTTTGAAAATAGATTATACGTTTTGAATAATCAGATTTTTAGCTGTAACAAAATGTGCTGCAGAAAGATAGTGTTTGGATTTGATTAATGTTTTGATCTCTACAAAACGTAAAAAAATCAGTTTTTATGGAATCCCCTTTTCCTGTGGTAAGGGGTGACATACTTTTGGATTATCATGTTTTGATCTCTACAAAACGTAAAAAATCAGTTTTTATTAATTTTTTACCAAACACTCAAAATAGATTTTTTGCGATTTCAAAACACAATAATAAAAAAATCAGGTTGAAAAAGCAATCCCAAACACTCCTTAAGTCTCCTCTTGCCCAAAAACATAAGTGGTGATAACCTCTCTTGGGTAGACGTAAACTATTTTTTTAATTTAAATTATGTATTTAAACAAAATAAATAAAAACGTAATCAATTAAATAAAGTCATTGCATTAAACTAAATTGAAAAAAAGACAATACATAAAATTAAAACTAGTAAAATACAAATTTAGAAATTACATGGCCAATTATATTTTTTTACAATCTCGCGTTTTCAGGCTAGTGTAATTTTCAACATCTCCGGTGGAACATTGTCGTGTGGCATGTTAAACGTCTCCAAATCCTTATCAAACATAAGTGATCTCTAACATCTCTCGATGTTTATCCGCCAACGCCATAAATTTTTCGTCTCGCTTCCTTTTAATGTCCACCAACTCTTGTTTCATAACTTTGTATTTTTCGATCTTGTCGGACATACCAATTGACCTTTCGGTTGACGTTGCAGGTCATTTACCTTTTTTTCTCTTTCTTATTTTCCTTCTTGGAGAGGGGTCTAAGTGTATGTCGGGTACACTATTAGTGAATTTGGTATTCGGTGTACCCGTTTGGTAGTTATCCTAGTCCGATGACTTTCTTTTTTGCCCCAAAACAACCACTCTCTTCACCTAACAATCGTACCGGGGCCCATTTCTCATGTTTTCTAACCACCTCCCACGCCTCAATATGAAAAAAGCCATCCGGATGTTTTTTTGTAATATTTTTACGCTTGTTTCATAACATAAGGATCGTCACTCCCGCTAGGACGTAAATGATCCTATAATAAAAATATAAATTATATTAAGGTAAAAAATAACAATATATAAAAGGAAAAATATAAAAAGTATGTAAACGTAAAAAATTATACCGCTTGATGCCAAAAGCCGTTGAACAAGTTCAACATTCCTTGCATAGCTTTCCATTTTGGAAGGACTTGATGAATGGTTCGGGAACTTCCTCCAATCATTGCATTGTAATGTGCGAGAACTTTTTTCTAAAAACCTTCTGATTTTTGTTGATTGCCTTTTGTCTTGTTTAAACTACAACGCACATACGCCCTCGCGAACGCCTCTTCTTGTTTCTTTGTCCAACTTTGAGGATCCGCCTTATCCCATTTCCTTTCGATTCATATTCGGCTTCCTCTTCGACTTCAAGTTCTTCTTCTTGTTCGGCATAATCTTCATTTTCGTCTTCATCTAAGTTTTGAGTCTCGAGCACAAATTCTTGTTCGTTATCATCGTATATTGGAAGCAAGTGTTCAACATTATCTCTTGGAGGTTGAGTTGTTCGACTCCGATAAGCAAACGGGTTAAAAGGGTTTTTGGGCATCTGTAGGATATTCATACTGATGTGTGCGAGTGTGTATATAATTTTAAGTATATTTTAACCCCTTTTTACACATTAGCCAAGTTTTAAATTTATAAAACAGGATATTTTACTAACACCAAACACACATATGGGCAAGTGTACCCATCGTGGGCGTAGTATAGTGTTGGCAAGATACCGAGGTCGTCCAAGGAGACAAGAGCTTTTAATACCGGTCTATCCTCAACGTCTAATCAAATCAAAAGTTTAGAAAAAAGGTTTTAAACTAGAAAATTAAAACTAACTAAAATGTTGAAAAATAAAATACAATAAAAACCGATAGACAAGATGAATCACTTGGATCCGACTCGTGTTTAGTGTAACCTTTGATTATTTCCGCACTTTTGCACTATTTAAGAGATTATCTTAGTTATTGTAGTAGTCCCCTCTTTTGAAGGTGACGTTACCCTCAACCCAGTACTTTGAGTCAGCAAGGATACAATCCTAAAGGGACAAATTATTGAAAAATAATTAATTAAGTTATTAATGCATAATGTGGTAGGCCCCTCTTTTGAAGGTGACGTTACCCTGGGCTAAGTAGTCTGAGTCAGCAGGGATACAGTCCTAAGTAGCCGGGTTAAAGTATTAATAGTAGCTTACATATGAGGGGATCAAAGAGTTTGGACCTCCGCCATCCAATACCGGTGGGTATTGAAGGAGGTCCTACTAAATTTGACCCAGGTCCTTGCAGGATCTATACACTGAACAAGGCAAGACTCTTACCAAACCGTTCCCTTAACCCCCGACCAGGTAGACAACATATCTCCATATAGACCATGGAGATATGAATGGTGAAAATCTGTTATTTTATATAGACAGTAAAATAAAGCCAAGACACCACGGACAAACGATAAGGAAGAATCACCTTCAACATAAGAAACTAGTTATTAAAGTCATTAATACATAACCAAATAAAAAGTGCTAAAAGATTAAAAATAAAAAGTATTACACTAGACACTTGTCTTCACCAAGTGATGTAAGAGACTTAGGCAAACATGGCCTTTGATTGTCAAGAACTCTTACGATCAATCTTGGATCCCGAGACGACTCACACACTCTATGATGGACAATGGATGATGGTGGTGGATGATGGTGTTGTGATGGTGGTGGGTGGTGGGTGAAGTGTGAGAGAGGTGGTGTGCCAAGGGATGGTTTGCAAATGAGCCAAGCACCCTATTTATAGCCTGAACAGAGGCTCGGGCACGGCCCCGTGTCCATTGGGCACGACCCTGTGTCCACCTTCTTCTATGTCTTCATTAATTGCAGTTTGTCTGCATTAGTTGACCACTCCACCGTGTCCGCTGGGCACGCCCCCGTGTGCAGAAGTGTATCTGTACTATCAAGATTTCCCCAGATTCTGCGAATCTTTGAGTTGACCACGGCCCCGTGTCCGCTGAGCACGACCCCGTGGTGGTTGATAGAAGCTTCTATAGCTTTGTCTTTTCTGCTGACACTTGGGCACGCCCCCGTGCTCACTGAGCACGGGGCGTGTTCAGCCTTCTGTTCTCTTGTTTTGCTTGGGAAGATGTTGTCGGGGAGGTCGGGCACGCCACGTTTGTTCCTTTTCTTGTATTTATGTTAGATTTAGCTGCCTTTTTTGCTTCTTTTGTTTATTTAAGCTCATTTAATCCTGAAAATACAAAAGGAAGACAAAAACACACTTTTTTCAACATTAGTACTAAAAAATGGTTAGTTTTATGCCACAATTGATGTAATTTATATGTTGCATTTTGTGCACATCAAATACCCCCACACTTGAATCTTTGCTTATCCTAAAGCAAAACTCTTTATAATGTGGCTTTACACTCCCAAATGGAATGGGTAGAAGAGAAGGTTTTCGGGCTTGTCATAGAGTGTCGGGATTTCCAAGATTCTTTATGAAGTTTTATTTTTATTTATTTACAATCATATTCGCCATGATTTATTTAAAACATTTCATAAGATAAATTACTTATTAGGGCATGACATGCCCGTTTAAAATTCCACTTATATACAAGTTCACATACCTCACGGGGGATCGCTCAACACTCGGCCGAAGATGTATTTTAGTGGATCACTCGAGAGCAGCATGGAACTTACTTCTACCATAAGTTTGCCAAGCACTCAATCCTCCTCCTTTTTAACTATACACCTTTGTAAATATCAAGAGGACTTTTGGGGTGAAGGGTTAGGGTTGGGTTAAAGGTAGGTGGTTGGGTTAGTGGTTAGTAAAAGGGCGAAAGGCGTAAAAAGCGTCGGTTTTCGTAAGACTTTTTTTATTTTTGAAGTTTTTATTTTGATGAAGTCATTATTCAAACAAAGTTATTTTTGATAAACTTGTTTGTTTATTTCTCTTTTGCTTCATCATCATCAAATATTTTTTCTCAATTTTTTTTAAGTCATAAGAAAAACCGAGCTTGTTACTAAAACAAAGGGTTTAAAAATAAAAAGGTTTTGGTGGGTGAAAGGGTGTTTGTTTTGGGTTATGAAATGAAAAAGTTTAGGCTCAAAGGGGTTAACTAGGGGGATTTTGGGTAGGTGGTAAAAAAAGAAAAATAATGGTGTAGAAATAAAAAGGGTTAGTCCTAATGCCTCCGTCATTTACTTACTCAGGTTTAAGTTGGTAAGGACCGGGAATGTATCGTCGTGGCAAGTTCTAGAGTCGTAAGAACCAAGCAGCTATTCACACAAGAAACGGAAAATGAGCATTTAGTTTAAAGATATATATTTGTATGCTCAATAAAGGTTCAAAACTCACTTTTTGTGGGAATGGGTTTTTATGTGACCAAGTATATATAATAAACTTTAATTAAGCTTGTCATGCCGTTTCATAATTTTCTTATGTTGGTTCTTTTTATCACGACGCTATTGGTTGTAAATTTGTAAAAATATAACCTTTTTAGAACTTGAAATTCCCAAATTAAACCTAGACAAGTAAAAAAATGAATTTTTTTTTGAAAAAAATTGGGGTGATTAGCGGTTCTAATAGAGTTTTGTGTAAGGCTTGTTATTAGGACTTGCAAGATTCAAGGTTTTAGCATCCCCCCCCCCCCCACACTTAAATTACACATTGTCCTCAATGTGTCCCAAAAATAAGTTTTTAGGTTGATTGAATGTCTAAAAAGGTGTGAAAAAGCAAAATTTTATGTTACTGGGCGTCTGGACATGGCCCCGTGGTGTCCGGGCACGGCCCCGTGTTCAGATCGCCAGTAACAAAAGTTTGTAAAAAGAAACAGAAGCCTGGGCACATGGGCGTGTTCATTGAGCACACCCCGTGTCCAGTTACCTGAACTGGGCATTTCTTGCAGATTGTGTAGCATGGGGCGGTGTTGGGCGGGCACGGCCCGTGCTGAACTTGCTGTAATGAAGAAAAATTTGTCGGGTGGCCCTGTTTTCGTGCATGGGGTGCTGGTTCATGTTTCCCTTGTTATCCTTCACCATCCCGAGTGTGTTTTATTCCTGAAAATTAAAACTAAACTAGAAAACATAAAAATTAATCTAAACTAAGCTAAGGATAGTTTCGCGGAATGCCTCCGTGGTGCGCCACATTTATAAGGGTCCTTGGCTAGACCCAAAGTCTGGTCATATGTTACCCAAGTGGGACGTTTTGCATCCCATGCTACACCGTCGGAGAGCATCATCCAAACTCGAGTCAATGACCTTCATGTAGTTGACCGGGTCTTCGTCTTCTACTCTTTTTCCAACTCCAAACTTTACTTCCTCGTCCCCAACTCTCAATGTTAGTGTTCCATCATTCATATCTACCACTACTTGGGCCGTAGCTTGGAATGGCCTCCCTAGGATGAGTGGTACTTCGATATCTTCCTCCATATCTAGTATGACAAAGTCGGCCGGAAAGATAAATTCGCCGACTTTGACCAATAGATTTTCAGCGACACCTTGTGGATATTTGACGGATCTATCGGCGAGTTGTATGCTTATTTTTGTAGGGCTTGTTTTCCCTAAGCTGAGTCGGTTGAACATTTATGAGGGCATGAGGTTGATGCTTGCCCCGAGATCGGCTAGTGCATTACGAATGGGGGATTCCCCAATTGAGTAAGGAATTGTGAAGCTTCTGGGGTCAAGCTTCTTTTGAGGAAGTTTGTTGAGTAGTAAGGCGAAGCATTCTTCGCATAAATTTTGAATATTTTGGCATTTGAGTTAGGACTTCGATAAATGGAATATTAACATGCAATTGTTTTAATAAATTTTCGAACTTTGCGAATTGCTCATCGGTCTTTTGACGAATTAACCGACTGGGGTATGGAACCGGAGGAGTCTTAGTAGGCTCTTGAACTGGAGGAGAAGCCTTCTCTTATTGAGGCGTGGGTGGAGTTGTGGTTTGGCTAGATTGGCTTCTTTCAGTAGGTGGTAGTGGAGCCTCTTCGGGACCCACGGTACGGTTTCTCAATGTTATGAGATGTACTTGCGCCTTTGGGCTGGTTTCAGTATTACTTGGTAATGCGCCTTGTGGTCTCTCAGAGAAATTTTGAGCTATTTGATTTAATTGTTTTTCAATGTTTTGAATGCTAGCTTGTTGATTTCTAAAATTCGATTCCAACTGTTGAAATCGATCCGAGTTTTTCTTTTCGGTGTCGGAGATGAGGCGAGATACAGTATCTTCAAGCCTTTCTCGTCCACCTTGTTGTTGAGAGAAATTTTGTGGTTGTTGAAAGTTTGTTTGTTGGTTTAGATTTTGTTGGTTACTACTATTGCCGGGTTCTCTCCAACCAAGGTTAGGGTGGTTACGCCATCCTTGGTTGTAGGTACCCGTTGGAGGACCCGACGGCCTAGGTCTATTATCAATGTAGTTTACCGTTTCCGTTTGATCATCTAATTCTTTCATACAACTCCAATTTTCATGTGGCCCACCACACCCCTCACAAGCCATTACCGAGACCGTTTTTGCCATTTCTAACTTTTTTATTTTTGAAGAAAGGGCCTCGATTTGGGCTTGTAAAGAAGTGCTTTCATCAACCTTATGGGCGCCCGGGGCAATAGATTTATTGCCTCGGGGAGTGTGCCACTGAAAATTGGTTTGAGCAATTTCCTCAATTTGATTATATATTTCATTTGGGCGATGATTACCTAGAAGTCCCCCGGAGCTAGAATCAAGTGTTTGTCTTGTGTGTGGCAACAACCCATTGTAGAAAGTGGATACTTGTTGCCATACCGCAAGACCGTGATGATGACACTTTCTTAGTAGCTCCTTGAACCTTTCCCAAGTTTCATATAAGGATTCCCCATCCTCTTGTGAATATGTGTTAATTTCAGTCATTAATTTAGCCGTTTTAGCAGGAGGGAAATACTTATATAGAAACTTTTGGGCTAGTTCATCCCAGGTGTTTACCGAACCAACTGGGAGGGTGTTAAGCCAAGCCTTAGCTCGGTCTTTTAGTGAAAATGGAAACATTCGAAGGCGGATGGCGTCATTTGATGCTCCATTGATCCGAAAGGTATCACATATTTCTAAGAAATTAGTAATATGTAGATGGGGATCCTCGTCCGCAAGCCCATGAAAGGTTGCGGAGTTTTGAAGCATTTGTATCAAATGTGGTCGAAGTTCGAAGTTGTTGGCTTTGACATTCGGTGCATTGATAGCGGTGCCGAGATTACCTACAGTGGGTCGTAGGTAATCCATGAGGGTACGTTGGTCCACCATTGGAAGTGGGTCCCCTGAAACTTTCTCTTGGTTTTTAGCTTTAGGTCTTTTTCTGAGAAAGCGTTCGGGTTCTTCAAGAGGTTCTTTTATGTCTCTACTAGAACTGGAGCTCATACACTACGTAGAAAGTTCAGATGTGGCGCCTGGTTTCCAAGTCCTGCAATAAAAACAGAAAAGAACGTTGGTCAGAAGCTTCACCACGACCTCGTGCTCAGATGAATACGGCCCGTGGTCGGAGGTACAGTAGTTGTTTTCTAGATCCCTTTTACTGGGGAGCTCGACACGGCCCCGTGTTGCACCGACACGGCCCCATGCTCAACTCTCTGTAACTCGGAAATTAAAAACTGCCAGTAACAATGCTAGGCACGGCCCGTGTCCAACCAGGCACGGCCCGTGCTAAGCTCTGCAGAAACTGAAAAATTAAGAAAATCCTAAAAAACAGAAAAATTAGAAAAAGAAAACGATTAGGCCGTTGATTCCTAACTTTCTTAAAATCCTTGTGTCCCCGGAAACGACGCCAAAAACTTGATGTGTGCGAGTGTGTATATAAGTTTAAGTATATTTTAACCCCTTTTTACACGTTAGCCAAGTTTTAAATTTATAAAACACGATATTTTACTAACACCAAACACACATATGGGCAAGTGCACCCATCGTGAGCGTAGTATAGTGTTGGCAAGATACCGAGGTTGTCCAAGGACAGAAGAGCTTTTAATACCGGTTTATCCTCAACGTCTAATCAAATCAAAAGTTTAGAAAAAAAAGGTTTTAAACTAGAAAATTAAAACTAACTAAAATGCTGAAAAATAAAATAAAAACAGATAGACAAGATGAATCACTTGGATCCGACTCGTGTTTAGTGTAACCTTTGATTATTTCCGTAGTTTTGCACTTTTTAAGAGATTATCTTAGTTATTGTAGTAGGCCCCTCTTTTGAAGGTGACGTTACCCTCAACCCAATAGTTTGAGTCAGCAAGGATACAATCCTAAAGGGTCGGATTATTGAAAGATAATTAATTAAGTTATTAATGCATAATGTGGTAGGCCCCTCTTTTGAAGGTGACGTTACCCTGGGCTAAGTAGTCTGAGTCAGCAGGGATACAGTCCTAAGTAGCCGGGTTAAAGTATTAATAGTAGCTTACATATGAGGGGATCAAAGAGTTTGGACCCCCGCTATCCAATACCGGTGGGTATTGAAGGAGGTCCTACTAAATTTGACCCAGGTCCTTGCAGGATCTATACACTGAACAAGGCAAGACTCTTACCAAACCGTTCCCTTAACCCCCGACCAGGTAGCCAACATATCTCTATATAGACCGTGGAGATATGAATGGTGAAAATCTTTTATTTTATATAGACAGTAAAATAATGCCAAGACACCACGGACAAACGATAAGGAAGAATCACTGATGTGTGCAAAATGCAACATATAAATTACATCAATTGTGGCATAAAACTAACCCTTTTTTAGTACTAATGTAGGAAAAAGTGTGTTTTTGTCTTCCTTTTGTATTTTCAGGATTAAATGAGCTCAAATTAACAAAAGAAGCAAAAAGGCAGCTAAATCTAACATAAATACAAGAAAAGGAATAAACGTGGCATGCCCGACCTCCCCAAAGCATCTTCCCAAGCAAAACAAGAAAACAGGAGGCTGAACACGCCTCGTGCTCAGTGAGCACGGGGGCGTGCCCAAGTGTCAGCATAAAAGACAAAGTTGTAGAAGCTTCCATCGCCCACCACGGAGCCGTGCTCAGCGGACACGGGGTCGTGGTCAACTACAAGATTCGCATAATCCAGGCAAATCTTGATAGTACAGATATGCTTCTGCACACCCCAGCGGACACGGGGCCGTGGTCAACTAATAAAGACAAGAGCAATTAATGAAGACAGAGAAGGATGTGGACACGGGGTTGTGCCCACTGGACACGGGGCCGTGCCCGAGCATCTGTTCAGCCTGTAAATAGGAGTGCTTGGCTCAAGCTCAAACCATCCCTTGGCACACCACCTCTCTCACACTTCACCCACCACCCACCACCACCATAACACCATCATCCACCACCATCATCCATTGTTCATCATAGAGTGTGTGAGTCGTCTCGGGATCCAATATTGATCGTAAGAGTTCTTGACAATCAAGGCCATGTTTGCCTAAGTCTCTTACATCACTTGGTGAAGACAAAGTGTTTAGTGTAATACTTTTTATTTTTAATCTTTTCGCACTTTTTAATTGGTTATGTATTAATGACTTTAATAACTAGTTTCTTATGTTGAAGGTGATTCTTCCTTATCGTTTGTCCGTGGTGTCTTGGCATTATTTTACTGTCTATATAAAATAAAACATTTACACCATTCATATCTCCACGGTCTATATGGAGGTATGTTGGCTACCTGGTCGGGGGTTAAGGGAACGGTTTGGTAAGAGTCTTGCCATTGTTCAGTGTATAGATCCTGCAAAGGACCTGGGTCAAATTTAGTAGGACCTCCTTCAATACTTAACGGTATTGGGTGGCCGGGGTCCAAACTCTTTGATCCCCTCATAAGTTAAACTACTATTAATACTTTAACCCGGCTACTTGGGACTGTATCCCTGCTGACTCAGACTACTTAGCCGAGGGTAACGTCACCTTCAAAAGAGGGGCCTACCACAATATGCATTAATAACTTAATTAATTATCTTTCAATAATCCGACCCTTTAGGATTGTATCTTTGCTAACTCAAACTACTGGGTTGAGGGTAACGTCACCTTCAAAAGAGGGGCCTACTACAATAACTAAGATAATCTCTTAAATAGTGCAAAAGTGCGGAAATAATCAAAGGTTACACTAAACACGAGTCGAAGCCAAGTGATTCATCTTGTCTATCTGTTTTTTTCTTTTATTTTTATTTTTCAGCATTTTAGTTAGAATTTATTTTTCTTAGTTTAAAACCTTTTTCTAAACTTTTGATTTGATTAGACGTTGAGGATAAACCGGTACTAAAAGCTCTTGTGTCCTTGGACGACCTCGGTATCTTACCAACACTATACTACGCTCACGATGGGTGCACTTGCCCATATGTGTGTTTAGTGTTAGTAAATATAGTGTTTTATAAATTTAAAACTTGGCTAAAGAAAGTGTAAAATGGTTTAAAATATACTTAAACTTATATACACACCTAACACGCATCAAGTTTTTGGCGCCGTTGCCGAGGACACAAGGATTTTAAGAAAGTTAGGAATCAACGGATTAATCGTTTTTCTTATTTTTCTATTTTTTTAGGATTTTTCTTAGTTTTTCAGCTTCTGCAGAACTCAGCACGGGCCGTGCCCGCTGAACACGCCCCGTGCCCAATCACTAGAACTGGCAATCCTGTTTTAAGTCAGACAGTAAGCTGAACACGGGGCCATGCCCACTCAACACGCCCCGTGCCCAAGATTCAGTTACTGAAAGCAGAACCGTAAGATCCCGACGGTTGGTAATTTCTGACACAAACATGAGTGATACTGATACTTTTTACTTTCGGCACTCTTATGGTACGTGGTGTTAAATATGTGGTGGTACCCATGAGGAATTAGGATGTTATTTTCTAAATTATAAGCCCCACTATATAGACCCATCGTTTCCTTGTATCCTTAAGAGGGGCGAAAGTAAAAATAATCCATATCTCTCCCTCGAATGCTCCCAACCAGATTTTCTAGGAGAAATGCTTCTTGATGAACTATTTCAATTAGAAGATCTAATTATTAATTGGTTAAAAGAAATTAGGATAGATTTCAATAATTTATCTCAAGATAATAACCAAGAAAAAGTGTTGGAATCGCATTCAAACAACTCCGTTGTCCCTGACGATACTTCTAACTCTAGTGTGGACTTGAGCGATAGTCGTCCCTGTGCCGATTGTGCCGTGAAGGACTCCCCATAGAATTCGTTCGATGCATACATAGACCTGAGCGATTCGGCATACACCTTCTTTAACGAGAGCCCGGGAAAGGGTTGGACTTGTCCACCTAAATATAGCATAGGAATCACCCTCACCGACAACCTCTTGCGTTCTCGTCTCAATCTAGAACAATTAAGGTATCTTAGGCACTTTGGGGTTGTTCCATCCAGTAAGGAACCGCCCGATCTGGAAAAGTTCCTTAAAAATAGACAAACTTCATAAACAACCCTTTGACACGGGGCCATGCCCAGGTCAACACGCCCCCGTGTCCACCAAAAGATTCCCTTCTGACTTTTTGTCAGAATACGGACAAAACGTGTCAGGATCTTGCCTACACACGGGGCCGTGTCCAGCCGACACGGGGCCGTGTCCAGCATGCTGTCGTTTTCTATAAATGCAGCCAAGAATCCTGCACATTTGGACCATCCAGGGACAGAGATTTGAAAGGATTTTCTAACTTACCATCCAAGGTATGTTCTAAAATAAGTTTCCAACAAACATCTTGTCCCTTCCTCTTTTATCCATTACCTTCTTCTTCATCTTTCTTGCAACAACACCTCCATTGAAGCTTGATTCCAAGCTTTATTGTGATGTTTGTTAAACTTTTGTTCAAGGAATCTTGTTAAAAATAAGTTACTCAACATTGTTTTAAGTTATTTCTATTCAAAAATGCTTCATTAGTTGGGAAAATAATTTGAAACTCCAAGATTCCTTGTTCTAAAAAACTGCAGAAAGGTGAACACGGGGCCGTGCTCATTGAGCACGGGGCCGTGTCCGTGGTACTGTTTCATTAAAATGAACTATTTTTGGTTTATTTTCGTAGAATGTCTAGCCAAAACAGTGGAACCTCTTCTGCGCACTCTAGAAACAGTCGAAGGGAAAGAAGGTCATCAATCGAAGCAACTCTCGTGCGATACGTAATGGCGTTATGTGAAGCTCTTGAGGAGATGAGTTCGGTAGAGGTGGTCCTGATAGACCGTATAAATTATCTTACGGTAGGGCTGGAAAACAGTTTTTAAGAAATTAACCTCTTGCACCAAAGGTTAAACAGTTAAACATTATACTGGTAGTATGAACTTCCAGCGAAACCTCCTCTTGAAGATCTACAAGAAGTCCCGGTGGAGGTTGCACCTCCTCAACCCGATGCCAATGAGCCCGCCTTTCTTCTCCCAAGGGAGATAGAAGAGTGGCTCGCCGACGTGTGAGGATCCCATGCCCAAAGAAAAGAAGTTTTCATGCCGCATCTAACCAAGAGAATTATCTTTTTGGAAGTTTTGCTAGTAAAATAAAGATTAGGCTAGAACTTCTTGATTTGGATTTCTTGTGTTTCTTTGACCTACTTATCTAGAAATTTAACTTTTAGAACTACTATGTAATTCTCTCTATGACTTAATAAATGATGGTTTTAGTTATTTTGGTGTTTAGATGGTGTTGAAACGAATAAAATACACTGAGGATGGCAAAAGAATAACAAGGGAAACTTGAACCAGCACCCCATGCAGGAAAACAGGGCCATCCGACAATTTTCTTCATTAACAGTAAGTTCAGCACGGGCCGTGTCCGCCCAACACGGCCCCGTGCTGCAGAGTCTGCAGAAATGACCCAGTTCAGGTAAACTGGACACGGGCCGTGTTCACCCAACACGCCCCGTGTCCATGCTTCTGTTTCTTTTGTTTAATTTTTGTTACTGGAACTTGAACACGGGGCCGTGCCTGGACAACACGAGGCCGTGTCCAGCGCCTAGTAACACAAATTTTTGCTTTTTCACACCTTTTTACACATTCAATCAACCTAAAAAATTCTATTTTTGGGACACATTGAGGACAATGTGTAATTTAAGTGTGGGGGGATGCTAAAACCTTGAATCTTGCAAGTCCTAACTACAAGCCTTACGCAAAACTCTATTGGAACCGCTAATCACCCCAAATTTTTTCAAAAAAAATTTCATTTTTTTTACTTGTCTAGGTTTAACTCGGGAAATTCAAGTTCTAAAAAGGTTATATTTTTACAAATTTAGAACTGATAACGTCGTGATAAAAAGAACCAACATAAGAAAATTATGAAAAGACATGACAAGCTTAGTTAAAATTTAATTATATATACTTGATCACATAAAAAAAACCCATTCCCACAAAAGTGAGTTTTGAGCCTTTATTGAGCATACAAATACATATCTTTAAATTAAATGCTCATTTTTCGTTTCTTGTGTGAATAGCCGCTTGGTTCTTACAACTCTAGAACTTGCCACGACGATACATTCTCGGTCCTTGCCAACTTAAACCCGAGTAAGTAAATGATGGGGGCATTAGGACTAACCCTTTTTATTTCTACACCATTATTTTTCTTTTTTTACCACCTACCCAAAATCCCCCTAGTTAACCCCTTTGAGCCTAAACCTTTTCATTTCTTAACCCAAACCAAACACCCTTTCAACCACCAAAACCTTTTTACTTTTAACCCTTTGTTTTAGTAACAAGCTCGGTTTTTCGTTTGACTTTGAAAAAAAAATTATGTTTTGTTGATGAAGCAAAAGAAATAAACAAACAAGTTCATCAAAAATAACTTTGTTTGAATAATAGCTTCATCAAAATAAAAATTGTAAAAATAAAAAATCTTTCGAAAACCGACGTTTTTTACGCTTTTTCGTCCTTTTTCTACTAACCACTAACCCAACCACCTACTAACCACCTACCTAGAAGACGTTTTTCTACTAACCACTAACCCAACCACCTACCTAACCACTAACCCAACCACCTACTAACTACCTACCTAGAAGACGTTTTTCTACTAACCACTAACCCAACCACCTACCTAAAAAGGAGGAAGATTGATTGCCTGGCAAGCCTATGGTAGGAGTAAGTTTCATGCCGCTCTCGAGTGATTCACTAAAATACATCTTCGGCCGAGTGTTGAGTGATCCCTCGTGAGGTATGTGAACTTGTATATAAATAGAATTTTAAAGAGGCATGTTATGCCCTAATAAGTAATTTATCTTATGAAAACTTTTAAATAAATCATGACGAATAGAATTGTAAATAAATAAAAATAAAACTAAATAAAGAATCTTGGAAATCCCGACACTCTATGACAAGCCCAAAAACCTTCTTTTCTACCAATTCCATTTGGGAGTGTAAAGCCACATTATAAAGAGTTTTGTTTGAGGACAAGCAAAGATTCAAGTGTGGGGGTATTTGATGTGTGCAAAAAGCAACATATAAATTACATCAATTGTGGCATAAAACTAATCCTTTTTTAGTACTAATGTTGGAAAAAGTGTGTTTTTGTCTTCCTTTTGTATTTTCAGGATTAAATGAGCATAAATTAACAAAAGAAGCAAAAAGGCAGCTAAATCTAACGTAAATACAAGAAAAGGAATAAACATGGCATGCCCGACCTCCCCGAAAGCATCTTCCCAAGCAAAACAAGAAAACAGGAGGCTGAACACGCCTCGTGCTCAGTGAGCATGGGGGCGTGCCCAAGTGTCAGCATAAAAGACAAAGTTGTAGAAGTTCCATCGCCCACCACGGGGTCGTGCTCAACGGACACGGGGTCGTGGTCAACTAGAAGATTCGCAGAATCCAGGCAAATCTTGATAGTACAGATATGCTTCTGCACACGGGGTCATGCCCAGCGGACACGGGGCCGTGGTTAATTAATAAAGACAAGAGCAATTAATGAAGACAGAGAAGGATGTAGACACGGGGCCGTGCCCACTGGACACGGGGTCGTGCCCACTGGACACGGGGCCGTGCCCACTGGACACGGGGCCGTGCCCGAGCTTCTGTTCAGCCTATAAATAGGAGTGCTTGGCTCAAGCTTAAACCATCCCTTGGAACACCACATCTCTCACACTTCACCCACCACCCACCACCACCATAACACCATCATCCATTGTTCATCATAGAGTGTGTGATTCGTCTCGGGATCCAAGATTGATCGTAAGAGTTCTTGACAATCAAGGCCATATTTGCCTAAGTCTCTTACAACACTTGGTGAAGACAAAGTGTTTAGTGTAATACTTTTTATTTTTAATCTTTTCGCACTTTTTAATTGGTTATGTATTAATGACTTTAATAACTAGTTTCTTATGTTGAAGGTGATTCTTCCTTATCGTTTGTCCGTGGTGTCTTGGCATTATTTTACTGTCTATATAAAATAAAAGATTTACACCATTCATATCTCCACGGTCTATATGGAGGTATGCTGGCTACCTGGTCGGGGGTTAAGGGAACGGTTTGGTAAGAGTCTTGCCATTGTTCAGTGTATAGATCTTGCAAAGGACCTGGGTCAAATTTAGTAGGACCTCCTTCAATACTTAACGGTATTGGATGGCAGGGGTCCAAACTCTTTGATCCCCTCATAAGTTAAACTACTATTAATACTTTAACCCGGCTACTTAGGATTGTATCCCTGTTGACTCAGACTACTTAGCCGAGAGTAACGTCACCTTCAAAAGAGGGGCCTACCACAATATGCATTAATAACTTAATTAATTATCTTTCAATAATCCGACCCTTTAGGATTGTATCCTTGCTGACTCAAACTACTGGGTTGAGGGTAACGTCACCTTCAAACGAGGGGCCTACTACAATAACTAAGATAATCTCTTAAATAAAATAATCAAAGGTTACACTAAACACGAGTCAGAGCCAAGTGATTCATCTTGTCTATTTGTTTTTTTCTTTTATTTTTATTTTTCAGCATTTTAGTTAGATTTTATTTTTCTTAGTTTAAAACCTTTTTCTAAACTTTTGATTTGATTAGACGTTGAGGATAAACCGGTACTAAAAGCTCTTGTGTCCTTGGACGACCTCGGTATCTTACCAACACTATACTACGCTCACGATGGGTGCACTTGCCCATATGTGTGTTTAGTGTTAGTAAATATCGTGTTTTATAAATTTAAAACTTGGCTAAAGAAAGTGTAAAAGGGCTTAAAATATACTTAAACTTATATACACACCTAACACGCATCAATCGCCTTCAACATAAGAAACTAGTTATTAAAGTCATTAATACATAACCAAATAAAAAGTGCGAAAAGATTAAAAATAAAAAGTATTACACTAGACACTTGTCTTCACCAAGTGATCTAAGAGACTTAGGCAAACATGGCCTTTGATTGTCAAGAACTCTTACGATCAATCTTGGATCCCGAGACGACTCACACACTCTATGATGGACAATGGATGATGGTGGCGGATGATGGTGTTGTGATGGTGGTGGGTGGTGGGTGAAGTGTGAGAGAGGTGGTGTGCCAAGGGATGGTTTTCAAATGAGCCAAGCACCCCTATTTATAGCCTGAACAGAGGCTCGGGCACCGCCCCGTGTCCATTGGGCACGACCCTGTGTCCACCTTCTTCTATGTCTTCATTAATTGCAGTTTGTCTGCATTAGTTGACCACGCCCCCATGTCCGCTGGGCATGCCCCCGTGTGCAGAAGCGTATTTGTACTATCAAGATTTCCCTAGATTCTGCGAATCTTAGAGTTGACCACGGCCCCGTGTCCGCTGAGCACGACCCCGTGGTGGTTGATAGAAGCTTCTATAGCTTTGTCTTTTCTGCTGACACTTGGGCACGCCCCCGTGCTCACTGAGCACGGGGCGTGTTCAGCCTTCTGTTCTCTTGTTTTGCTTAGGAAGATGTTGTCGGGGAGGTCGGGCACGCCACGTTTGTTCCTTTTCTTGTATCTATGTTAGATTTAGCTGCCTTTTTTGCTTCTTTGTTTATTTGAGCTCATTTAATCCTGAAAATACAAAAGGAAGACAAAAACACACTTTTTCCAACATTAGTACTAAAAAGGGTTAGTTTTATGCCACAATTGATGTAATTTATATGTTGCATTTTGTGCACATCACATACAAACTGGGAGCAAACATCGTGGGACCTTGTGGTAGTGAAAAAATTGTGGTGGATAATTGGGTTGTGGTTGGGTGTTGTAAAAACCAGGTTGGGTAGTTTGGGTGAAAAAAATATGGAGGTTGAGAGTATGGGGAATAACCGAGTTGTGATTGAAATTACACACTTGAACACTCGATCCGCCTCGTCTACTTTGTGAGCCGCGCCCCCTCGCCTTTGAACCGGAACCCGAAACTTTTTTCTTGCCATCACCCTTGTTTTGTCTATCCATAGTATGAGAATTTTGAGATTTAATAAGTGAAAGTATGTGAATTGGGTGAAAATGAGATGCAAAATTGTATTATTCATAATTGTATTTAGAGTAAATTACCAAAATCGTCCATGAGGTTTTGGTATGTTTGTCATTTTCATTCAAAACATCTTTTTTTGTACCATATAGTCTTTCACTTTTGGGATTTTTTGTCATTTTCATCCAAACGTCTGACTTTTTTGCCAAAATCTTCTCTGAGATTTGTCACACCCCGAAATATCAGAGCTTGGCGTGACTGGACCGGTATCTTCATTGCACAGCGGAAGCAAATAAGGTAAGACTTCTAGAAAAGGAGCGCCGCTAAGCAGTGTTGTAAAAGTCGGATTCCAAGGCCGAGTACTCGGCGAGTACTCGGTCCTCGGAACCCCTCCGAGGCGACTTCCTCCTAGGCGGACTCAATTTGTCGGCCTCGGTCAAACTCGGCGCCTAGTCGGCCTAGTTGGCGCCTAGTCGGATGTAGTCGGAAAGAGTCGGCCTAGTCGGTCTAGGCGGTCAACGTGGTTTGTTGACTTTTAATTAGTCAAAATCGGTCAAAATCGGCCTACTCGGCCTTGTACTCAGACTACTCGGAATTGTATTCAGAATATTTGAACTTTAAACATGTTTCATTTTAAATTATACTCAGTTGACATGAATTATGCTTATTTTAACATATGTATAATATATAACAATTAATTTTCTTTATAGTTACCATGTCCGCGTACTCACCGAGTACTCTACGAGTACTCCGATTACTCCCAACTCCCCAGTCGGCCGACTACAGATCGCCTAGCGACTTTTACAACACTGCCGCTAAGTACTCGAATCTCCAATGGTTCTCCTATTCCAACCGAGCCATAATTTCTGAAAAGTAACCAGAGAAAGAAACATGCGAAAAATCAACATAAAGTTGAGCGAGTTCATAGTTTGTTTTGGAAAAGAACAAATCTTTTTGATAACCGGTTTTAAAGATGTCGTGTAAATACAGAAAATCATTTTTCTTGACCTGATATGTAAACACTGTGAGCTCCAAATAACTTTGGTATCATTTGTAAGTATTCCTTTGGTAACCAGTATGTAAGCGTCTATGAACAGATCAATTAATGTGTAGCTAATACATTAATATGTTTCCAATGGCATAGGAAGGCTCAATCCTTTGCGTATTTCGTACAGGGCCACCCGGTTGGAATGACATAGTCACCACATGTGGTCAACTCGCGGACCCATGGGTGGGGCTCGCAATACCCAAATAGATCTATCCCTCATACCCCTCGGACCTTCTAAAGGATTAATGGTCTCAAGTTAACGCCTACCCATTCACATGATCGAACAGTTCATTTCATTTGTAATCGTAATCATTTGTAACACGTATTTCATCCCCGAAGTTATAAAACGGAAACAGTTAATCAAAAGGGGGACATGAACTCACTGGGTGTCCAGTTCCTCAAACGCAGACCAACCCAGTCCCAATATTATAACTAGACGATCCCATCCCTAGTCATGAAAATCATTCACATTTCGATAATACGCATTTGTTTTGTAAAACCGGTATATTTAGTATGAATTATTCGTAAACCATTTGATTTCAATGAAAATCACAAATCATTTGTGTTAGTTAAAACGTGTTGTAATATGGTTTAGAAATATATAGTTTTTGTTCCCTCAAAATCTCGTATGTACTTGCAAAACGTGCTTGTCTAAAAATATGCAATCTTTGTTCATCGAAAACTTTGTATGTTTTTACAAAACGTGCATGTCTTTCCATCCCAAAAACATTTATAAAAATGTAAAACCTTAAAAAGGTGGGGTTATGAACTCACCTTAATTGCCTTGTGCAAAGCTAGCTAATTACGACTTCGTGATGTCGTTTCCCAGACGAGACTCGCTAGCGTGCATTCTACAATATTCCTAACACGGAATATCTTATAAGTTTCAAAATAAACGCAGTAACTAAACTACGTGTCACCGAGCTCTACCGAATCGTTAACCGAACGATTCAATGGTAAGTTGTTAACTTAAATGAAACGAAGAAGTTATAGTTGTTAGCTCGTTTAACGTCGGTAACATTTTACTAAGTCTTTGAAAAACACTTAGTTCTCGTGAGATTTAAAATATATAAAAATATATAAATACTTTGGTAGAATCTCGTTAGTCATCTTGAGAAGTCGTTGTGTATGTAACAACATTTATATGAAAATAACATGTAACAAACTTGTATCATATATTGCGTCTTGTAGATATTCGTCAAAGTATATGTGGATGCCGTTTAGGTGTTTAAAATAAATATAAAAAGTTATATTTATTTAATAAAAGAATCACCTGACCGGCTGAGTTGACTTGCTGAGTCATCTCGCTGAGTTGACTGAGTTTGACCGAGTCGATTAATGAGTTAACCGGGTCGAGCCGAGTTGCACACAGTCGATCCGTATAGAACCGAGTAGAACCGAGTTGGAGTGAGTCGAGCTGGAATACACCGAGTCGAACCAATTTTAACTTGAGCCGACGCTGAAACACGGCTGAAACAAGACTCGAATCTGACTTGAGCCGTGAACAATCTGTCATGTGTGAATCTGCCGTACCTGTGCATGAACTGAACTTGGATCAGAACATACTCACCACCACCGTTGCGTATTGCCGGCGACCACCCGGAACCCGAGATGCCACTATGACCCGAACCAAACTTAAACCAAAACGTCGTCATCATCATGTAACTCGACGGACTGAAGCAAGAACCACCGGTCCGAGACAAGGACCATCGGTTCGAGAGGAGGACCACCGGTTCGAGAGGAGGACCACCGGTTCGAGACGAGGACCACCGGTTCGAGACGCGACCGCCGCTTACCACCACCAACGGTTCTCTCTCCTCTCCGTTTGTAGCCGCCACACCACCACCGGACGGTGGTGGTGGTGCTCCGATTAGCCAGATCGAACAAAGGGGGGGTATGTGCTGGTTAGAGATGAGCAGGAGGTTAAAGGAGGTGTTGAGGGTGTCCGCTGGAGGAGCCAGAGGCACCGGCGCCGGTAACCGGCCGACGTGCTTGACTATGCAGGAGACCGAGAGGGAGAGATGGGCCAATGAATGTGTGTGTGTGTGTGTTTTTTTTAGGATCTGTGTGTGTGTTCTTTGTTTATAAATTGGCGGACCAAACATATGGGAGAAAGAAAAAAAGATAAGGGGGTGTTGGCTGTACAAGTGAGGAGCATTAGGATTGGTTAGTGTCTTATATATAGAGTTTATTTTATTGGTGGGCTTTGGGCTTGGGCCCAAGGCCCACAAGCCCAATAACGCGTCTCAAGTGGCCCGTCGTATTTCTAAAGCCCGTTAACACACTCGTGCCCCGTAAAATATAATAACGTATATTTTATAACCGAAATACCGTAAAATGTACGCCGGTAGCCGGTTGTCATGTTCGTTCGTCAATTACGGTAAAAATCGCGTAGGATCGCGTCGTAACTGTTTTAATTCCGTTTTTCGATCTGGTTTCGACTACGGGTACTAAAAATTTAATTACAAGTCTAAAATATATCGTAAAATTTAAGTTTTAAAAATAATATGCACCTCTGGTGCTTCCGTTTCGTTACCGATGCGTTTCTTGCAGCCGCGTTTCTCGTTCCTGTTTGCGTTTTGTGATGTACGGAAGCGCAATAAATTCACAACATTGAATTCATAAATATAAAATATTCGTAGAAAATTCGTATTTGTCGGCGTGGTCAGTATTTCGTACGGCTTCAGTTCGTTGTCTCGTAATATTCTGCAGATTTCCCGTAAATCACCATACGCGCACTGTAAAGTCGGATAAGCATTCCTAGGCACTCCAAAGGCCTAATTAAGTTAATTTGCGCTGTGAACACTATTTATTATCGCGTTAATCATTTGATAATCACGTAATTAAAGGCGTAAATTACCGGTTGTCACATTCTCCCCCTGTTACAGAAATTTCGTCCTCGAAATTTAGACTACGTTAACTCCTTAGAGTTACGTTATGCGTAGAAAAATAAGAATAGTACCAAAGTGAATGATCATGAAATCGAATCAAGACTTATTCGAATGATGTGAATTCAAGGACGTATCTCAACAATAAGAACCCAACGGTTAAAAGGAATGCGTCCCAGAATTTGATGTTAAGGGAAACGAGACATATTAGTACAGTCACCAGTGTGACTAAGTTAACAGGGATCCAACAATGAACAGGAATTTCGACCAATCGAATTCTATATGAACGTTCAAAATATGTAAATGAGTTCTAGAAGCAATAACATCCACTAGATGAACTTAGAATCAACGATCTTAAATGTAATAGTTTGCATGAAACGCTCGATCGTGATCAGCACAAGCTGTAAGTTATACCGATGCCACAAGGGGTCGTAGAGAATGAAACAATTTCAATATAGCGGTGATCGAACAAGTATCACCTGTGTATTGCATGAAACGCTCAATCATGATTAGCCCAAGCTACAAGTTTGTACTGACACCACAAGGTGTCGTAGTGATTTATATAATTCAATAATAGCGGTGATCAAACAACTTCACCGTGCTTGAAATCAAATGAAAGCGCAATAATGTGAATCTGAAAGTTTGTTTCAAATGACTTCATAGGATTTTCAATTGAAAATGGAACATCAAAGAAATAATGTTTTCGATCGAAGACGAAGAAGCAATGAATATCGCAAAACATTCGATCGATGTTGAAAGGACCGTTAGGAGGTACACCGGAATATGAAATGAATTTTGTGTTCCATTGTCTTATCACACGATTGTGTTAAGACTGCTGTGAGGTGATAAATCAAGGCAGATTTATTGAAATCAATAAATAAATATTTAAATCCATGCATGAGATGCGTAAACGAGATTAGCGCAAGCTTCAAATTAGTAAGAACACCACCACAAGGTGTCGAATTCAACAAACGACTTAATGGAGTCGTAGACCAAACAAGTCTACTACGACTCGGAACAAATGAAATGTTTGTTAAAACGAATTTGAGTATGATGTTTTCAATACATCATATGGTGTCTTGAATTAAATATGTGTAATGAACAAGTTCAGACAATTTAACTTGGTTTTGGCGCAAGCCGACAATAAATACATGTATCGACAAGAAAACTTTCGGCATGGTCACAACGAAAAACCATGTATGTAACTTGAAAAGAAGAGAGATTTCAAGAAAATGTGTTGACTTGATAATAAAGGAGCCAACAATTACAATAATGTGGGTCATTCGAATCACAAATCAATAATTAGATTTAGTGAAATAATATTTTAACTTTCATGAAGCGCTTATTCGAAACGAAACCACATGCGTAACAAACGATGCATGCGTAACATATGAATTTTCAAGAAATGAAGGAAATGAGTATTCGCTATAATGAAAGAAATGATCGTGATACAATGACCATTAATAGGAGTAGAGATGTGAAAATCTACTCACTAGATGCAAAAGTCGGTATTTCAATAAAAGAAATTTAACGACTTTACCTGGAGTTGTGTGTGATGACCGGTTGTTAGGTGACATTACCATGGAATGTCGAACATATTGTATTCGTCATTAAGGAGATAGGGGGAATGTGAAGAAATTCGTATTCTCCCTGGCGTGATTCGTGTGATTGCAGGACCGCGTGCCAAACCACCGCTTCCTGATCGATAGTTTTCGTGCTGACAGGATTAGCATTATCGTTGAAATGCTCCATAGTGTCTTCTCGGTGACTTCACCTCGAAAGTCGTATGTGAGGTACTTCAACCTCTGTTGATGTATAGCTTAAGTTTCTCGTATACCTGTGCACTTGCATTTCGTTCAGCGTAGAATGTGATGTACTCCGACATCCGTTGATGTAAAATTTGAGTTCCGTGTATTCTCGTGCACTAGCGTTTCGTTATGCGTAGGCTGGCTGCTCGGGAAGTCAAAATATCATAGATAATATGGATAATAGTGTGTGCCCAAGTTAATATTCGCGGTTCCTACGTGATGACCTTTAATGAACTTCAACATAAGTTTTCCGAAGGTCTTAAATGCATGTTTCTTAAACTCTCAGAGTTTTGTTTACTGCATGCGACTGTTTTGTGTACCATGTGTAAAACACAACTTTAGCGTATGTTTAAAAATCAAAATTCTGACCTTTGTGTTTTCGGCAACGGTTGGAGACCATATTCGAGTACTAGGCGTTCTGTATGTATTCAAAGTCTTAATTATCTAAGTCCCAGAGAAAGGTGAGGTTAGAGCCTATGTATCTCTACAGAAAACCTAATTCGTTGTAACCTATAGCTCTGATACCAATCTGTCACACCCCAAAATATCAGAGCTTGGTGTGACTGGACCGGTATCTTCATTGCACAGCGGAAGCAAATAAGCTAAGACTTCTAGAAAACGAGCGCCGCTAAGTACTTGAATCTCCAATGTTTCTCCTATTTCAACCGAGCCATAATTTCTGAAAAGTAACCTGAGAAAGAAACATGCGAAAAATCAACATAAAGTTGAGCGAGTTCATAGTTTGTTTTGGAAAAGATTTAAAACAAATCTTTTTGATAACCGGTTTTAAAGTTTTCGTGTAAATACATAAAATCATTTTTCTCAGCCTGATATGTAAACACTGTGAGCTCCAAATAACTTTGTAATCATTTGTAAGTATTCCTTTGGTAACCAGTATGTAAGTGTCTATGAACAGATCAATTAATGTGTAGCTAATACATTAATATGTGTGCAATGGCATAGGAAGGCTCAATCCTTTGCGTATTTCGTACCGGGCCTCCCGGCTGGAACGACATAGTCACCACATGCGGTCAACTCGCGGACCCATGGGTGGGGCTCGCAACACCCAAATAGATCTATCACTCATGCCCCTCGGTCCTTCTAAAGAATTAATGGTCTCAAGTTAACGCCTACCCATTCACATGATCTAACAGTTCATTTCATTTGTAATCGTAATCATTTGTAACACGTATTTCACCCCCGAAGTTATAAAATGGAAACAGTTAATCAAAAGGGGGACATGAACTCACTGGGTGTCCCGTTCCTCAAACGCAGACCAACCCAGTCCCAATATTATAACTAGACGATCCCATCCCTAGTCATGAAAATCATTCACATTTCGATAATACGCATTCGTTTTGTAAAACCGGTATACTTAGTATGAATCATTCATAAACCATTTGAGTTCAATGAAAATCACAAATCATCTGTGTTAGTTAAAACGTGTTGTAACATGGTTTAGAAATATATAGTTTTTTTTTTCCTTCAAAATCTCGTATGTACTTGCAAAACGTGCTTGTCTAAAAATATGCAATCTTTGTTCATCAAAAACTTTGTATGTTTTTTACAAAACGTGCATGTCTTTCCACCCCAAAAACATTTATAAAAATGTAAAACCGTAAAAAGGTGGGGTTATGAACTCACCTGAATTGCCTTGTGCAAAGCTAGCTAACTACGACTTCGTGATGTCGTTTCCTAGACGAGACTCGCTAGCGTGCATTGTACAATATTCCTAACACAGAATATCTTATAAGTTTCTAAATAAACGCAGTAACTAAACTACGTGTCACCGAGCTCTACCGAATCGTTAACCGAACGATTCAACAGTAAGTTGTTAACTTAAATGAAACGAAGAAGTTATACTTGTTAGCTCGTTTAACGTCGGTAACATTTTTCTAAGTCTTTGAAAAACATTTAGTTCTCGTGAGATTTAAAATATATAAAAATATATAAATACTTCGGTAGAATCTCGTTAGTCGTCTTGAGAAGTCGTTGTGTATGTAACAACATTTATATGAAAATAACATGTAACAAACTTGTATCATATATTGAGTCTTGTAGATATTCATCAAAGTATATGTGGATGTCGTTTAGGTGTTTAAAATAAATATAAAAAGTTATATTTATTTAATAAAAGAATCGTCGAGTTATTGTGGTTGAAAGTAAATACATAACTATATTTGTCTTTATAAACGAATACGAGTCGCTTGATGTTTGAAACAAATATAAAGCTATATTTATTTTTGTAAAAGAATTCGTTATTGTTCGATACTAGAAATAAATATATAAACCATATTTATTTTTGTAAAAACGAATTCATGTTATTTGATCTTTGGAATAAATATAAAGGCTATATTTCTTTTATAAAACGAAGTCATCTCGTTTGGTATTTGAAATAAATATAAACTATATTTAAATTTATGAAACGGTTTCATGTTGTACGAAAATTTGAAATAAATGTAAACTATATTTATCTTGTAAAAGAAGTGTCGTGTAGCTTGATATTCGAAATAAATATACAATCTACATTTATTTTTATAAAATAATTGTTGAAATTTCGAAGTTTAGAATAAATATAATAACGATATTTATTGTCGTAAATAATATCTGAATCGTCGTTTTTGTAAGTTGTAAAGTGCGGTCAAGAAAAGTTGTTTGAATCCGATAGTTTTATTTTATGATGAAACACTTTGTATTTACGAATTTTTCTCGAAAAACGGGCAGAGTTTCCTCTGTTTTTGGATGCCCCGACAACACGAGTTGTCGTTATTTTTCAAAATTCAACAATATATATATAAACTTTTATCTAATATATCAAACGTAATCGATAATTTAGCCGGTTCGAGCTCGTTTCACGTGATATAAACTATAAAAATAACGAAATAATTGTGCCATATATCTTTACCAAATCATCATGTCGAAACGCCGAATGTGTTGACCGGCTGAGTTGACTTGCTGAGTCGTCTCACTGAGTTGACTCAGTTTGACCGAGTCGATTAATTTTTTAACCGGGTCGAGCCGAGTTGCACCGGGTTGAGCCGAGTTGCACCGAGTCGATCCGTATAGAACCGAGTAGAACCGAGTTGGACTGAGTCGAGCTGGAATACACCGAGTCGAACAAATTTTAACCTGAGCTGACGCTGAAACACGGCTGAAACAAGACTCGAATCTGACCCGAGCAGTGAACAATCTGTCATGTGTGAATCTGTCGTACCTGTGCCTGAACTGAACTTGGATCAGAACATACTCACCCCCACCGTTGCGTCTTGCCGGCGACCACCCGGAACCCGAGACGCGACTGTGACCCGAACCAAACTTAAACCAAAACGTTATCATCATCATCATCATGTAACTCGACGGACTGAAGCAAGAACCACCGGTCCGAGAGAAGGACCACCGGTTCGAGACGAGGACCACCGGTTCGAGACGCGACCGCCGCTTACCACCACCACCACCGGTTCTCTCTCTCTCCTCTCCATTTGTAGCAGCCGCACCACCACCGGACGGTTGTGGTGGTGCTCCGATTAGCCAGATCGAACAAAAGGGGGAGGGGGGTAGGTGCTGGTTGGAGGTGAGCAGGAGGTTAAAGGAGGTGTTGAGGGTGTTCGCTGGAGGAGCCAGAGGCACCGGCGCCGGTAACCGGCCGACGTGTTGTATGTTTATAAATTGGCAGACCAAACATAGGGGAGAAAGAAAAAAAGATAAGGGGGGTGTCGGCTGTACAAGTGAGGAGCATTAGGATTGGTTAGTGTCTTATATATTGAGTTTATTTAATTGGTGGGCTTTGAGCTTGGGCCCAGGGCCCACAAGCCCAATAACGCGTCTCAAGTGGCCCGTCGTATTTCTAAAGCCCGTTAACACACCCGTTCCCCGTAAAATATAATAACATATATTTTATAACCAAAATACCGTAAAATGTACGCCGGTAGCCGGTTGTCGTGTTCGTTCGTCAATTACGGTAAAAATCATGTAGGAACGCGTCGTAGCTGTTTTAATTCCGTTTTGCGATCTGGTTTCGACTACGGGTACTAAAAATTTAATTACAACTCTAAAATATATCGTAAAATTTAAGTTTTAGAAATAATACGCACCTCTGGTGCTTCCAATTCATTACCGATGCGTTTCTTGCAGCCGCGTTTCTCGTTCCTGTTTGCGTTTTGTGATGTACGGAAGCGCAATAAATTCACAACATTGAATTCATAAATATAAAATATTCGTAGAAAATCCGTATTTGTCGGCGTGGTCAGTATTTCGTACGGCTTCAGTTCGTTGTCTCGTTATATTCAGCAGATTTCCCGTAAATCACCACACGCGCACTGTAAAGTCGGATAAGCGTTCCTAGGCACTCCAAAGGCCTAATTAAGTTAATTTGCGTTGTGAACGCTATTTATTATCGCGTTAATCATTTGATAATCACGTAATTAAAGGCGTAAATTACCGGTTGTCACATTCTCCCCCTGTTACAGAAATTTCGTCCTCGAAATTTAGACTACGTTAACTCCTTAGAGTTACGTTATGCGTAGAAAAATACGAATAGTATCAAAGTGAATGATCATGAAATCGAATCAAGACTTATTCGAATGATGTGAATTCAAGGACGTATCTCAACAATAAGAACCCAACGGTTAAAAGGAATGCGTCTCAGAATTTGATGTCAAGGGAAACGAGACATATTGATACAGTCACCAGTGTGACTAAGTTAACAGCGATCCAACAATGAACAGGAATTTTGACCAATCGAATTTCATATGAACGTTCACAATATGTAAATGAGTTCTAGAAGCAATAACATCCACTAGATGAACTTAGAATCAACGATCTCAAATGTAATAGTTTGCATGAAACGCTCGATCGTGATCAGCACAAGCTGCAAGTTATACCGACGCCACAAGGTGTCGTAGAAAATGAAACAATTTCAATATAGCGGTGATCGAACAAGTCTCACTTGTGTTTTGCATGAAACGCTCAATCATGATTAGCACAAGCTACAAGTTTGTACTGATACCACAAGGTGTCGTAGTGATTTAAATAATTCAATAATAGCGGTGATCAAACAACTTCACCGTGTTTGAAATCAAATGAAAGCGCAATAATGTGAATCTGAAAGTTTGTTTCCAATGACTTCATAGGATTTTCAATTGAAAATGGAACATCAAAGAAATAATGTTTTCGATCGAAGACGAAGAAGCAATGAATATCGCAAAACATTCGATCGATGTTGAAAGGACCGTTAGGAGGTACACCGGAATATGAAATGAATTTTGTGTACCATTGTCTTATCACACGATTGTGTTAAGACTGCTGTGAGGTGATAAATCAAGGCAGATTTAAAGCAATAAATAAATATTTAAATCCGTGCATGAGATGCGTAAACAAAATTAGCACAAGCTTCAAATTAGTAAGAACACCACCATAAGGTGTCGAATTCAACAAACGACTTAATGGAGTCGTAGACCAAACAAGTCTACTACGACTCGGAACAAATGAAACGCTTGTTAAAACGAATTTTAGTATGATGTTTTCAATACATCATATGGTGTCTTGAATTGAATATGTGTAATGAACTAGTTCAGACAATTTAACTTGGTTTTGGCGCAAGCCGACAATAAATACATGTATCGACAAGAAAAATTTCGGCATGGTCACAACAAAAAACCATGTATGTAACTTGAAAAGAAGAGAGATTTCAAGAAAATGTGTTGACTTGATAACAAAGGAGCCAACAATTACAATAATGCGGGTCATTCGAATCACAAATCAATAATTAGATTTAGCGAAATAATATTTGAACATTGATGAAGCGCTTATTCGAAACGAAACCACAAACATAACAAACGATGCATGCGTAACATATGAATTTTCAAGAAATGAAGCAAATGAGTATTCTCTATAATGAAAGAAATGATCGTGATACAATGACCAAAAAGAGGAGTAGAGATGTGAAAATCTACTCACTAGATGCAAAAGTCGGTATTTCAATAAAAGAAATTTAAGGACTTTACCTGGGGTTGCGTGTGATGACCGGTTGTTAGGTGACATTACCATGGAATGTCAAACATATCGTATTCGTCATTAATGAGATAGGGGGAATGTGAATAAATTCGTCTTCTCCCTGGCGTGATTCGTGTGATTGCAGGACCGCGTGCCAAACTGCCACTTCCTGATCGATAGTTTTCGTGCTGATAGGATTAGCATCATCGTTGAAATGCTCCATAGTGTCTTCTCGGTGACTTCACCTCGAAAGTCGTATAATAGGTACTTCAACATCTGTTGATGTATAGCTTAAGTTTCTCGTATACCTGTGCACTTGCGTTTCATTCAGCGTAGAATGTGATGTACTCCGACATCCGTTGACGTAAAATTTGTGTTCCGTGTATTCTCGTGCACTAGCGTTTCGTTATGCGTAGGCTTCCTGCTCGGGAAGTCAAAATATCATAGACAATATGGATAATAGTGTGTGCCCGAGTTAATATTCGTGGTTCCTACGTGATGACCTTTAATGAACTTCAACATAAGTTTTCCGAAGGTCTTAAATGCATGTTTCCTAAACTCTCAGAGTTTTGTTTACTGTATGCGACTGTTTTGTGTACCATGTGTAAAACACAACTTTAGCGTATGTTTAAAATCAAAATTCTGACCTTTTTTTTTCGGCAACGGTTGGAGAATATATTCGAGTACTAGGCGTTATGTATGTATTCAAAGTCTTAATTATCTAAGTCCCAGAGAAAGGTGAGGTTAGAGCCTAGGTATCTCTACAGAAAACCTAATTCGCTGTAACCTATAGCTCTGATACCAATCTGTTACACCCCGAAATATCAGAGCTTGGCGTGACTGGACCGGTATCTTCATTGCACAGCGGAAGCAAATAAGCTAAGACTTCTAGAAAATGAACGCCGCTAAGTACTCGAATCTCCAATAGTTCGCCTGTTCCAACCGAGCCATAATTTCTGAAAAGTAACCTGAGAAAGAAACATGCGAAAAATCAACATAAAGTTGAGCGAGTTCATAGGTTGTTTTGGAAAAGATTTAAAACAAATCTTTTTTGATAACCGGTTTTAAAGTTGTCGTGTAAATACAGAAAATCATTTTTCTCGGCCTGATATGTAAACACTGTGAGCTCCAAATAACTTTGTAATCATTTGTAAGTATTCCTTTGGTAACCAGTATGTAAGCGTCTATGAAAAGATCAATTAATGTGTAGCTAATAAATTAATATGTGTGCAATGGCATAGGAAGGCTCAATCCTTTGCGTATTTTGTACCGGGCCTCCCGGCTGGAACGCCATAGTCACCACATGCGGTCAACTCGCGGACCCATGGGTGGGGCTCGCAACACCCAAATAGATCTATCACTCATGCCCCTCGGTCCTTCTAAAGCATTAATGGTCTCAAGTTAACGCCTACCCATTCACATGATCTAACAGTTCATTTCATTTGTAATCGTAATCATTTGTGACACGTATTTCACCCCCGAAGTTATAAAATGGAAACAGTTAATCAAAAGGGAGACATGAACTCACTGGGTGTCCTGTTCCTCAAACGCAGACCAACCCAGTCCCAATATTATAACTAGACGATCCCATCCCTAGTCATGAAAATCATTCACATTTTGATAATACGCATTTGTTTTGTAAAACCGGTATATTCAGTATGAATCATTCGTAAACCATTTGAGTTCAATGAAAATCACAAATCATTTGTTTTAGTTAAAACGTGTTGTAACATGGTTTAGAAATATATAGTTTTTGTTCCTTCAAAATCTCGTATGTACTTGCAAAACGTGCATGTCTTTCCACCCCAAAAACATCTAAAAATATGCATTATTTGTTCATCGAAAAATATGCATTATTTGTTCATCGAAAACTTTGTATGTTTTTACAAAACGTGCATGTCTTTCCACCCCAAAAACATTTTTAAAAATGTAAAACCGTAAAAAGGTGGGGTTATGAACTCACCTGACTTGCCTTGTGCAAAGCTAGCTAATTACGACTTCGTGATGTAATTTCCCAGACGAGACTCGCTAGCGTGCATTCTACAATATTCCTAACACGGAATATCTTATACGTTTCTAAATAAACGCAGTAACTAAACTACGTGTCACCGAGCTCTACCGAATCGTTAACCGAACGATTCAATGGTAAGTTGTTAACTTAAATGAAACGAAGATGTTATACTTGTTAGCTCGTTTAACGTCGGTAACATTTTACTAAGTCTTTGAAAAACACTTAGTTCTCATGAGATTTAAAATATATAAAAATATATAAATACTTCGGTAGAATCTCGTTAGTCGTCTTGAGAAGTCGTTGTGTATGTAACAACATTTATATGAAAATAACATGTAACAAACTTGTATCATATATTGTGTCTTCTATATATTCGTCAAAGTATATGTGGATGCCGTTTAGGCATTTAAAATAACTATAAAAAGTTATATTTATTTAATAAAAGAATCGTCGAGTTATTGTGGTTGAAAGTAAATACATAACTATATTTGTCTTTATAAACGAATACGAGTCGCTTGATGTTTGAAACAAATATAAAGCTATATTTATTTTTGTAAAAGAATTCGTTATTGTTCGATACTAGAAATAAATATATAAACCATATTTATTTTTGTAAAAACGAATTCATGTTATTTGATCTTTGGAATAAATATAAAGACTATATTTCTTTTTTAAAACGAAGTCATGTCGTTTGGTATTTGAAATAAATATAAACTATATTTATTTTTATGAAACGGTTTCGTGTTGTACGAAAATTTGAAATAAATGTAAACTATATTTATCTTGTAAAAGAAGTGTCGTGTAGCTTGATATTCGAAATAAATATACAATCTACATTTATTTTTATATAATAATTGTCGAAATTTCGAAGTTTAGAATAAATATAATAACGATATTTATTGTCGTAAATAATATCTGAATCGTCGTTTTTGTAAGTTGTAAAGTGTCGTCAAGAAAAGTTATTTGAATCCAATAGTTTTATTTTATGATAAAACGCTTTGTATTTACGGATTTTTCTCGAAAAACGGGCAGAGTTTCCTCTGTTTTTGGATGCCCCGACAACACGAGTTGTCGTTATTTTTCAAAATTTAACAATATATATATATATATATATATATATATAAACTTTTATCTAATATATCAAACGTAATCTATAATTGAGCCGGTTCGAGCTTGTTTCACGTGATATAAACTATAAAAATAACGAAATAATCGCGCCGTATATCTTTACCAAATCATCATGTCGAAACGCCGAATGTGTTGACCGAGTTGACCGGGTCAACTGAGTTGACCGGCTGAGTTGACTTGCTGAGTCGTCTCGCTGAGTTGACTGAGTTGACTTAGTTTGACCGAGTCGATTAATGAGTTAACCGGGTCGAGGTGAGTTGCACCGAGTCTATCCGTATAGAACCGAGTTGGACTGAGTCAAGCTGGAATACACCGAGTCGAACCAATTTTAACCTGAGCCGACGCTGAAACACGGCTGAAACAAGACTCGAATCTGACCCGAGCCGTGAACAATCTGTCATGTGTGAATCTGTCGTACCTGTGCCTGAACTGAACTTGGATCAGAACATACTCACCACCACCGTTGCGTCTTGCCGGCGACCACCCAAAACCCGAGACGCGACTGTGACCCGAACCAAACTTAAACCAAAACGTCATCATCATCATCAATATGTAACTCGACGGACTGAAGCAAGAACCACCGGTTCGAGACGAGGACCACCGGTTCGAGACGAGGACCACCGGTTCGAGACGAGGACCACCGGTTCGAGACACGACCGCCGCTCACCACCACCGGTTCTCTCTCTCTCCTCTCCGTTTGTAGCGGCCGCACCACCACCATACGGTGGTGGTGGTGCTCCGATTAGCTAGATCGAACAAAGGGGGGGGGGGGTAGGTGCTGGTTGGAGATGAGCAGGAGGTTAAAGGAGGTGTTGAGGGTGTTCGCTGGAGGAGCCAGAGGCACCGACGCCGGTAACAGGCCGACGTGCTTGACTATGCAGGAGATCGAGAGGGAGAGATATGGGCCAAATTTAATTATAAGTCTAAAATATATAGTAAAATTTAAGTTTTAGAAATAATACGCACCTCCGGTGCTTCCGTTTCGTTACCGGTGCGTTTCTTGCAGCCGCGTTTCTCGTTCCTGTTTGCGTTTTGCCATGTACGGAAGCGCAATAAATTCACAACATTGAATTCATAACTATAAAATATTCGTCGAAAATCCGTATTTGTCGGTGTGGTCAGTATTTCGTACGGCTTCAGTTCGTTGTCTCGTAATATTCAGCAGATTTCCCGTAAATCACCATACGCGCACTTTAAAGTCGGATAAACGTTCCTAGGCACTCCAAAGGCCAAATTAAGTTAATTTGATAATCACGTAATTAAAGTCGTAAATTACCGGTTGTCACAAGATTTGAGATTTTTTTACCATTTTCATCTAATTGTTTGATAGAAAAAATAAAGTAAATTAGATGTTTGGATGAAAATGTCAAAAACTCCCAAAACTGAGGGATTATATTGTACAAAAAAATTGTTTTGGATTAAAATGAAAAACATGCCCAAACCTTAGGGACGATTTTGGCAATTTACTCTTGTATTTATTTATTGAGTTAATAGCCAAAATGGTCCCTGGGGTTTGCTCACTTTTGTCACTTTAGTCCAAAATCCAAAATTTTTAAATTTGGGTCCCTAAGGTTTCACTTTATTGCCATTTTAGTCCAAAATTCAAAAACCCTCTTTTTTTACTGTTGCAACATGTCTATTTTGTCTTTTTGTTCAGGGGCATTTTGGTCATTTGGAATTATTATAACATATCCCTGTGTCTCTCTTTTCTCTCTCTCTCAGATCTTCATCATCTTCTCTCTCTCAGATCTTCACCAAACCCCGAATGTCTTCATAAACCCAGATGATGAAGATCTGACCAAAACGCAGATGAACAACAAATCCCAGATGAAGATCTTCATAAATTCCAAAACCCAGATGACCAAAACGCAGATGAACAACAAATCAACAAAACCCAGATGACCAAAACCCAGAATGTCTTCATCTTCATTGCCCCTTTTCTCTCTCTCTCTCTCTCTCTCTCTCTCTAATCTTCACAAAACCCAGATGAATAACAAATCAACAATTCAAACACAAATTAATGCTGAAACAAGCAGATCAAGTAACAAAACCCAGATGAACCGGACTGTCTTCGGCTCCTCCACCACCGCCCCTGCAGCACCAGCTCCACTCCGCTCCGCTCCGGCCGCTGCCGGTAAATTGAGGCTGCGACGCCACCGCCGCTGTTCTCTCTCTCTCCTCAGATTCTCTCTATACACTTCTGAATATAGATGTGTGTGTAGAATGGCACGGAGAGGGAAGGAGGTTTCGTGATTTGGGCGTCTGGTCAGAGATGACCTGGAAAACCCTAACACGTTGTGATGAAGTTGTTGTGGTGGTGGTTAGGACGGTGGTGATGAAGGCGGTGTTGCCTGTGGTGATAAAGCCAGTGTTGTTGTTGTTGGTATTGATAAACTCAGTGTTGCCGGTAGTTAGAAACCCGGTGTTGCCTGTGTTGATGATGGCAATGAGGAAATTTGAGTTTGAACCTATTTGTTTTCAGTAGATTGTTTGCATAATTTTCTTCTTTTTGCTGTCTTTTAAGGGTTTAATTTTCTTGGTTCTAGGAAAAAACTTTGCCTAATCGATGGTTTCGTGATTTGGGCGTCTGGGTTTTGTGAAGATCTGAGAGAGAAGAAGATGAAGATCTGGGAGAGAGAGAAGAGAGAGACAGAGGGGTATGTTATAATAATTCCAAATGACCAAAATGCCCCTGCACAAAAGGACAAAACAATCAGCTTTCAACAGGCAAAAAATGGGTTTTTTAGATTTTGGACTAAAATGTCAACAAAATGCAAACCTCAGGGACCCAGATTTAAAAATTTTGGATTTTAGACTAAAATGGCAAAAGTGAGCAAACCTCAGGGACCATTTTGGCTATTAACTCTTATTTATTTGTTCTTTTTTAATTAAAACGGCTATATAGCCGTTATTCTCCAACGGTCCAAAAAATCACATCAATATGTTTCACACGGTGACTAGTCACCGATTACTATCATCATCTTTGGTGAGGTAAGGGTCGGCAGCGGTGTTGGCGTGCGGTGAAAGGGCACGCCGCACCCTTCCCTGTACCCACCCCGTTCACCCTTATGTTTTTTGGCATGAGAAGACTTAGAGAGAGGAATTGACGTGACAATAGATGATTATGTAAGTGGAAAGTTTACCTCTTCTCATGATGTGATCACCCGTTACACCCTAATAATGCTTAGATTTACTAGTATTCATTTATTCGATTAGAGCATCTTCAATACACCATTGGAATGGATATATGTCGGCCATGTCAGCATGGCATCACTATTTTTAAAACATTAAATTCTATCACTAACGATTTGAGAATATAGTAATAAGTTATTATCGTGGGTTGTAAATATGTTTCACAATAATTTAATGCAACATAAACAAATAAGTAAAACGGTTTTAAATTTGTTTAGAATTATTTCTTTTAAGATTATATTCTTTTAAAAATACAATTTTTGGAGTGCAATTTAAGATATACAAGAATAGCAAGAAAGACGGAAGAACAAAAATAGTTTCTCTAAAAAAGTATCAACAACGAGAAAGCTTTAACTTCATGCAAGTGCTAGCCATTAGCCAACGTCCTGAATATATAAGTTATTGATTCCTTTTTCTAATTTTTAAACTTTATTGGTATACTGTATATGAAAACTACACAATATTTATATACAATATTTCATATAACTAAGTTAAAAAAAATAAAAAAAAAGTCTCAATCTTTCTTTGTATACATGATCATGACAACAAAAGGAAAAGAAATTCCTTTTTATTAAATTTGACAAGCAAACATCAATAACTTGGGGAGTTGGGGGGACCAAATATGGCTGCCAAACCAACCCCTTATTATACCAAAAATGGTTGCCAAACCAAACCCTTTTTATAGCAATTCAGGAAGTTAAATTTGACAGCAAGCCATCCTTTAATTGAATTTGATTTTTACAAAGATAAGACTTTTAATTTGTGGGCAGATTTTCCTTTCTTCTTTGCTACAAGCTAAGTGTGTTTATACAGTGTGTGTGCATATATATATATATATATATATATATATATATATATGTGCATATATATATATATATATATATATATAGGATAATGCTTAGTAAGAAACCCCATATTCTTAGAAAACTTAGCAAACTATAATAGTGGCCATCATTTAGCCACGTATGCATCCCACACTTCTTGTTACTTTTTGCAGGAAGGTTATTTATGTAATTTGTGTTAGGCAAGAGTTGAATTGACATCAGCATTTAATGCACATCAACTCACTTGTACAATGCACCCACCCCCATATTTCTTTTACAATTTATCATTTTATATATTCTTCAACTGATCTACATATTCATCTTCTACTCCCCTGTTCATTTCTCCATTAATATCCATGGAGACAAATCCACCAACCTCACAATCAATGTCGCCGGTCCATAGTTTCCCCAACCGGTTCTTTTGCAGCGACTTCCAAAATGATGAGGAATTTAATGCTCCAGGTTTGTCCATATATTTAATTTAACTGTTCACGAAGTCCTGTTTTTTTTTTGTCTTTTACAACTTTTTAATCTAATAATCCAAACTATACTGCATGTCCATGTTCACTTGTTCCATTCGAAGCTTCTGTATACACTTATATGCATGTTGATTGTTCTCGGTCATCTGAAGCCCCTGTTAGATCCCCGGATGTTGTGATATCCAACAATTTCATGAACAGCGCGTTTAATGATGACCAGGTTATGGATAATGAAGAAGGTTTGTTTTTTCTATACTTTGGTTTTGTTTTTTTCTTCCCCAGATATGGCATTGTTCAAACATATTCCATAATGTTCACATGTAGCATCCCAAGATTCCCATATGCAGGACATGACTGTTGCTGTTTCTGGATCACCGTATGGTCCTTCTATGTTTGCTGAATCATCACCCGGCCAGTTAGACGGTTGTATATATTACATGGGAGCCCACTTTATTCTCATATCACAGATTTCTAACCTTTTGTCATGCCATGTATAGCAGATTCCTAACCTTTTTCGTTTTATGATGCAGGGCCATCGAATCCATACTTTGTTTTTGATACCCCTCAGGGAACCCGTTACTGGATTCCTAATGTCGCTGATAAGTTCATACCAGTGTGTGGGAAATCTTATCCAACTTTTGCGGATGTTCTTTCGATGTATGAACTTTATGCGTTTGAAGCAGGTTTTTCTGTAAAAAAAGGGCAAACTAAAGTCTGGAATGGAATTCCCACACACAAGTATCTTCGATGCTCAAAATATGGAAAACCACAACCCAAGAGGAAATTTGACACCCTAGATGAATCTTCTGTTAAGCACCGGAGGACCAACTTCACATGGTGTGACTGTAAGGCAAGCATACTAGTCTCAATCTCGAATGATTCATACACACTTCTGAGTTTCAATGATATTCATAATCATGAACTTGTTGAGAGTTACAACCGTGATCTTAGCAAGATATCACGGAAGCTGTCATTCTCCACGAAACAATTCATTCACAATATGAGTCTAAACCGTATCGGACCAATGAGAGCTTATAGATGTGTTGTAGCTTTAAAAGGAGGGCATCACAATGTCAATGGGACTCCGATGGATTTTAAAAACTGGAGCCACCAGTTGCGAATTTTTATTGGTGAACGCGACGCACAAGTTTTCCTTGAACGCCTGCGTGAGCGTTTTGACAACCTACCCAACTTCTATTTTGATTACACTGTATCAAATGGAAAGTTGTCTTCTGTATTCTGGGCTGATGAGATTTCAAAGCTAAACTACAAAGCTTTTGGTGATGTCCTCGCGTTTGACGCAACTTACAGCACTAACAGGTTAGTCAACCCCCCCCCCCCCATTAACATGTGTTAGACCTGATCCCCAAGTATACAACCCTAACCCAAAAAAGTTTTACATATTGTTAACATCAAATCAATTTTTTATTCATAGGTACAAGATGGTTTTTGTGCCATTCACGGGTGTGGATCATCATTTCCAATGTGTTACATTTGGAGCGGGTTTGATATCAACCGAGTCCATTGAATCTTATGTGTGGTTGCTTAAGGCTTTCTTGAAGGCACACGATACTCAACCAACTCTCGTGCTGAGTGATCAAGACCCATCCATGCTACAAGCTGTTCCTATGGTCTTTACCGAATCACTACACCGTCTATGCATGTGGCATATAATGAAAAAACTACCCTCCAAGGTTAGCTTAATTTGTTAGCCCTTAACATGTGTTATCCAACATAACACATTTTTTATATGTCTTCTCAAACTGTTTTTAATCTAACTCGTGTTAGTAACTATTAACTTTTTTCAGATTTCTGCCGACGTTCTCGATAACACTGATCTTCGGTCCTGCATTCACCGGTTGGTTTGGAATGTTTATATCAAACCTGAAACGTTTGAGTCCCGCTGGAATGACCTCCTACAAACATTTGGGCTTCAAGACCACAGCTGGTTGAACGACATGTACAACATCAAACATCTCTGGGTACTAGCCTACTTCAGGGAACTGCCCATGTGTTGCTTAATGAAGACCACTTCCCGCTGCGAAAGCTCTAACGCTGCCTTCAAGGTCAACTCAACAAGCGCAAACACCCTTGTACAATTTATGATGTGCTTTGAAAATAGGGTAGACAGCCAACGATATCGTCAACGTGTATCGGAGTACAAAACCTCATCCACGATGTTCACTGGCAATACTGATTTAGCGATAGAAAAGCACGCGTTCACCATTTACACAAATGCTGTTTTCGCGCAAGTTCAAAAAGAGATAATTAAAGGGAAGTTTTTATGCTACATCACAAACCAAACCGAGTCCAGCAATTCCAGTCTTCTGATAGACGTCACTCATTTGGATAAAAGGAACAACATCACAAACGTCTATCAGGTAACACATGTTAGGCAATTTCATTATTACACATCCTCTAACACATGTTAGATCTAAAGGGCTTTCTTTTTTTGCTGTCTATGCTCAAATCAGGTTACGTATAACACTGTAGACCAATCCGCCAGTTGCTCATGCAGGAATTTCACACGTATCGGATATCTGTGTCGCCATGTCTTTTGCGTCTATCGATTGAAAAATGTTGAAAGGATTCCACCACAATACATAAACGATAGGTGGCGTCGAGATGCCCTCCCCAAACAGGTTTTTTCAATTTCCAGCCGATACGGAGTCAACCCACACGCACCGTCCGTTATACGGAATGAAATCCTCGACCTCGTTACTGAATGCGTTGATGTGGCCAGAACCGATGAGGATTCGTTGGCAAAATTGGCTGACCAACTTAGGGATTTCAAGATCAATGTGCTTTCCAAGCAACCATTGTCTACAATTCAAAATGAATCAAACGAGTGTCAAATGGAAGAAATAGTTGGACAGCCAATCAACATTCCAGTCGAAGTTGCTAATCCAGAAGTTGCACGCAATAAAGGATGTGGTACTCATACTCGCATTTCTGGGCCCGGTGAGAAGGCAAAGGCAAAACCACCAAAACGTCCAAAGCAGCTTCGTTTATGCAAGCGTTGTGGTCTGTATGTCGACGACCACGACTCACGCAACTGCCTTAAGGTGGCTGCAATGAAAGCAGCAAAGGCAGCTGCTGAACAACAAAGGCAGACCGCCTCTGGCGACTCACCCTCTGATTAAAATCTTTATTGTCGTTTTCTAGTGCTATGTCATGGGAGACTCTCTTCATTTTGTCCTTCTTACACACATGTAACAGTATTTTGACATCATCCTGCTCTTCTCTGTTACGTGTGTAAGAAGGTGGAACCATTTTGATCCCATTAACCATAATTAGGATTGTAAGAAACTCTACGGCCTTGGCCACTTTTGTGTTTGTAGCCCTACTTCTTTGGGGACCTCTATTTGCTATTAATGGGCATATCTAAATATTATCTGCATTTGATAATTGTGTTTTTGTGTTTTATTTTTTTACAATGGCATAAAAACAGATGCTTAACACATGTTAGCCCCCATAATGCTTGCTTCTTTTAACTTCAAAGGATCAAAACAATCTGTGTTAACCACACAAAAACAGGTTCTGGGCTGATGAGATTTCAAAGCTAAACTACAAAGCTTTTGGCGATGTCCTCGCGTTTGACGCAACTTACAGCACTAACAGGTGAGTCAAACCCACCCCCCCATTAACATGTGTTAGGCCTGATCTCCAAGTATACAACCCTAACCCAAAAAAGATTTACATACTGTTAACATCAAATCAATTTTTTATTCGTAGGTACAAGATGGTTTTTGTGCCATTCACGGGTGTGGATCATCATTTCCAATGTGTTACATTTGATACCCATGGCTATGTGTTCTATTTTTTTACAATGGCATAAAAACAGATGCTTAACACATGTTAGCCCCCATAATGCTTGGTTCTTTTACCTTGAAAGGATCAAAACAATCTGTCTTAACCACACAAAAAAAACTTATATATTAAACCACGTCAGGTTATAGAATTAAACTTCATGTCTAGCCAACTTAAACACACATTCTACTAATAGGTTACACCCCCCCCCCCCGCGTCTGGAACACATTGATTGCCAAAAAAAAAACAAAAAACATAATAATTGTGTTTTTGTGTTTTATTTTTTTACAATGGCATAAAAACAGATTCTTAACACATGTTAGCCCCCATAATGCTTGGTTCTTTTAATTTGAAAGGATCAAAACAATCTGTGTTAACCACACAAAAACAGGTTCTGGGCTGATGAGATTTCAAAGCTAAACTACAAAGCTTTTGGCGATGTCCTCGCGTTTGACGCAACTTACAGCACTAACAGGTTAGTCAAACCCACCCACCCCCCCCCCATTAACATGTGTTAGGCCTGATCCCCAAGTATACAACCCTAACCCAAAAAAGATTTACATATTGTTAACATCAAATCAATTTTTTATTCGTAGGTACAAGATGGTTTTTGTGCCATTCACGGGTGTGGATCATCATTTCCAATGTGTTACATTTGATACCCATGGCTATGTGTTTTATTTTTTTACAATGGCATAAAAACAGATGCTTAACACATGTTAGCCCCCATAATGCTTGGTTCTTTTACCTTGAAAGGATCAAAACAATCTGTCTTAACCACACAAAAAAAACTTATATATTAAACCACGTCAGGTTATAGAATTAAACTTCACGTCTAGCCAACTTAAACACACATTCTACTAATAGGTTACACCCCCCCCCCCCCCCGCGTCTGGAACACATTGGTTGCCAAAAAAAAAAAAACATAATAAAATACCAACAAAACGACATTGGTATGTCGTTTTGTTACAACATAGGGTCATCAGTGTAACACATCTTCAACCATTTTCAACATACTAACTACCCATTGTAATCCTCCATCTCTAACAAGCTTTTCATCATGGTGTGGGAAATTCCTCATCATGAAAGTACAGAGGAGAGGGGCTGCGCTCACTCTCCCATGGGTCATGGTAACACCAGGACTGGATTGTTTCGGGCGAGTATGGACACAACGGGCAACCACATAATTCATGGTCTGGATCCGTCAGCAACCTAACCAACTCATCTGGTAGCCCCTTCAACTTTTCAGCTTCTGGAACAACGTGTTCCCTACGGCGTGACGTTTCTTGCGACACACCAGTTACATCAGTTACATTTTTGGTTCCGCTTTCTGCAACATCGTCACCAGATGCTACTCCAGTTTTCCCGTCTTCTCGATTTTTCTGAGACACTTTTCTTTCGTAGCACACCCCGTACTGGCCCTCCCATGCTTCCTTCCCCTTTTGCATCCGCTTCTCCATGCCTGGTTGGGTAGCCGTAACCTTACCTTTACACGGGTCCATGAGATTACACCACTTTGGAACCGGTAACAGTTTATGGTTAACTGAAGTGGTGAAGTATTACAGAATATGACTTTGGTTCTTCACCACAATACTTATAGAGGTTTGAATTGGGTACATTTAATATAGGTCTTTGTGACTTGACTTTGATGTGACCATAAGGGGCCAAAAAGCAATGGTTCCTTTCCCAATAAAGTTGTGGTATAGACACCAACCCCTATGTTTGTAGACTTCTGCCACCTACTTTCCCCAATTTCCAATATTCCTACTACATTTTTAGAAAGAGTGGTTCCCTTGGAAGCATCATTTTCTCATTTCCTATAATGTTACACGTACCTTTATATAATTTCAAACAACCTCATTTAAAACATTATCATCTACGTCAATCAACTAGATTAATAATATTCTAACACATCCAACAACACATTAATATTCTTTAGAGTATAGAATTACCAAGTTACTAAACATCAGATTGTATATAGATAGTCTATCCCCAAAAAGACATCGTGACGATGCCATACCCAACAAAACACCTACCCCGTCGTAAGTTTAAAGCAACATCCCCAAATCCATCAAAGTACATTACATGTTTCCAAAAACAAAGCTGGCGCAATTTAATGCACACTGGTGCTACAGTAACTACCATTTCACCCCCCCTAACACGTGTTACTCTATTCGGCAATCCTGCTTGATTTTTGGCAGCAGCACATTCACCTCCGAACATAAGATGTGCGCAGCATACCTCTTTCTCAACTTTCGCACCTCCGCCATCTTTCTCGCCCCATTCATGCTGAACCCACAGTTAAAACTTTTGTTTTTCCCCATGTAGCACTCCATGTGCCGCATCATGAAGACCCCACAATCAGTTGTGTTTGCGGTGGTCGCCCAAGGAACCGGCATACGCTGGATGTTGCAGTACTCTATGTCATCGGCTCGCGGATTCCCAACCTCCCGAAGATATTCCACAAACATATCTTTCTGCATACACATATACAAGCCGTGCTCAATAAAAAAGCAGTTGCTCAATATTATCACACTTATTTGTTCAACAATTGTCAGTTTATAAGAAACTTACGATCTTATACGTTGTGTCCTTGTGGAGGTAGTAGACACTATCTTCTATCAACTGACCTTGGCGGGCTTTGTCATTATCAACGACATAAATTCCCGGGTCGCGTAACTCAAACACTAGCAAGTAAAAGTGTTTGTGCTCCAATATCGGGAAGAAAACAATGTCGTGATTTCGAAAGTCAGGAACATTTTCACCGCTGTTAATCGCACCTTTTATTCCCAGCCGAAACTTGTGCATCCGCGCCTCGACTCCACCTTCCTCAGTTGTTAGCATCCACGGAAACTTTAACCACAACAGATAAATTAATAAGCTCAAAAAGTCGCCACACTGTAATCTCTATATACATGACACTCACCACAACTTTGGTACCAAAGAATTGCCTACTGTAAGCCCCCCGTGATTTCCGTTTCTCTTGGAAGTTTAGCACCTCCGCCCAACAGTCGATAATACCATCTGAGATCTCATTGCCAACGTTTAAACTCTTGAACATAGCCCGAGACGCTTCAACATGGGTAGGGCTTCTAAACAGCAACTCCCTGGTTTGAGATGTACAAATTATAAATTAAATTGCATACTTTAACACATGTTATTTATTATTTTACTAAATTTTGGTACGGTGACCCCCCTACTTACACAGCCATGTGTATCGGACTATCTACATCAACAACCGACGACGAACCCTGTTCCCTCCTGCGGAAAAAATCAAAATTTAATGAATTATCTAGCGTGGAACTTGGTTCATGGTTTACCCTATTATTATAAAACAATAAACCACGTTGCAGTTCTACTTACACGTTTGCCTCCATTGCCCGCTTCCTACGAGAATGCCCATTTAAAGAGTGCAATGGGCTTTCATCAGCGTATATGTACTCCCACAGATTTGCCTCCTTCTTAGTTATTGCCTGCCCCATGTCAACAGACCTTATATAGTAAGGTGATCTGTTTGCTTCCGCTGCCACTTTTTCTCTGAAAGGGAGCTGTCGTTTTTGGGCCCGCAACTCATCCAACATACGCACACGGTTTGCAAGCGGAATATTGTCCTCCACATCATTCATATCACCCCCACAAAATTCCAGACCAGTTAGCCCTTTGTGGATTGCAAGTGCCGGGTCATAGGAGCTAACTGGTTCTACCATTAGAACCATACTCAAGTCCGTGGTAGCCTCCATATCGCCTAAAACATATAAAATAAATAACTCAGGTTACGCATTGAATAATACAACACTTTTCACAGTAAATGAATGTATTTCAGCTCACCGGACGGCTCCAGCACTGTTTCTGTCCGAGAAATATCATCCACCTTCCCACTTGTACACCCTGCACGTTTAATGCAAATAAGTATATTACAGATGACTCCTGCTAACCCATCAATACTGAGTTTCTTTAATGCTCTATCGTACCGATTTCCTGTGACACGTCCAATTCACCCCCAATTTGTGTCATTCCAAGACTCCAATTGGGGCCATCTAAATTCCGTTCATCAAAAATCGTATCGCCTTCGCACACTGTGTATATGATTAACACATGTTAATTAACTAAATGATACAGGCAGGGGAGCAGTTAACACATCTTAGAGCATGAAAAACTTTACCGTTCTTTCCCGGCTGACACACCTCCTGGGCCGCTTTCCCTTTACCCTCGACATCCTGGTCCTTATCGAAAGTTGCGCCTGTGACAGAGTCTACCACCGCGCTACTGCACCCTTGCATATTTACATCAGTTGAATGCATCCCATCATGCTCAATCTTACCTTCTTCAGCTGCATAAAACATTCTTATCACATCTCATGCACAACTTAGTACCAGAAGCTGCATAAATAATTACCCTTAAAATCACGGTCACACTCATCAACAGACCCCGTGCCTTTGCCATCCAGAACCACATGTTCGTCCTTATCATTAACAGCACCTTCCACAGATGCAAACATGACGCCACCACTCTCTTCTTTTCTTCCATCAGCTGCAGCCCTAATTTCATTCTCAATCTTACTATCTGTAGTTGCATCAACATTTTTCGAATAAATTAGACCTGCCTAAACATGGCTAATAAAATAAAACGGTTTCCGAAGACTGTGTATATGATTAACACATGTTAACTCACTAAATGATACAGGTAGGGGAGCAGTTAACACATGTTAGAGCATGAAAATCTTTACCGTTCTTTTCCAGCTGACACACCTCCTCAGCCGCTTTCCCTTTACCCTCGACATCCTGGTCCTTATCGAAAGCTGCGCCTGTGACAGAGTCTACCACCGCGCTACTGCACCCTTGCATATTTACATCAGTTGAGTGCATCCCATCATGCTCAATCTTACCTTCTTCAGCTGCATAAAACATTCCTATCACATCTTATGCACAACTTAGTACCAGAAGCTGCATAAATAATTACCCTTAATATCACGGTCACACTCATCAACAGCCCCCTTGCCTTTGCAATCCAGAACCACATGTTCGTCCTTATCATTAACAGCACCATGCACTTCTGCTTCTTTAATACGCATTATTGCACGCATTAAACCCAGCGGCTTATACACTTCTTCAGCATCACTTTTATCCGCGCTTCCGGCTCCTTTATTTTGTTCGGCCCCACCAATACTACAGTCACCTCCACTTGAATTACCAGCATCAAGAACACTCTTATCACTTTCGACGACTTCATTTGTTTCTTCCACAAAATCACTAAACCCCAGTTCTCTCTCTTCCAGTTGCTTCTCAGACTTGTTGAAGCCTATAACATCACAGAAATATTAAATGGGTTTCAGACACGTACGCATATTAGAGGGTAATAAATTTTAACGAGCAACAAACTACGCGTCACCGTCAACGTGTACTTCTAAATCTAAATGTATGATGAAACTGGTAACATATGTTACAGTTTACCTGATTCGAGTCCATCATCCGTTTTTTCCCGATCAATCTTTATATTTGTCTTCGGGCAATTCGGGGTCACAAAGCTTGCTTTCATTTCAGGAGCATCCTTTAACTTATTCAGACGGGGAGATCTCCTTACCCGCAACGACATACCACCTTCTTCCAGCGCTCCGGTACACTCAGTTCCATCAGCAACTACGCTTGATTCCCCCGCACCATCTGCTGCAACCACAATAGAATGTTAAACTATACGATCAAAGTCACATTAACATGTGTTAGACAAAACATTTCATTCCATAACATATAGTACAGGTACATAAACTCTTTTCGCGCTATAAACGTACTCTTAAAATGGTAATACATGTAACAATTTACCTTTTTCTTTGCCACCATCCGTGTATTGTCCACCAAAACTTCATATTTGTCTTTCTTCTTTTTGGGGTCACAACCCCTTCTTCTGTCTCACTAACATGCTTTAACTTCCCGATTCTTGCAGATCTCCTCACCTGACCCGACTTTCCACCATCTTCCATCTTTTCAGCATAGTCTTCTCCACCATCATCTACGATTGATTGGCCCGCAACATCAGCTGCAACCCCAAAAAAATTAGTCAATCAATACAGGTTGCCACACCCGTCAAATGTGTTACCGTGATCACTTTAAGAATGATAACCAACACAACAGGTATCACATTAACACGTGGTTCAGTGTTCATTTCATAAACATTGTCAGCACACCTTCTTGGGCATCAAAGTCTATTGCTGAAGATCCTACTGCTTTCAATCTACTTTTACTGATTTTTTTGTTTCGCCGGATAAGCGACTTCCTGTACAAGCTCGCTATTGGTGACCCATCCGAAAAATCGTCGTCCACGCCATCCCCTACGAAATCGTTTGCACAACGATAAATGGATTCCAAATTATTAAACTAAATAACACAAAGAATAACAGTTACTAACCTGCGTTCTCTCCTTCGTTGATGTGAAAGCTTTCATCATTTCTCAAATCTCCCAAGACCGAATTGATCTTGTGTGACGCTAAATCTACCGCGTCATCGTGATCCTCACTTTCACTAACTTTCTTCTCAAACATACTTTCAAACGTTGCCTTCAACGTTTGTACTTCTTCGTCTTCATGGCTCTCCACCAATAGCGATTCTAACATCCCCTCAATTTTGACTTTGTTCTTCTTTGTCACGTTTATTAACTGTCGTACTATCGTCAACCTCTCCTGTTGAAAATAGTTTTTCACCATTTTGATACTAACACTATATACTAATTGTAAAAAACACATGTTAGAGCATATAACTTTACCTCTTTACTTGCCCAGTGTTCCACGTTATAGTTTCTGGGACGTGTTAATCCTTTAAACCGTCCTAGTCCAAACCCACCAGCAAGTATTTCAAGCCTTTCTCTCTCTCACAATCTTTTCAAGTTCCAAAAAGCTAAAGGACACACCGCACTGTCTACCTCCATCCCCGTGCACTCAATGCTATCAACGTACAACAACTACAAGAAACAACGATCCGTTCAGCCTGGAAATAATCAAGTATTCTAACACATGTTAATTATCTAAAATAATTAAAAGTGCACTTACCATCAGAATCGTTAGAGGACCGACGAAGAAACTTTGTGGGTCAAGCCGATTCCAGGTATCTTTGCAAGTTCTCAGCTTTTCTACAACAAGGTCACACCAGTCTATTGTTGCAAAGTCCATTTCGTCATCCAGGTACTCTAAGATTTCTTCCCGTAAACAACTTTGTTTATGACAATCAACCAGCACTGCCACAAAACACATTACAAAATCCATCCTGAAATCAAAACTGTCTTCGCCATCGGACTCATCTATCATTTTCACCATCTTTGTTGGAGGCACCATTACACCCGGGTATCTCGCCCTCCAATCAGCAATGGCATCAATCAGCATGGGCAGCTTACTAATCGAACTAATCTTTTGTCCACCTGTCGGAATCCCTAACAACTTATGTATCACTTTCCTGTTCACCTTGATATCCCCGGCAGGCGTACATATCACCATCTTATCGGGATAAAAATTGTCCACAACAAAATAAGCTAACTTAGCCGGCAAACCATCAACGCTGAAAGTTAGCAAACGACCAAAGCCCATTTGCCTGACTGCGTCACGTTGTTGTTCTGTCAATGCCCGTACACATTTATAAAACTGCAGTGGTGCAGATCTTGTCCTTACGCCTGGAAATTCATCCTTTTTTGCTCGCTTACGGGCTTTCTGAACCTTTTCCGGTTTGTTACCAACTACCTTTGGTTTCCCTGTTTTACCTTTCCCATTGTCCTCCGAACCCTTCTTCTTTTTGGTCCTTAACGTCCCACCCTTCGATGTAGCCGTCACTTCTGCCCTACTTACTGAAATAACATTTTATACGAAACCACAACAACCCAAACAATTAGTGTACTTTACAACCACCTATGACAACATGTAACAATTTTTCATTCGTAACATCCAAAAATTTTGAAGGGCTTAAAAAATAACTAACCACGGTTTTTCCGCATTACATTCCCAGACTTATCATCGGCGCTGTTTCTTTCCCCTGCTGATTATCACATGTTAATGAATTTTCAAGGTCATGCCCAATTAACACATGTTAAACAAAGCCAACAATATTTAACTAACCACGTTTTCTTTTATTTCCACACCCAGAACTATCCCCGACAATGCTTTTCTTCCCTACAGTTTCAAACATGTTACTCAGATTTAACTGGATACGCAATTAGTCACTATTGTAACAAAAGGAACTTTTCATACAACCTTCATTTAGCACCGATAGATTCGTAACGAAAACGATTAGCCCAACAAGACATTATACAAATTATAAACAATATTACTGGTTACCCGTTACCTGCTTTCCGTCTTTTCCCATGGCTTGGTGACACACTATCGGTATCATCATACACTGCAAGGCAGCCAACAAAATTCTGTTATGCACAATTTCTTATCCAACACACTATCCATATATAGATCACCTTGAACAATGTTAAGAGACATAAAAATTCTAACCTAACTCCCGTTGGGTCGCACCAAAGTCAGATTGTTGTTTGGAAGGTCCTGTCTTGGGTTCGTCGGATACAATCACAACTGTACGGCTCTCAGACCTTTTTTTGCCCTAATCTGTGTTTCGAAGTCCTACATTTATAAAAGAAAACAAACTCAGGTGCCATTTTCCGATAAATCGGTAGAACAAAACCACCTTTTACATGACCGATTACAACAAAACTAACCTTTTAATTGAACTCTGAATCTTCCTTAATCGTTTCATCTTCACGGACGACGACAATATTATGAACGAGTTCCTCATTGTCCACGTTGGCCACTATCGGCTTCTATGTGAGCGTTCCGGAACAGATGAGGTTCTGAGTATAATGTGAAAGAAGAAAAAATTTTGAATTTTGTTTGCTGTTCTTGATTAGACGGCTACTGCATGGCAGTGATTTCTGTTTTCCAATGTCTTTGTTGACTTCCGAAAATGCCCTTCAATGGTACTAAATGGCAGTACTTTTTATTTCTTTTTAATTTTATTCATACCAAAATAATCATAGCCATTGATCAAGTTTGATGTAAGCTAATCAATGGTTCACAATGGGTTTCCATAGTTTCCTTAAAAAGATAGAGTTTCTTATATAACCAAGCCCTATATATATATATATATATATATATATATATATATATATATATATGGTAAAAAGTGTCTAAAATGTGAGAAGGGTAAGAAGTGTTTTAAACCATTGGATATTTGATCTAATGGTTGAGATCAATAGGGTATAAAATGTAAATTGTGTTTTAATTAGAAGGACCTTATGTAAAATTGAAGGACAATAGTGTCTTTTCCAATGTTTCAAATATGGTAACCGCCATCAATCTCCTAAAAACTAGCTATTCAAATTTAATTGCTAAATTATCTCGATCCTAAATTCTAAAAATAGAAAAATATGTAACTGCTGCAAAGAAACGTATAACACTATACATCCATCATATAACACTATACATCTATCATATAACACTATATAACAATATATAACACTATACATCCATCATAGGCATGCTACCAGAAAAATATAACACTATGCATCCATCATATAACACTATATAACCAAAGAACACTATATAACACCATGTAACACTATATAATACTATATAAAAAATATATAACACTATACAGTTCTAAATGGTGGTTGCACTACAGAATTAATAATTAATGGTGTTATATAGTGTTTTTTGATGGCTGCGCTACAGAATTATATAACACTACAGAATTATATAACATCAAAAACCATATTATAACACCATATAACACCAAGTAACACTATATAAAAAATATATAACACTATACAGTTCTGAATGGTTGTTGCACTACAGAATTATATAACACTACACACATTCGTAGATTAATTCCTAAAATCGAATTCCTATAATAAAGGGTGGAAGTTATTTTGGGCAGTTATCTTTTAATCAATTAATTGAAAGAAAATAGAAAATTACTAATTCACCCTTTTGAATTAATTTAGATATAGGACACTTGTCATCACCACATTATTTCTTACCCTTCTCACACTTTGAGCACTTTTTACAGGATCCTTTACCTATATATATATATATATATATATATATAGGATCCGTTAGGAACCACCCTTTATTGTGAGAACCGCAAGAACCGGTGTGAACACATGACATTTTTGTAATTATAATATGTTTATGATAAAACACGCTCATTCCTTTTCTTTAGTTACTGTTCTCTGTTTTAGGGTTTCAAGAGTTTCATCAGTTCACAGTTTTCACAAGTGGCAGAGACGCGTTCATGGTGGTTTCACGGCGGCGAATGGGCGTTCACGGTGGTTTCCACGGCAAAGAGGTAGTCGCCGTTCACATATTTCACGGCGGTGGCAGTCGGCACAGTGTTTACGGTGGTATATGGCATCTTCTGATTCATCACGTGTCGATCCTCATACATCTGATGATCCTCCCCATACATTGTTCCTCCTGTAAGCCTAATCGTGCCATTCATCCTACCATTGTTCCCCCTGTAACTCTAATCATGCCACACTCCTCGATGATTCTGATGGTAAAATCCATATGACAAACGGTTTATGGTGTATTGTTATCGCTATGACGAAGACGAACTACTGATGTAATCGAGACGAAGACGAACTACAGATAATTGCTGATGCTTGAGAACTGAGAACTGCTGATGCAATTCGACTATCGGACTTGATTTTTGTATAAATACACCATCCTGCACATGTGCAACGCTTTACCATTGCCCTTAACCATCACCAATAATCTACATCTTGCACATGTGCAACACGTTACCATTACCAATTCACGGCGGCATCCACGACGACTGCATCCACGACGGCGGCATCCATGGCTACCTAATCGACGTTAACACATCACTCCCACCACCACAACGACAACTAATCTGACTATAACTCCATCATCGATGTACTTCAGTTGACTTACCACCGTTCACGGCTAGTTCATGTGAGTATGTTTATTATTGAATCTGAATTAGTTATATTATTTCTTGATTTAGTTTATGTTTTTTAATCACATGTATCTTTACTGTTTAATTTGTTTTTAAGTTTTATTTACATGATTATTTTACATCATGCCAGGGCTGTTGGAGGCTATCGAAAGTGGTGACCAGAGGTGTGAGATAGTGGTGACGTTGGCATGATGTGTTTTGAATTGGGCCAGTAAACAAGTAAACAAAAGTAAACAAGAAAACAAAACTGATGCCACTAATGTGTTCAAAATAGTGCCCATTTGAACAGAATATCAAACATGTCATGTACCACTCTTAGTAGTAGCCTAGTAGGAAAGTGTGATTTTATTTTGACACGTATGCGGTTGTGTAGGTATGTGATGGATGAAATCGGGTTCAGCACTCAGAGATGAACCAGGTTTTCAGAGTATCACCATTCATGTACATGGCTGAAGGGACATGGGATTCTGTTGTGAGGTGATCTATTGTTAACATTCTGTTTCTTTTTTCTAATCCTTTTAAGTACAAAATTATACATATAAAGTATAAACTATATTATATCATATTAAACAGGCCAGATACATAACCATAATAAAACAGTAGATAATGTTTGGACGAGTTTGCATTTCCTCTCTTAATGTTTGAGATTGGTAAGAAGTCCCGAGGTTTCAACAGCCGAGCGCTCTACACTTTCCTTGTACATTGCATATCAGGTATGCATATTAGGTAAGGTCGATTTTAGTTCACTATGATCTTTTGAGTTTTTTTAAGAGGGAATACGAGTGTGTGAATGGTTCACTTTTATTACTGAACCATAATTAGAAGTTTCGGTTATATGGAAAACTATTAATTCGTTTATTTTTTGTTTTTAAGAAAGAACCTTTTACAGTTAATGAGAACCTTAGCATTGCAGGTACTAAATAATATACGAGTAGTTTGAGTATATGCTTTTCATGCTAATTTTGTATTCTTTTGGCTTTCTATTTTTTATGGTTTTTTAGATGAGCTTTACGATACAAGACTGGAAGTGCATCAATCAGAGATGTTTTAGAGGAACACTTTTGACATCATATATTGGAACACAATATCTTTAGGATGCTTCAATTAAGCAGGCTCTCTCTAAATGTTTTATGCCTCAAGTATTATTGTATATCGAAGAGAAACATCTCTGCATCAGTATGTGTTTAGTAGTAATCGAACAATGTCTATGATGATGATACACTTCATCGCTGCCCGCCGCAAAGCGCTAGATTATTTTAACATTAGTTTAAAGATAAAAGCAAGAAATTGAGTTAGCTTGGTATTGTATTTGAACAAGTTTTGAAAAACTCTGAATGTTAATTAAACATAATTATATATTTGGTTTGTTTGTTTTGGCGTAAATTGTAGCTGGTTAATTTTGTGCATTTAAATAAAAACAATTATTTACTTTATTTGTGCATTTTGGGCGGATTAGGAATATGGTATTCACTTTGCGTGGGTGGGTCATGTTATTTGTTTTGGACTTTCATTTTGCGCGGGTTATTTGTTCATATTAGGTGGCTCACATGGAGTTTACTTTGGTGTTTTTGGGAGGTGGGATGATTCATTTTGGGCGTTTAATTACCCGCCTAGAATACGTTTTTGTTTTTTTCCCATCGAACAATGCACATGTGTATACATGTTTAATGTTTCACTACACATTGTTATTGTTTCGACCAATGCACATGTGCATACATGAATATCTTAACTGCATATAAGCTGTTTTCCTCTACATATGCATCAACATATGTAATGTGGTACCCCATACGTAATAGGGTACCACATACACTCCACATGGTTATTGTTCCGAACAATGCACATGTGCATACATGTTTAATGTTTCACTACACATTATTATTGTTTCGACCAATGCACATGTGCATACATGAATATTTTAACTACATATAATCTGTTTTCCTTTACATATACATCAACATATGTAATGTGATACCCCATACGTAATAGGGTACCATAACATATGTAATGTGGTACCCCATACGTAATAGGGTACCACATACGTAATATGATATGAACAAATATACCATATTTCAAAATATACACATATTCATTACTAACATGTTTATTGTTTTTTATTAGTGCATATGTGCATTACCAACATTAACACACTATCACACAACTTTTGTGTAACAACCAGTATATATAACACCCTTATCATAAGGAATCACATAATCCGAGCAACAATCATTATTGCACATATGCATCACCGGCGTATACTATACTAAACAACATATTACATCCTAAATTAACAAATATAACCATTGTAATACATTATACAACACTACAATACGAATATGAATGCTATATCAATCTTTGCACATGTGCAGTACCAACATTTTCTCTACCAAACAACATAATACATCATATATTAACAAACATTATCATCTGTATTCCATGTCCTCAAACTACCTACACATAACATTTGCATTAGTTCACAACCTCACGCCTTCTGCTCTTCTTTCCATTTACAAAGCATCTTCCAACTCTCCTCCTGTTTCAACGCCTCTTAGTATATCATTTTCCGATATTTTTCATATGTCAACATATTCATCAAATATGTCCTTGTTGTCAATCCATGAGCCGTTTCGAATATATTTTTCCAGCATACATTACATATAGTACATCAATTATTTCATGTATGCACATGTGCAGTAAACATGTTACATACAATATGTACAATGATTATGTTTTAAAGTAATAATGCACTTGTGCATATGCCGTAATACATTCATATTAACTTAATCTGACAAAATATGCATATGTCATAAATATGCACATGTGCAGTAACATGACTGGCCTAATCAATAGGTTTGATTCAGTAAAAAAAATTAACCCTTACCAAATCAAATTTCGTATTACTACGTATTACTACGACCAATCATATTTAACGTTAATTAGTAACAAATCTATTATGTCAAACTATGCACATGTACATTGTAACACCCTTAAATTTTTCATTTGATTTTAATAATAAAATACACCATTACAATTAAACTATTGGTTAAGTAACATAACATTCATTAACGGAGTTCATAAGTGCGTCAACTTTAGTCAACTATGACTGAGTTAAAACATTTCAAAAGTTGTTTAACGAATGATTATAACCCATAAACAAAAGTACTAAAGTTTAAACACATTGCGGAAGCTTCAAAAGGTAGTGTTCGGTTCTTCATCATTCGCTTGATTGCCATCCGTAAGATTCACCTTGTTACCTATTGTCAAAACCTTTAAAACATTAGTTTTGAACATTATTAAGTTATGCATAAACACAAAATCCATCATCAAATATTAAATAAAAAAAATACAAATTTTCTCAGGTTCCACCGTAAATTACGGTGTCACCGTAATTTACGGTGAGTCCTGGAAATTCTTGGTTTTGCCGTAAAACAGTAGTAACCTACCGTAAACACATATCCTCTACCGTAAATTACGGTACTACCGTAATTTACGGTAGTACCTGGAATTCCATGTTTTGTTTTGTTTGTTCATTACACCAAGACCCCAACTCTCGGATTTCAATTTTCTATGATACCGATACATTAAAATCTCGTATTTCTAATATGTTATATAATATTCAAAATCAACAATCAATCTATCAAAATCCGGAGCATTAACCATGCCTTACTTGATTATTCGACCCGTTTGGCTCGACTACGGAATTCCTTCCTTTTTGACGACTACCAACGAGTTCTAACCAACTTTTGACCAAATATTCAATATAGCGATATCATTGCTTTAATTCATAGCAACCTTTATTCTAATTTCAACTGTGCATATTACAATAATCTAAATTTACTTAATGTAACGGGTCAAGTTACATACCTTAGTGTACGCCCTTCAACCGCAAGTCACTACCGGCTTGTCCACTTGACGTTCCGGTATCCTTTCCTATAGAGTTCAATTCAAGACATGTTTAGAACTCTATTTAAACCTTACTTCGCATAATACACCGAAACATCATAATTATGCGTTAAATCTTTAAATTTCTAATTTAAGCCTTCTTTGAGGCATTTTCACAAACATCTTAAGGGCAGATTTTTCACATGATTATATGACAAGTTTATAGCTTATCATTTACCCCTAATTTCACCTCAATCAACAATTTACATGATTGTTAGCCTCTATGTTTCTGAATTCACTTCCAAATTGTCAAATTACACAAGATTAACACCCACTATCTTAGTGTTCATCCAAATACACATAACCCACTAATCACCTACAATGGTGTTCATAGGTTTCACTACAATTTCATATGATTTCTGCTTATATTGGTCTAGGGTTTGTCCCTAAACACTATAGTTGTTCCTTAATCATCATAACACATACATGCAAGCCTAATTTCAGATTTTTCCCAATTCATGAGAATTTCAAATTCAGAGTTTTCCTTAAATTTTACATACCTTGGAATCCTCTTGCGATGAGGATCAATAATCTATGCTCGGATTTTGATTTGGGACAGGATTTAACATTCAATTTGAGAGTTCTTGTGATTTTAGGTTTATGAGAGTGGGGTGTCGCCCCTGCTCTTCTCTTGTACGAGCAGACCCTTCAAAATGGGGGTTTGGTTTGATTTTTATTAAAAACAATATTATAGTTTCAATTTTTAACAACTAAGGCGCTTCTACTATGTTCAACATATAGTTTGGTAGCTTTTAACCTTGTAATAAACCATTTCTAGCCAATTAACTAACTAGGTTAAAATTCCTAATTAGTAAATTCTCGTTATTTATACTTTATAATTTTAAATATAAAGTTTTATATTTTCGGGGTGTTACAAGTCCACCCCCCTTAAAAGGGTTTCGTCCCCGAAACCGAAGTACGTACCAAATAATGATGGGTAGAGTCGTCGCATCTCTTCCTCGGACTCCCACGTAGTGTCCGAGCCTTTTCTATGCTCCCATCTGATTTTGACTTGATCGATTTGTCTATTTCGTAAGTATTTGACCTTTCGATCTAAAATCTCCACCGGTCTCACCGCATAATTCAGGCTATTATCTACTTCGATATCATCGAAATGAATATAAGCTGTTTCATCCGCTAGGCACTTTCGTAATTGTGACACGTGAAACGTGCTATGAATTCCACTTAGTTCTTCCGGTAGCTCAAGGCGGTAAGCTACCTTAACGATCTTTTCAACGATTCTAAATGGCCCAATAAACCTCGGGCTTAGCTTCCCCCTTTTTCTGAATCTAATAACGCCCTTCCATGGGGAAACTTTTAGCATAACCATGTCACCAACCTGGAATTCGATTGGCCTATTCCTTTTATCAGCATATGCCTTTTGCCTGTCTTGAGCCGCTTTTAAGTGTGCCCGAACTATATCGATCTTCTCATTCGTGGCTCGTACTATATCTTGGTGGGCGAGTTCACGTGGACCCACTTCACCCCAACATACCGGGGTTCGACACTTCCTACCATAAAGCATTTCGTACGGTGCCATTTTAATACTGGATTGGTAGCTGTTATTATACGAAAACTCAACTAATGGTAGGTGAACATCCCAACTTCCTCCAAAGTCGATTATACACGCCCGTAGCATATCCCCCAATGTTTGTATTGTTCTTTCACTCTGTCCATCTGTTTGAGGATGGTACGCAGTGCTAATGAACAATTTGGTTCCCATTTGCTCTTGGAAATCTCGCCAGAAATTCGAAGTAAACCGGGTATCCCTATCAGACACGATGGATACCGGTACTCCATGACGTGCTATTATTTCATTGGGGTAAACTTCTGACATCTTTTCAGACGTATAAGTCTCACGGATCGGAATGAAGTGAGCACTTTTCGTCAATCTATCCACCACTACCCATATGGCATCGAAACCACGATTTGTCTTGGGCAACTTGGTTAATAGGTCCATTGTAATATGTTCCCATTTCCAAACCGGAATTTCTAACGGTTGGAGTTTGCCATAGGGTTTCTGATGCTCCGCATTGACTTGTAAACATGTCAAGCATTTTTCCACATACTTCGCCACATCCCTCTTCATTCCGGGCCACCAATAATTTTGTTTCAAATCATTGTACATCTTGGTCGCACCCGGATGGATTGAATAACGGGATTTATGGGCTTCATTAAGTAGAAGCGCCTTCACTCCACAAGTATGTGGGACCCATATCCTTCCGGATCGAGTCTTCAACCCGATATTCCCATCCGACAAATCCTTCAACTGACCGATTATTCTTTCCTTCTTCCAATTCTCTTCTTTCATTGCTTCTAACTACGCCTCCCGAATACGTTCGAGTATACCCGAGGTCACCACGAGTTGCATCGACCTTACTCGTATTGGGACATAGTCCGCTTTTCTGCTCAGAGCATCCGCTACCACATTAGCCTTTCCGGGGTGATAATGTATTTCACATTCGAAGTCTTTCACCGTTTCTAGCCATCGCCTTTGTCGCATATTTAACTCCTTCTGATCGAAGAAGTATTTCAAACTCTTGTGATCGGTAAATATGGTGCACTTTACCCCATACAAGTAGTGCCTCCATATTTTTAATGCAAATACCACCGCAGCCAACTCAAGATCGTGCGTGGGATATTTCTTTTCGTGTATCTTCAATTGCCTCGAGGCATAGGCTATTACCTTGCCTCGTTGCATCAACACGCATCCGAGCCCCAATAGTGAAGCATCTGAATAGACCACCATGTCTTCTACTCCGTCCGGCAATGTCAATACCGGAGCTTGAGTTAGCCTTTCTTTTAGCGTTTGAAATGCTCTTTCTTGATCGATACCACAAATGAACCTTTCTTTCTTCCGGGTTAGCTTTGTTAGCGGTGACGCAATCTTGGAGAAATCTTGAATGAATCTCCTATAGTATCCTGCGAGCCCCAAAAAGCTTCTAATTTCTGAAGGGTTCTTCGGAGGATTCCATTTTGACACAGCCTCTATCTTGGACGGATCCACCAATACTCCGTCGGCACTTATGACGTGGCCAAGAAATTGTACCTCTCGTAACCAAAAGGCACATTTAGAGAATTTTTCATATAACTTCTCTCGTCTAAGGGTCTCTAGCACTTCTTGTAAGTGATGTGCGTGTTCAGCTTCACTTTTCGAATACACCAAGATATCATCGATAAACACGATGACCGACTTATCCAGCATTGGCTTGCAAACCCGGTTCATGAGGTCCATGAAAGCCGCGGGTGCGTTTGTTAGCCCAAATGACATCACGAGGAATTCGTAATGTCCATATCTCGTGCGGAAAGCCGTCTTCGGCACATCTTCTTCTTTGACCTTTAGTTGGTGATACCCCGATCTAAGGTCAATTTTTGAAAACCAGTTCTCACCTTGTAGTTGGTCGAATAAATCATCTATCCTCGGAAGCGGGTATCGGTTCTTTACCGTGAGTTTGTTTAACTCCCGGTAATCGATACACATGCGCATGCTTCCGTCCTTCTTTCTCACGAACAATACCGGTGCGCCCAAGGAGACACTCGGCCTTATAAATCCCTTGTCAAGCAGGTCTTGAATTTGAGACATCAACTCTTGTAATTCCGACGGTGCAAGTCGGTACGGGGCTTTTGCAACGGGTTTTGCGCCCGGAATCAATTCGATCCCGAACTATACTTCCCGTTCAGGCGGTATCCCCGGTAAATCTTTCGGAAACACGTCTTCATAATCTCGTACTACCGGCACGTCTTCAATCTTTCGTGATTCTTTCTCGGGCTCATTTGCATATATCATGAACGCCTTGTATCCTCGCTTCATAAGCTTGTGAGCTTTCAACATTGAGCACACTATGGGGTTACCTACTTTTTCGCCATAAATGGTAACATGTTTCCCGCTCGGAGATGTTAGTTTTATCTCTTTACGGAAACACACGACTTTTGCATGGTGCTGGGCTAGCCAATCCATCCCAACGACTACTTGGAATTCCCCCATTGACATCGGGATTAGGTCTATCAAGTATTCCTCATCATCGATGCTTAATTTACAGCCTCAACAAACATCACAAACTATAAAACTTTTGTTGTCCCCTATTTCAACTTCTAAAGGTACAGGTAATTTCGTCAATACAAATGAAGGATGTCGAATAAATCCATGCGAAATGAAGGATTTATTCGCACCCGTATCAAACAATACACGTGCTGGAATTGAGTTAATTGTGAATATACCTGAAACCACATCGGGTTCTGTCTTTGCTTCAGCCGCGGTAAGTTGGAAGGACCTCGCCTTCACTTTGGGAGCTTCTGTTGGAGACTCTTTGGTGTCTCTCTTTCCCACCAACTCGGGGCATTCAAACTTCTTGTGACCGGGTTGATAACATTTATAACAAACAGTGACTTTTCCCGGGCATAGCGAGGCCGTGTGTCCCGTCTTATTACATATAGGGCATGGCTTGTCTTTAAACCGACATTCCCCTTTGTGTCCCTTCCCGCACACTTTACAACTTGGCGACCCACCTTTCGCATCCACCTTCTTTCCCGATTCTCCAATTCGGGCTTTCTTTGTCGGGCTTGGATTCACATCTTGTGCCCTCCGTTCACCTCTTTCGACTTGCTTCTTCAACTCGATTTCCCGTTCCCGAGCAACATTAATGATTTCGGTAAGGGTCTCGTATTTTGAAGGAGTCATAAACTCCCTATATTCAGCGCTCAACATATTGTAGTAGTAGTATATTTTCTGTTCTTCGTTCGTCACCAACTCACTACTAAACTTCATCTTGTCCATAAACATCGTCGTGATCTTGTCTATGGTTTCACCCTTATGCCTAAGTTGCATGAACTCTTCCTTGATTTTGTTAATGACCGCTTTGGGACTATGATGTTTAAGAAATGGTGTCTTAAACTCCTCCCATGTCATGGTCCTTGCCGCTTCGACCCCTATTTCATTCTTCTTGTTATCCCACTAATCCTTGGCTTGTCCTCTTAACTGACCCGTTCCGTAAGCAACGAAATCGCTTTCGTCGCAATGGGTTCTTTCAAACACCCCTTCAATATCGCCCAACTATCTTTGGCAAATTATCGGGTCAACTTCCCCGTTGTAGATTGGCGGTTTACATGCCATGAATTCCTTATATGAGCACCCTTTACGTTCTCCCATTTTGTCTTTCGTAAGGTTGACAATATCCTCCTACCTTTTAACTCGCTCTTCTACGAGTGACAACACTGTGCTTTGGATCTTGTCTATAAACCCGGATAGACTACCCTCAATTGCCTTTCCTACTTCCTTGGCAATCATTTCTTTCAATTGTTCGGTGCTTGTCAGCACCGGATCATTATTGCTCTCTTTCGACATCTTGAAACTGAAATGTTTACATCAAACGTTAAACATTTCATTCATGGCATTGTTTCATTTGTTTCGGTTTAGCCAAGTTCCTAACTTGCTTTAACCGTTCACATTTAGTGCACTTTCCGGGTTTGAGTGTGTTAACACGCTCTTCCCATGCATAACAATTCGTTTCTTATTCCTTACACAAGATATAATCTACTTAACATAATAAGTTAATTCTTACCGGATGATCGATCAAGCTTGAACCGAACACTTTGTTGACAACCTTAAGCTCTGATTACCAACTTGTAACACCCTTAAATTTTTCATTTGATTTTAATAATAAAATACACCATTACAATTAAACTATTGGTTAAGTAACATAACATTCATTAACGGAGTTCATAAGTGCGTCAACTTTAGTCAACTATAACTGAGTTAAAACATTTCAAAAGTTGTTTAACGAATGATTATAACCCATAAACAAAAGTACTAAAGTTTAAACACATTGCGGAAGCTTCAAAAGGTAGTGTTCGGTTCTTCATCATTCGCTTGATTGCCATCCGTAAGATTCACCTTGTTACCTATTGTCAAAACCTTTAAAACATTAGTTTTGAACATTATTAAGTTATGCATAAACACAAAATCCATCATCAAATATTAAATAAAAAAAAATACAAATTATCTCAGGTTCCACCGTAAATTACGGTGTCACCGTAATTTACGGTGAGTCCTGGAAATTCTTGGTTTTGCCGTAAAACAGTAGTAACCTACCGTAAACACATATCCTCTACCGTAAATTACGGTACTACCGTAATTTACGGTAGTACCTGGAATTCCATGTTTTGTTTTGTTTGTTCATTACACCAAGACCCCAACTCTCGGATTTCAATTTTCTATGATACCGATACATTAAAATCTCGTATTTCTAATATGTTATATAATATTCAAAATCAACAATCAATCTATCAAAATCCGGAGCATTAACCATGCCTTACTTGATTATTCGACCCGTTTGGCTCGACTACGGAATTCCTTCCTTTTTGACGACTACCAACGAGTTCTAACCAACTTTTGACCAAATATTCAATATAGCGATATCATTGCTTTAATTCATAGCAACCTTTATTCTAATTTCAACTGTGCATATTACAATAATCTAAATTTACTTAATGTAACGGGTCAAGTTACATACCTTAGTGTACGCCCTTCAACCGCAAGTCACTACCGGCTTGTCCACTTGACGTTCCGGTATCCTTTCCTATAGAGTTCAATTCAAGACATGTTTAGAACTCTATTTAAACCTTACTTCGCATAATACACCGAAACATCATAATTATGCGTTAAATCTTTAAATTTCTAATTTAAGCCTTCTTTGAGGCATTTTCACAAACATCTTAAGGGCAGATTTTTCACATGATTATATGACAAGTTTATAGCTTATCATTTACCCCTAATTTCACCTCAATCAACAATTTACATGATTGTTAGCCTCTATGTTTCTGAATTCACTTCCAAATTGTCAAATTACACAAGATTAACACCCACTATCTTAGTGTTCATCCAAATACACATAACCCACTAATCACCTACAATGGTGTTCATAGGTTTCACTACAATTTCATATGATTTCTGCTTATATTGGTCTAGGGTTTGTCCCTAAACACTATAGTTGTTCCTTAATCATCATAACACATACATGCAAGCCTAATTTCAGATTTTTCCCAATTCATGAGAATTTCAAATTCAGAGTTTTCCTTAAATTTTACATACCTTGGAATCCTCTTGCGATGAGGATCAATAATCTATGCTCGGATTTTGATTTGGGATAGGATTTAACCTTCAATTTGAGAGTTCTTGTGATTTTAGGTTTCTGAGAGTGGGGTGTCGCCCCTGCTCTTCTCTTGTACGAGCAGACCCTTCAAAATGGGGGTTTGGTTTGATTTTTATTAAAAACAATATTATAGTTTCAATTTTTAACAACTAAGGCCCTTCTACTATGTTCAACATATAGTTTGGTAGCTTTTAACCTTGTAATAAACCATTTCTAGCCAATTAACTAACTAGGTTAAAATTCCTAATTAGTAAATTCTCGTTATTTATACTTTATAATTTTAAATATAAAGTTTTATATTTTCGGGGTGTTACAAGTCCACCCCCCTTAAAAGGGTTTCGTCCCCGAAACCGAAGTACGTACCAAATAATGATGGGTAGATTCGTCGCATCTCTTCCTCGGACTCCCACGTAGTGTCCGAGCCTTTTCTATACTCCCATCTGATTTTGACTTGATCGATTTGTCTATTTCGTAAGTATTTGACCTTTCGATCTAAAATCTCCATCGGTCTCACCGCATAATTCAGGCTATTATCTACTTCGATATCATCGAAATGAATATAAGCTGTTTCATCCGCTAGGAACTTTCATAATTGTGACACGTGAAACGTGCTATGAATTCCACTTAGTTCTTCCGGTAGCTCAAGGCGGTAAGCTACCTTACCGATCTTTTCAACGATTCTAAATGGCCCAATAAACCTCGGGCTTAGCTTCCCCCTTTTTCTGAATCTAATAACGCCTTTCCATGGGGAAACTTTTAGCATAACCATGTCACCAACCTGGAATTCGATTGGCCTATTCCTTTTATCAGCATATGCCTTTTGCCTGTCTTGAGCCGCTTTTAAGTGTGCCCAAACTATATCGATCTTCTCATTCGTGGCTCGTACTATATCTTGGTGGGCGAGTTCACGTGGACCCACTTCACCCCAACATACCGGGGTTCGACACTTCCTACCATAAAGCATTTCGTACGGTGCCATTTTAATACTGGATTGGTAGCTGTTATTATACGAAAACTCAACTAACGGTAGGTGAACATCCCAACTTCCTCCAAAGTTGATTATACACGCCCGTAGCTTATCCCCCAATGTTTGTATTGTTCTTTCACTCTGTCCATCTGTTTGAGGATGGTACGCAGTGCTAATGAACAATTTGGTTCTCATTTGCTCTTGGAAATCTCGCCAGAAATTCGAAGTAAACCGGGTATCCCTATCAGACACGATGGATACCGGTACTCCATGACGTGCTATTATTTCATTGGTGTAAACTTCTGACATCTTTTCTGACGTATAAGTCTCACGGATCGGAATGAAGTGAGCACTTTTCGTCAATCTATCCACCACTACCCATATGGCATCGAAACCACGATTTGTCTTGGGCAACTTGTATTTATTTCTCCTGCAATAACTGCACATGACATCAAACAACATCGTTCAAAATGAAAGTAACAATTTGATGCACGTGTGCATATACTACCAACTGTATCATCGACTAATAACCAACCTTTTTTGTCTTTTCGTTTATCACTTTTGTATTCACCTTCCTTATCATCTGGCAGTTTTGTTGCCCCTTCGCCATTCTATCTCAACACAAATGTTATTTTCTTCGCTTTTTTCAGCTTTTCACCTACAATAATAATTGAAACATAATATAACCAAACATGCAATTTCTATTAGTATGTGCATTAAACACCTTTTTTCATCACCGTAAACAATATGCATTTGTGCATCTATATGCATGATGCGTGTGAAGTGTGTATATAAGTTTAAGTATATTTTAAGCCCTTTTACACTTTCTTTAGCCAAGTTTTAAATTTATAAAACATGATATTTACTAACACTAAACACACATATGGGCAAGTGCACCCATCGTGAGCGTAGTATAGTGTTGGTAAGATACCGAGGTCGTCCAAGGACACAAGAGCTTTTAGTACCGGTTTATCCTCAACGTCTAATCAAATCAAAATGTTTAGAAACAAAAAGGTTTTTAAACTAAGAAAATAAAAACTAACTAAAATGCTGAAAAATGAAAATAAAAGTAAAAACAGATAGACAAGATGAATCACTTGGCTCCGACTCGTGTTTTGTGTAACCTTTGATTATTTTCGCACTTTTGCACTTTCTTAAGAGATTATCTTAGTTATTGTAGTAGGCCCCTCTTTTGGAGGTGACGTTACCCTCAACCCAGTAGTTTGAGTTAACAAGGATACAATCCTAAAGGGTCGGATTATTGAAAGATAATTAATTAAGTTATTAATGCATATTGTGGTAGGCCCCTCTTTTGAAGGCGACGTTACCCTCGGCTAAGTAGTCTGAGTCAGCAGGGATAAAGTCCTAAGTAGCCGGGTTAAAGTTTTAATAGTAGCTTAACTTATGGGGGAGTCAAAGAGTTTGGACCCCCGCCATCCAATACCGTTAAGTATTGAAGGAGGTCCTACTAAATTTGACCCTGGTCCTTTGCAGGATCTATACACTGAACAATGGCAAGACTCTTACCAAACCGTTCCCTTAACCCCCGACCAGGTAGCCAACATGCCTCCATATATTTCGTGGAGATATGAATGGTGAAAATCTTTTATTTTATATAGACAGTAAAATAATGCCAAGACACCACGGACAAACGATAAGGAAGAGTCACCTTCAACATAAGAAACTAGTTATTAAAGTCATTAATACATAACCAATTAAAAAGTGCGAAAAGATTAAAAATAAAAAGTATTACACTAGACACGTTGTCTTCACCAAGTGATGTAAGAGACTATGGCAAACATGGCCTTGATTGTCAAGAACTCTTACGATCAATCTTGGATCCCGAGACGACTCACACACTCTATGATGGACAATGGATGATGGTGGTGGATGATGGTGTTATGGTGGTGGTGGGTGGTGGGTGAAGTGTGAGAGAGGTGGTGTGCCAAGGGATGGTTTGAGCTTGAGCCAAGCACTCCTATTTATAGGCTGAACAGAAGCTCGGGCACGGCCCCGTGTCCACATCCTTCTCTGTCTTCATTAATTGCTCTTGTATTTATTAGTTGACCACGGCCCCGTGTCCGCTGGGCACGACCCCGTGTGCAGAAGCATGTCTCACTATCAAGATTTTCCTGGATTCTGCGAATCTTATAGTTGACCACGGCCCCGTGTCCGCTGAGCACAGCCCCGTGGTGGGCGATGGAAGCTTCTACAACTTTGTCTTTTATTTTCTTGTTTTCTTGTTTTGCTTGGGAAGATGATGTCGTGGGGTCGGGCATGCCACGTTTGTTCCTTTTCTTGTATTTATGTTAGATTTAGCTGCCTTTTTGCTTCTTTTGTTAATTTGAGCTCATTTAATCCTGAAAATACAAAAGGAAGACAAAAGCACACTTTTTCCAACATTAGTACTAAAAAGGGTTAGTTTTATGCCACAATTGATGTAATTTATATGTTGCATTTTGCACACATCAATGCACTTTGTGCATCAATATGCACATGTACATCACATGTCATTGTCATTATGCACTTTTGAATCACTATGCACATGTGCATCACATATTCTTATAATGATATTCAAAATCAATCCATATGTAAAGTTCAATGTTTTGGGCTCAAATTCAATATGCACGTATGCATCACTTTAAACAACAACATCAACATAATCTAAGTACACAAAATCATAAACACGTATATTAAACAAAACTGCTCATGTTCGGTATGCACATGTGCATCGCATGAAACAATAACACCATCATATTCTATTTACACAAAATCACAATAACACCATCATATCCTAATTACACAAAATCACGTATCTTACACAGAACTACTCAAGTTCACTATACACGTGTGCTTTACCTAAAACAACAACAACAACATATTCTAATTACACAAAATCATCTACACGTATCCTAAACAAATCTGCTCAAATTTAATATGCACATGAATGATATTATTAACTTTATTTGCTCAAATTCACTATGACACACTCATTGAATCATCTATTTTTATAATCACATTGCCCTAATTACGAACGGATTAAAAATCCACAATGCTTATAATCACGTTGCCCTAATTACGAATGGATGAAGAATGTACGATAGATGATTATGTTCCTAATATATATTATACGACTGACTTTGGACGAAATTTGGGAACTAACCTTGATTATAAGACTATCTGCAGGTAAAATCTCAAATCTGATATAAAATTTCAATCCAGATGCTTCGATATGGTGAGCTGATGATGGTGAAGTGATGATGTATTCAAGACGATGATGTAATCGATGAATTGTTGAGTATTATTGAGAGATTCAGGGACGAACTGTTGAGTATTGTTGAGAGATTCAGGTTGAAGGTTTAGAAATGTTGAGAGATCTGGATCTAATCAGATTGAAGTCTGATGGTAAAGGGAATCTGGTAAGCGAGTTTTTAAAAGTTGTTTGTTATTTACAAAATTGCCCCTGTTCACATTGGTTCTCGCGGTTCTCGCAATAAAGGTGGTTCTCGCATGAACCCTACCCTATATATATATATATATATATATATATATATATAGGGGATGGTTATCTTGAGAACGCTAAATATTGCGAGAACCGTGAGAACGAATGAAAAAACCAATCAAAACCAATTTTTTTAATACAAACCTATTTGTAATTAAGATACAACATCAAAAAAAGAATTTATAACATCAAATACTTCATTTTTCCTCTCAAAATCACTCTTTTTAGATTTTTTACACAAGTGTAAATATAACAGATTTACACATGTGTAAATGGCAAACTTACACATGTGTAAATTTTCTTTATTTACAAATTCACGTAAATTTAAACGTGTAAATTAAATTTCTAACATTGTATTCAAATAATAATGATAAGTGTAGAAAAAAAATTTGAATTTGAATTGTTTTTTACCAAGTTCTCGCGGTTTTTTCATTTGTTCTCACAATATTTAGGGTTCTCATTTAAACCTTCCCCTATATATATATATATATATTGATGGGTGGGAGTTGGCTACAAAGTCTATTTTCCTACAAAGTGTAAAAAGTCATAAAAAACCATAATGTCAAGAATAAAACACACTCAAAACCCACAAATAACATAGTGGAGATTACGAAAACATCATATTTGTGGGTTTTGTGTTGTGTTTTGGATGATAAGGCTTTGATTATCGAATGACTAACATTAGTGTGTTTTATGTTGATTATCATGTTGTGTTTTATATTCTTAATTTTATGATGGTGTGTTTGAAGTATTGAAGGACTGTTATGGTTTGGATATTGTGTTTTAGTGATTTTCGCTATGTTATTTGTGAATTTTGAGTGTGTTTTATGGCTGAAATTGTAGTGTTTTATGACTTTGTACACTTTGTAGGAAAAATAGACTTTGTAGCCGAACCTCACCCATATATATATATATATATGTATGCCGGTTAACGTACAATACCACTTATCCTACATTACGTACGCGATATTCTCAGCAGTAGGATCTTCAATCCATGAAACCAATTTAAATCATTAAATTAATCATATTAATGTATTCAAATCTTGAAAAAAGGGTTAAAATCGTCATTACAATATCTTAATCTCTGTAACTGACGGAGATTCGAATCTTATATTCAAAATCGTATTCGAAAATCCAGCCATTAATAAAAAATCGATCTATAAATCAAATACAACAACGTAAGATTCTTATTCACCAACCTCCTTCTTCGATTTCATATTTGCTGATTTTGGAAATTCTGAACTGAAACAACATCGATATACCGTCTATCGAAGAAAATGATGCAGGATGAAAATTATACTATGCGAAATAGATATTGAACGTGCGAAAAACCATTGAAAACAAAAAGAAAAGTTTTGTTTTTTTATAGTGTGCGAATTCTTGTTTTATACATGCGATTTTAAAAAAAGGTAATAATGTTTAAGATTTATTATAGTGTGTGAATTCTTGTTTTATACACATGCGATTTTAAAAAAAAGGTAATAATGTTTGAGATTTCTTATAGTGTGCGAATTCTTGTTTTATACGCATGCGATTTTAAAAAAAGGTAATAATGTTTGAGATTTTTTATAGTGTGTGAATTCTTGTTTTAAACACATGTGATTTTAAAAAGTGATCTTGACTGTGTTTTCTTAAAGTGTGTGAATTCGTTTTCGAATCACATGCGATATTGGAAAAAATGATGCTGATGATTTCATGTAACTTTGTCCCACGATGATTAAAATGCAAAAACAAAAAAATATGAATTAATAATTAAAAATAAATATAAATTAACTATTTTATATAAAAAATTAATTTAATACCGATGTGACTGTAATGTGACTTGTAATGATCAATTTTACCATAAATACTACTGAACTTACCACCCTACCTACATAATAAATTTACTATTTTAATATAAAATACCCGAGGATAACTACCTTCCATATTAAGACACTGAACACAAACACACACAAAACACACCCCAAAAATGTCATCTGAAGATTTAGAACAAATAAAAAACATTGCAATAAAGGAACTATTGTAAACTCGCACGTTGACAGAAATAAGCACCGATGTCACCTCTTCTCATTTGATTCTTGATGTGCAGGGAAAGATTCTTAAAGAAATCAAGAAAAATCAAGAGATGTGGGAGAGACTACTTGAAGAACCACCATCAAGCTTCAGAGACACAACTTTGGATCACATAAAGGAAGAGTCTCGAGCTGATGACTTAGCCTTCTCTTTCCTGAAAGATTCTCTAAACACTGTGAAAGAGAAGATGGAGTTTAGCTCGGCTAAACGTGACAAAATCTTTGCTTCAAGTAACTAGATTTATGTTTAATCGTTTTATGGTTTTAGTTTTGTTAAACAATAACAGCTACTTTATATTTATGTTTTTTGTACAAGTATTGAAAACATCTTATGCTTCATTATTATATAAATCGCATGAATGATTTAGACATCTTTGTAAAAAAAACAAGATAACTCAAAATCGCATGTAATAAAATGAAATCGCATGTTAAACTACTTATATACTGATGCATATAAAATCGCATGTTTACATACTAAATCGAATGATTGTATGATATAAACTCATATGTATTAAATCGCATGTACGGTAAAAAAATTTAATCTTCCTCATCTGAAACCTCCTCCCACTCATCTTCTTCAGTGCATCATCACTACCTCCACTGTAATCTTCAAACTCATCTTCCTCTTCATCGTCTTCGACCTCGTTGGCTTTGTTCCTGGGATCTTTTTCAATCTGGACTCCCTTCATCTTCTTTTGTTGTTTGCCTTTCAGTATCTCGCAAGTCCGAATATCATGACCTTTTTCGTTGCATACACTACATGTCCTTGACCTTTTTCCTTTGCGGCTAATCATTTGTTCCTTCTTTGATTTAATCCTTTTATGCAAGCCACGTCCTTTGTTTCTTATACCATCTGGCACACAGACAGTAAGAGGTGCATTAGTTACTGGTTGTTGGTAACCAATCAACTTAGAAAACCAGTCAAACTTTGGATCAAGCTGCTTGGTTATACGACTCTGATCAACTCTTTCTTTAATCTGCTTCATTTGATCCCTGACTATAACAAGTTGATCAAGGTCGGAAATCAAATTGCTAACCAAATACTCCCCTGTGTAGATGATTTCGCGAGCAATCTGTTTATCCTTGTGTTGCTCATCCTTATCATCCACCTTTACATCGAACGTGGCGTTTAATTCATTCGGAACCACATCCTTTGTCCATCTCTTCATAACATATTTGTTTGGTATTTCTTTAACACCAAACATCTTGAAAAGAAAATAGATGTGTTTACATAGCAGCCCATACTGTTCAAAACGCAAACAGCTACACTGTGCAGTTACATCATTTACAAGATTCTTGAAACACACCTAAGAAAACCAAAAAAAATTAAAATTAAAATCGCATGTGTACATGAACAATTTCGCCTATCTAAAAAATCATTTTATTCAATTAATTTAAAATCGCATGCGTTCATCAAAATCGCATATTGCAAAAATCATGTTCTGTCTCAAATTCGCATGTGGGTTTTCAAAATCGCATGTTTTAAATATATATGCTATATTTCCTCTAATAACCCATCTCCATGAGCTTTAAAGTCTTTCAACCATATCCTTATCTGTGGACCCTCGATTTTGGTCTCCATCGGCAGACATTCGGTAATAGTTCCATATATTTCTGTTTGCTGATCAAAGAATATAGACCTGTTGTATATCTTAGCAGCATCTTTTTTCCAAAGTAGTTTTGCTCCAATCATCAGGCTCAGTATATCTTGAAATATGATTATTCTTTCTGTGATTAAACCTTTGGACATCCATTGCACCGTCAAAATGATTCATAAACTCTACAAGAGTGGGCTATGAATTTGCCACTTGGCAAAAAAAAAATTGATTCTCGCTCTCTGATCTCGAAGTTGTTCACATGACTCCAGACATGGGCTCATGCCGGTAAAAAGCCGGAATCCACGTTTATCTCATCGCAAACATATCATCAATCCATTTATTTTGTGTGAGACCATACTCAATCATCACCAACTTCCACTGTCTCTCAAATTCTTCAGGCTCAATGGAATCTGTCCATACAATATCGCACATCCTCCTTTTAAACTCATCATTATTGCACAACTCGTGTCCAACCTATATAGATAAATGGTTTTTATATCAGCCTATAACGAAATCTATATTATAAATAAAAACGCTAACGAAAGAGAATATAGCATGCTATACCTTATCTGCCACTTTTTTCATTATGTGCCACATGCACAATCTGTGTCTACTGGTAGTAAAAACCTCCTCAATAGCCTGTTTCATCGTAGGGTCTTGGTCCGTCACTACAACCTTTGGCTGCCGTCCAAATGACTTTACGAATGAATTTAGAGGCCATTTATAAGAGTCAGTGCTCTCTGATGCCAACAACCCAGCTCCAAGGGTTACATTTCGACAGTGGTTGTCAATCCCAATGAACGGAACAAACACCATCTTGTACCTGGAATCCCATATAATTAAAGATTTAGTACACATGCGAAGTACACATTGTAACATGCGAAATAGACAAAACATAGCATGCGAAATAGACAAAACATAACATGTGAACTATACAGTATAACATGCGATATATTCATCACCTAATCTTCAATGTATATTAACATGCGATATTGCAAGTTTATGCAATCATATAACATGCGAAAAAAATTAAAAACCATTTTATGTAACACTTACTTGTTTGTCTTGAAAGTTGCATCGAACGATATCACATCCCCGAACTCCATAAAGTTATGCTTGCATAACCCATCAGCCCAGAACAAACCAGTTAACCGTTTGTCATCATCAACAGAATATTCAAACGAAAAATCAACTAAATACTGTTTTTTGTCAGTCAACCTATTGATCACCATGTCAGCGTCATATTCTCCTATATAGCTGTTAATTCGAGTGCTAAAGTTTTTGCAATCATCGACCGTGGCGCCAACATTCTCGAAACCACCGTAACGTTTCCTCATTATATGAAAAGCTTTGACAGGGCCAAGGTTTAGAGTGCCTAGTTCCCATATCATCTCCTCCTGAACATGTGACAATTGTTTGTACGCTGGCAGCATATGAATATCGTGTGGACATACAAACTTATGATTATGGCCATCAACGAATCTCTTTACTGTATGATCTACCATCCACCGTGCAAATCATAAGTTGAGATTTGCACCCAGTTCTAATGGTCCCCTGTTCCTTTATTTGAATGGCTTTTTTTACTTCGAATAAGCATCATCAATAAACAATGGCTTATGTCCCTCTTTAGAACAAACAAAATACTTAGTTTTGGTTATACCACCACTGTGTACTTCACCACCTTTATGAGTAGAAAAACCAGCTAACTTAGCATGTGTTTGGTAAAACACGTATGCTTGTTCGATAGAGGTAAATTGCATTCCAACCACAGGTGTAGCTGATGGTTCAACCTTAGGACTGTACAACCTTTCATCTACATAAATCAAATAAAAAAAGGAAAACACATGCGATTTATCGGACTAGTAACATGCGATATATTAAAAACTCCATAATTTCATCATAAGAACAACAACACATGCGAAATGCCAGACTCATAACATGCGAAAATGACCTTTTTGATAAATATGTTTTACACATGCGATTTATGATATCAAAACATGCGAAATCAGCATTTAGAATAAACATCACATGCGAATTGCCAGACTCATAACATGTGAACTTATACAATTTGCTTTCATATCAATTATCCTCAACATTCAAACTTCAAATCAGTTATAATAATGCAAAATCATTACTACGATTAAACAAAACACATCTACGAACAATTTAAAGATCTGAATTAACATAATTACCATTGGAACACTCATTTACACCACTTGTATTTGCATTCTGATTTGGATTTGCAGGTTCCGGATTTAAAACATCGTCAATCGTAACTCTCTAATACGCAGATAATTGAACCTGATCACCGATCGATAGAGTTTCTTCAAAATCAACATCTGTGTTTCGTCTGGTGCTACGCTGTGGATCCATTGAAAAAAACAATTGAATCAAACCCTAACGCAGAAGAACGAAAACTGCAATTTGAGAATTATGAAAATTTTGAAACTGATTCGAATCATAATTACCAGGATATTAGTGTAACGAACTTCTTGCTGATTGAATGAACAGACGAATTTGCCCTCAGCTGATTGAATGAATTGTCTGATTTAACCTTATGAGTGAAAAACAAATCTGGACACGTGTACGGCCAATAAACTAGTGTATGTAATGTACGATTAGGGGATTTGTATCCTACACTTCCTCTCTCTCTCTCTCTCTCTATATATATATATATATATAGGGTGGGGTTCTAGAGTGAACACTAGTGTATTTGCGAACTGAGTGAACAAATCTTGACCATTAATCTACACACATGTATGGCCAGGATTAGTTCGCTCAGTTCGCAAACTACACTAGTGTTCACTCTTGATCCTAATCCTATATATATATATATATATATATATATATATATATATATATATTATGGGCCAGGATTTAGGGAAAACGGTAATAAGTGTGAGAACGCTTATGAATCGTCAAATCAAAACAATATATGGATTATATTGGCGCGGTGGTGTTTTCGTAAATAACATCAATTTTATTACTTGGAACGTGCTTCATTAATGGTAAAAGGGTAAACATCGTTTCTTACATAAACACCATTAAACATAAAACGCCAACTAAATACAAAACGCCAAATAATAAAAAATATTTTTCCTGCGTAATTTTTTCTTTGTTTTAGTTAGTGTATTTTATCATCTTGGCCTACAAAAACGAACTTGAAAGATGGGACGTGTTATAGACTTAACAGATTAAGCTGAACAAAACATTAAATACAAACAGTAACTGAAACGACGGATACTTTATTAATAGCATTTATTATAATAATATCTCGCCTAAACTACGCGCCAAAACATCCTATAAAGAGAAACGTCTCAGCACCTTCCATTGATCATACAAAAAAACAAACGCCATGTTTCCTAAATACCACTCACTGTAAAACATCAAAAAAATTAAAAAAAAAATCAAAGATGACAAACATCGTTTCTTGGAAATTCAGTATTGTTCTGCGTGAAGTTTCACCAAATGGATTGTTAGGTGAAGGGGGTAACTCAATAAGATTTTTGCTGCATGAGATGGACAAATCTTTAAGAAAAAGAGACTGATGCCAGTCATATGTCATTTTGTGTGCTTTGTTCTTGAAGAAGGTTTGGATGAGAATAAGAGACTGATCCCAGTGTAAATGCTATTTTGGACTCCTTGATGATAATGAAGATTATGAACAAATAGCATCCACCCACACGGCATCGATCTATGTCTCCAACATCCACAAAGCCACTTCAACAACGAACAACAATAAAATCACACCAAAACCAAAACGCCATATATTTGTGACCGTTCTTGTAGTTTCAAAGAAGAAAGAGACTGATGACAGTGAAGATTTGGAAAAGAAATTGGATTCGGATTTTTAATTTATTTTTTTCGCTTCTATTTTTTTCTGTGGTTTGTTATCTAATTTTCCGCTAAAAATACATTATTTCTATAAAAAAAATGCTTGTAAAACGCCAGATGTCACAAACACCAAACTTCAAAACTATAATAAAATCACTTTAGACAAGTATTATTAAAAAATCCAAAAAAATTACTGAAATGTATAAAACAATGTGCAAGAGAATAGAACAATGTGTCATCTTTATCTAAACGCCATTAAAAATACAAAATGCCAAAATCTAAAAGATGGGACGTGTTACACCCTTAACAGATGAAGCTGAACAAACAGTAACTGAAACGACAAAAGCTTTATTACTAACATTTATTATATTAAAAGGCCACTCCATGGGTACTTGAATTTGTTTATCTTTTCAAAACACCATAATTACCTGTGACATTATAGGACTGCATGTTACATGGCGGCAAAAAAAAGTAATTATATAAGTAGAACAGGTAAGAAAAACTTAACACTCCACACATTCTCTAAACATGCCATACATTGTCTAAAATGCCATAAAACTTAAAAAGTGCTTAGGATATTGCATGGAGGTTTGAGAGGTCGGAGAGACGTTTCGTCCTAAAGTTATCTGATAGGAGAAGGGTGAAGGTCAAGACAATCAATGGCATACTTAGTATGGATGAAGCCGTTCAGATGAATATTCTAGCCCTTGGGATTCCAAGGGCCGAATATTGTGAACGGACTCGAACGGTAATAAGAAGATTGAAAAGAAAATTTACAACAGATAATGATGATGATGATGATGATGATGATATTGACGATATTGGTCTACCAATAGTTACCAGTTGGGGTTTGGATGAACAAGCAACAACGGTTAAAGTGACTTATCGACACGGGGTGGAATATTCATTGTCGATGGACGAAATGCTAAACACAGAGATACTACATCTTCTTGAACAACTCTGTGATTTAGCACCTTCGAACGATGCAAGATCCATGGTTGTCATGATATTTAAGTATAGGTTGCAACAAAGACGAGACGAAATAATGACGTTATACGCTAATGCACAATATGATGATGATGAATCTGAAGAAAGTGATGAACAAAACAATGGGTACATCTCTGATGTAATTCCATACACAGAAGACTATTAGTTTGTTTTGATTTCGTCTTATTGTAATCTTTGAATTATTAATGAATTATAATGAATTATTAAGAACACCATGAACGCCAAAAAATTTACCTTTATAACATATATGGATTAATTCAACCGGTGAATCTACAAAAAAACGCCAAAACAATTGTAAAGTTTGAATTATTAAAGGTATATAATGAATTTGGTAACGCCATGGATGCCAAGATGTTAGAATTATTAATTAATTTTAATGAATTTAGAAACGCCATAAACGCCAAAATATTTACTATGTAATAGAAAAATGATTAATTCAACGAGGCAGGTCTAAAAAAGACCAATAAAACGCCAGGTAGTTATTGAATCTAACTACACGCCAAAAAAATCTTAGACGTAAAAAATGAAGCAGTATTGTGACACACGCATTGGAAAAAAAGAAGATAAAAAAGACAAAAAAGCCCATCTGCCCTGATTATATCGCGCGCCACATGTTCGACCAGGATCCATTCTCACCGTTCTCACACTTTTAGGCGTTTTCTCCTGATCCCGTTTCTATATATTATATAGGGAAAATGTCACAGGATAAAAACCAAGTTTTAAAAGTGTTATAATTAGGTCACTCGTATCGTTTTTATCCCAATTAGATAAGTTTACATTCAAATCGAGTTATGTCATTTTTTACACGTGTCAAGAAAAAAATGGAGCTTAACATGCTGGGGTTGGATTATTTTAATATATGAAATTATATTTATTAAAAATAAAAACTCTTTAATTACATTAAAAAATTAAAAAAAAAGTTAAAATCCATGTCATCACTCGACGTTAGCATCAAATAAAACGGAAAAAATAAATAAAAATCCACATTACCATGGTTACTTATGAAATGGATGCAAAAATCCTTAATTTTAATGAAAACTGAATTTTGAGTGACCTGATTTGAACACTTTTGAAACTTGAATGACCTGGTTATTGTCTTTAGATACATAAATCATAGTTGGAGTCAACTTGTTGTTAACTTTTTAATGTGTGATGTTATAGGATCATATGTTAAAATCAGTGTTGATAAAAATATATGTTGTGTCTTATATATGGATGCCCAATATAACTTTTTTTCAATTGTTAAGTGCCATTATCTATATTATACATATTAAAACCAACTGATCATGAATAGTGTTTTCCAGTTTTTAAATAATTGCTTTATTTTTTAATAATATTTAATTTACTATATATATAGGAACAGGATCAGGAAAAAACACTTTAAAGTGTGAGAACGGTGAGAACGGTGAGAACGATTCTTAGCCACAAGATCTTAGTGGTTTGTGCTGAGATTGATGCGGTGACATTTTCGTAAATACTAGGGGCATTGGAACTACCAGGAGGGGTAAAATAGGAAGATCCAAACAAGGGTGCACATGTTAATCACATGCCATTTCCCCCGATCATATTTAAACAGCAATAACTTTTTTATACGCGATTATTTTTTCAAAATAATCTCACCATAAAATTCAACGTTTTTTTTATCTTTCTAACGAGTATACTATTGATATACTTTTCGAAAAAAATGAACTGGGTTTTTATGACGTTTTTCAGAACTGAGCATTTTATGGCGTTTTAGACTAGGTATTTTCATGACATTTTTTTTAAACTAGGTATTTTTATGGTGTTTTAACTAGGTATTTTCATGTCGTTTTTCTGAACTGAGTGTTTTATAGCGTTTTCAACTGAGTTTTTCATGGCGTTTTCAACTGAGTTTTTCATGGCGTTTTTCTTAACTGTGTGTTTTATGGCGTTTTTAATTGGGTATTTTCATGACGTTTTTCTAAACTGTGTGTTTTATGACATTTTCAACTGGGGTATTTTCATGGCGTTTTTCTGAATTGGGTGTTTTTATGGCGTTTTATTTGAACACCCAGTTCATGTGAGTAAGTTTTTTTTTACAATATTACCCCTTAGTGTAATTTAACATCAATGACACGTGTCAACACCACAATCGTTCTCACCATTCTCGCACTTTTTATCGTTTTCCCTAAATCCTAACCCTATATGTATATATATAGGAACATGATCAGAAGAAAACGACTCAAAGTGTGAGAACGATTCTCAGCCACAAGATCTTACTGGTTTTGTGGCTGAGATTGATGCGGTGACATTTTTGTAAATACTAAGGGTCTTGAAACTATCAGGAGGGGTAAAATAGGAAGATCCAAACAAAGGTGCACATACTAATCACATGTCATTTCCCCCGATCATATTTAAACGCCAATAACTTTTTTTATACGCGATTATTTTTTCAAAAAAATCACACCATAAAACTCAACGTTTTTTATTTTTACAACGAGTATACTATTTATATACTTTTCGAAAAAAATGAACTGGGTTTTTTATGGCGTTTTTCTGAACTGAGTGTTTTATGCCGTTTTAGACTAGGTATTTTCATGGTGTTTTTCTGAACTACGTGTTTTTATGGCGTTTTAACTAGGTATTTTCATTCCGTTTTTTCTGAACTGAGTGTTTTATGTCGTTTTCAGCTGGGTTTTTTCATGGCGTTTTTTTGAACTGAGTGTTTTATGGCGTTTTTAACTAGGTATTTTCATGGCTTTTTTCTAAATCGAAATCCCGCCGCGAAGCGCGGGGGAAATCAACTAGTTAATTCAAATTCAAAGTTGTGATGAACAGTAATTTAATTTTCTTTTCTCAGTATTGTTTTTCTAAGTTTTCACTATTCTATTGTTTTATTACATTAATCGATTTTAAACTTATTTTCTCATATAACTTTTAACGTACGATCAAAGTAACCGTTATCAAACAGAAAACTATAAAAATAAATGTGAACCGGTACCGAGGTTGTTTGGTGAATTAATATAGATAATATTGTTTTTCTAAGTTTTCACTATTCTATTGTTTTATTACATTAATTGATTTTAAACTTAGTTTTCTCATATAACTTTTAACTTACGATCAGAGTAACCGTTATCAAACAGAAAACCATAAAAATAAATGTGAACCGGTACCGAGGTTGTTTGGTTTAGTTCGGTACGGTATGATAGTGACACGGTGTCAATTTATCAAAAGAAAAAAACAATAAAAATAAGATAACATTACAAATATTATTCAATCGGTTTTAATTCGATTTGCTACTATAGCGGTATAATATCCATTTTTGAAAAAAAATATCGCAATGAGCTAAAATAAACATAGAATGCAAATGAAACAAACCGATATCAATTAAACCCCATCACTACCAGTATCGATATTCATTTTTATTGTTTTCAATCGATGTATTGTTTTCTCTTTCGGTTACTATAGCGAGTGTCGATACCATACCAAACCAAACCAAATTGATACTGACTAAATTCCTGCCGTGAAGCACGGGGGAATCTTACTAGTTATATATATTAACACAAAGTTACGATGAACAGCACTTGAAATATTTAAGTATTTGATTTTATTTAGTGATATTTTCTCAATTATTCATTTAAAAATGTTTAGCAATAAGATAATTATTAGGTATTTATTCTTTTTATTAGTAGCATTTTGTTTAGCATTCGTTTTGATTTTTTTATAATAACTTACGTTCGGATCACTACGATAGCGACACGATATATGTTATCAAACAAAAAAAACATAAAAATTAATACATACCAGTACCAATGTTGTTCAGTTCGGTACGGTATGATAGCAATACGATCTTAGTTTATCGAAAGGAAAAACAATAAAAATAAATCCCGGTAATGATACAAATGTTGTTTCGTCGGTTTCAGTTTGGGTTGGTACGTGTAACACCCCAAAAACGGGTTTGGTAATCAAGCCACGTTAATAGTGACGACGGGTAAAATACCGTTAGTGGTAAAAATTAACCCGGTAAATATTAGGTTTTTAAATAAATAATCCTAATATTAACTAAAAGGTGAATAAAAGCTTTTAAGGAAACAAAATGGATAAAAGGCCCGAGTTAACGGGACCTAAAATAAACTTAGTCATAAATATTCCCGAACCTGCTAAGTTAACTAGAAATGTAAAACCTAGTTAATAAGTGGGAATATTATTGAAAGTAATTTAGGTTGTAACCTAATTAATAACTAACCAAACACGAGGGACAAAAGCCGGGTAACTTGAAAATGAATTAAAAACTTAAAAATAAAACACAAACACACACACAAGAGTGTGTGTGCGTGTGTGAGGATCGACCAGGAAGAGCTTTAGGGAGCTCAAACCCTAACTTCAACAAATCCATCAAATTGAAGGTCAAATTTGGCCCAAATCGGATGCATGAACACATATTAATGATCACCAAGTTGTGGGGATCACAAGGTATGTTGAATCTTATGATTTAGTGTTACTTTGAAATTATGATGAACAATCATAATCAAAATTCTGGAATGAATGTTGAATCTATGAGTGTTATTGTGATGAAATCCATGTTTAGGAACAACCCTAGTTAATAATTTGATAAGCTAGTGTTGAAAAATAGAAATTTGATGATTACCCATATGTGTGCTAAGTGGGTTTTATGACAAGAAGATGAACACTTGAATTAGAGTGTTAAATTGATGAATATTGATGTTATGATACTAGTACTAAGTGTAGTTCATGAACACTAGACATGAAAGTTTGAATTTTGATGTTAATCTTGGTAAAAATAACTAGTTATGAACTAGTTAGCAAATGTGTAGAAGTATGCCTATTAGGTGTTCGTTAAAATGCCTAAATGAGAAGTAAAGTGTTGGAATTCAAGTAAAACGCGTAATTGGCAAGCTTGACTAATTACATGAGACATGGGATAAAACGGGTTCCAATCATAATGTTGATTTTCCTTAATCGTGCATATTATATGATTAAAGGTAGTTGACTTTAGAAAGCCAAACTAAATAGTGATGAAGTCGAATAATAGTTTCGACAAAGAAAATAAGTAAGGTGGAATAGTCGTGATTGTTAATGACTAATCTAACCACCTTGTAAATGTTGAAAATAGTTTGACGCTCAACGAGCTAGGTGAAAGGCTTGGGGAAGGAAGCGGGTCAAACGAATCAAGAATGAAGGAAAAAGCATAATTCGGATGCAAGGTAAGTATAGCTTACACTAGTCTTATATGTTAGAATATTCTCTTATCGTATTAGTTACGAATAAGATAAATACATAATTTAGGTATGATGTTCCGACGTGTAAACGTACGGAACAAGGTAGTCGAGCATGGCAACAAACCGTGTTGATGGTTTAAAAGGAATTAAAACGGTAAATTGATCATGCGTTGACCATATCTATTTGTTTTGAAAGACACTGTAAGGCGTAAGCCATGATAGGCTAAAAAGCGTTAAGAAAACGATTAATACGTGAAATGACCACACGGTGTAAACCGAAGCGAGTCATATAGATGAGATGGTAATAAATATCATCTCGCCAACATAATCGGTCACTTAGACCAAATGGGTCAAAAGGTGAAAAATATCACCCTTTGACAATAACGACTAATGATTATTGTCGAGCTATATTATTTCAGGTGTAAATGTCAAATGGGTATTAGCAACGCTATGAATTAGCGGTTATAAAAGCAAGGTATTAAAAACGGGTCAATAGATTGATCTGCGCCAGGTATGTGAAATAGGGTAACACTCATTTAGAACATGTGGTTCAAGAGTGTTATAAGAGGTCAAAATGGACATTTGGTTACTTGATAAGTAAACCAAATGTTTTAAGTAATGAACATAGCGTTGGAAAGCTTAATGACTTTTCAAACAAAATCATAGGATAAAAGAGGGTTTATGGGTCAAATATACTTTCAAAAGTCCTTCATTGTTAATAAAAGACTAAAAAGGACCAAAACGCCCTTGGAGGCTAAATTGAACAAACAACCTTTAAAAGTTGTTTGGAAATGATTATTACGATTAAATAAATATATAGGACAAGTATAGAAGTTGAAAGATGTATTACGTTAGTCAAACGGCTCTATTTGAGTCCTTGCCGTAAAATAATGAGTTGAGGGGGTAAAACTCGGTTTGCATAGATTACCTTAGTAAAACCACCATAAATATAGTTGTGGTGGAAGATCATTTGACAAATATTGCGAAATTAAGAAGCTAGAAATAAATAATTATGAATTATGCGGAGAAGTGCTTAAATACCCTTAACGGGTCGAAATAAGCATTTGAGTATAAACGGGTTTAAGAATATACATAAACTCGTGAAGCGAACCTAATATGATAGACAACATTGAAATTACAAGATTCATGTGACATAGGAATCAAACAAATACGTTTGTTTGGTAAAACCGCGAATGGGTCAAAATTTGGTAAAAAGGGTAATAAGCCGAAGACTTAAAAGTCTTAAAATTTGTTAAGACGGATGTTGGATTTTAACTCCATATGATGGAGAATCAAATTACATTCATGTAGGAAGAAACGGTAGGTCAAACGGATAAGTGGATTGAAAGATACGGAAGTTTTCGTATCAATAAACGGCAAAATGGAAAAGCTGAAATACAGGGACCACCGTAAATTACGGTGCCACCGTAATTTACGGTGGAGCCAAAAATGTTACGGTGGAAACCATCTGATGTACGATGGAAGAAATGTAATACAGGGGCCACCGTAAATTACGGTACCCACCGTAATTTACGGTGGAGGCCAAGTTGAAAATGTTGTTTTGAGATCAAGAGATTAATGTTGGGATTTCTCCTTTCATATTCGTTACCAGACTCGTTTAATCACGTTTTAATCCCTGTATGACTAAAGCGTTTCATGTTTATGAAATGTAGGTACATTTTGGATGCCGAAAGACGATCAAGATCAATGAAGAACCGAACACGATAAAGACACACGCTTCCGCACTTTGACACATTGTAAATTTTAAACAACGAATTCAACCACGTTATGTAGAATAACTTATGATTTGCAAAAGTTTTAATAAACCCGTATTTCCGATGTATATGATAATCATTAATTACATGATTATCTTTCAAAATTTACGTTAAACCTTGAATAATAAGAACGGGTGTTACAGTACGATAGCAGCACAATAGCCGTTTTCCATAATGTTTATATGGCAACGTTGAAAAAAAATAATCATAGAATGCAAACCAATCAAATTGATATCATCTTAAAAATACAAATCAAATGATGTGTTGTGAGGGTTGATGCGTTGTATTGCAAGCAGCTGACGCAAGTTTGATTGTTGTTGTGTCCGACTCTATGTTTTGCCAATGTGGGGCTAGCCTACTTGGTAGAGGCATATGCCTCTTAAGGGAGATGTTCCAGGTTCAATCCTGGGTAAGAGTGATAAATATTAGAATTATTAGTGAATAGAGCAGACCAGACGTTGTCATTAAAAAAAATGAACAACATCGGTACTAGTATGGATATTCGTTTTTATTGTTTTCGATCGATGTAAGATTTTCTCTTTCGATTACTATAGCGAGTGTAGGTACCATAACGAACCGAACAGATACTAACCGACTTTTCACTGCGAAGCGCGGGTGGAAAATCACTAGTTTGGATCAAGTGTATGTGTGGATAAATAAGGCTTGTTTGGAGTAAGAAGTACTACTCGGTGCCTTTTTCATGCATATTATTGCACCTAAATCAAAAGAAACAAATAAACCAAAGTGTCATAATCTATGGCTAGGACACGAGTAGAGGCTATCAATGCCATTTCATAACCAGTCGGTGCGTTCAAATAAGTATCGATTTATACTTTGGTTGTTTTGTTTGACTTGATTATGCCGATTAAAAACAATCAAGCACAATCTTATTTTGATGCAACGATAAAAAAAAGATACAAAATCAAAATTTATAAAATAAAATGGGTATAAAAACTTATTAGATACCATTGACCGCGGTATCTAATAAGTTCTACCTACTATTGGATTTGAACAATGACTCCCGCCTTATTAAGAAAACAAAACACACAAAAACCTAACTTTAGATCGAAACCCCAAAATACGCACACAGGTGCATAATACACACGTGAATTTCATATACACATATTGTAACCTAACATAGTAAACAAACATAAACACAAAGTGAACATTACCACAAATGCACGTAAACACACGCATATATAAAAGAAAGTAGTCACAAATATTTCTATATTAACTAGAAAATGATACGGTACTTCATTTATCTAACTATCTATAATAGCTATAATGCAAAAGTTATTTTCGTATTATTTAATTTAGTGAATAGTGGGTATAAAATAATACATTATTTATACTTCGACGAATTTATATGTGTATAGAATATGTTTTTTACAACCGCATAAACATTGGGCCATTGAATGTCGACAAGAGCCATGTTATCCTTTTGGAGGTAACATGAATTTAATAACCAGGCCTACTTATGATCTTTTGTTTTCTAGTAGAAGAAACAATTATTGTCCTTGCAACAAGTTTCTATCCACATGAGTAACAACAAAAACAAAACCACAATAAGAATTATTTGCCCGTTTATCTAACTAATCTATTAAAATATAATTCAAGGAATAAAATTAGTTAATGTAAAAGGTAATCAATTAAATTATTTTAGACATTAATTTTTTTTTTCAAACTTTTTATTAAAATATAGCAAACTTGCAAAGTTACATCAATACAACGTGTATGTATTTTAACTAGGTGAATTTCCTTGCATTGCAACGGGGCATTCAGTTGATATCGGCTTGGTTTGTAACAGTATTCGTACGATACTGGTATAGCAACCGAAAGATATATATGACCAAGAGGATAGTGACACGTGTTTTGTAATGTTTGAAAACCATAGGAAAGAATACCTGTATTAGTTCAGATAATATCGATACTTCAGATAATATCGATACTGGTATCGATGTCATTCTGTCAGATTTGGTTTTGTTCGTCACAACCTCGGACGGTAATAGCTAGATCCGTCGAGGTAAAAAAAATTAACATATATTAAAACATAGTATTTGAATTTTAATAAAGCATTATATTAAATTACTAAAATAATAAAAAAAGGTTAATAAAATGTATGTTTGTGCTTCGATCATTTATACATTAATATATTAAAACATAGTATTTGAATTTTAATAAAGCATTATATTAAATTACTAAAATAATAAAAAAGGTTAATAAAATGTATGTTTGTGCTTCGATCATTTATACATTACTATTCAGAAATCGATTTTAACTAAATTTGTATTGATACGTGATTAAAAATAAGTAGATTGTAATGACACACTCTAAATTATATAAAATATTGTATTTTAAAAGTTAAAAGAGGAACAAAATAAATTAAAAACTAATTATAACATAAAATAATAAAAAAGTACATATAAAATAAAAGATAATTAACTATATGATAAAGAATAAAAATAGTTTTAATTTTACTGATTGTATCTATATGTAAAATTATAAGAAGTTAATTAAATATGGAAATATGGTCTTTTTCTTTAGTATGAGAAAAAGGTGAATATGGACAAAATCACTAGCATGCAATTTATAAATAAAAAAAGTTAAGATAAAAAAGGTAAATATGAACAAAATCCTAAGCATGCAATTTACAAATAAAAAAACTTACTGCACATCCACTTTGCAAATGTAGGTATAGTATAATATAATATAATATAATATAATATAATATAATATAATATAATATAATATAATATAATATAATATAATATAATATAATATAATATAATATAATATAATATAATATAATATAATATAATATAATATAATATAATATAATATAATGTTCTACTGAACAACGTATATGTATTTTAATATATTTCATGCTAGTGTTAATACCTGCGAATTTCGCGGTATTGAGAAATGATAAGCTTTTTTTATTTTTAGAAAAAAAAGGAATAATGGATTTTAATAATCCAAACTATTAGCCGTTGGCAGACAACGGTCCCAACTTTAAAAATAACTAGTGGTGGTTCCACCTTTTCACATATTATAAACCAATGGACCTTTACTAATAGAACCTTAATTTCTTTTTGTCCCCTTATTCTTTTTGGTTTAGTAAAGGTTCATTGGTTTACAATATATGAAAAGGTGGGACCACCACCGGTTATTTTTTAAGTTGGGATCGTTGTTGGCCAGCGACTAATACTTAGTATTATTAAAATCCATTATTAAAAAGAAGGAACGTTTATACTGATCATAAAGAAACTGTACGCATGGACTTGTTATGGAAATCTGAAGTTGAAGATTAAAATACAACGAAGGATCGTACTATAAATCTAACAAAACCGAAAAGATAAGTAAATGAAGGAAATACGTTTTCTGGTTTAAACACAAAGCACGTTTGCACCCATAAAGTTTGTCCCATTAGAGAAAAAGCAAAACCCAAATCAACCTTTTTTGTTACCCTTACTAAACACTTAAATTGCAAGGTTGAGAATCAAGATTATTTCACCGTTAAATGTTGGCTTGTTTAAGCAAATCAAGAAGTGCATCATAGGTTATGTAAAAGAAATTAACTCGTCGATAACACATAGACATCCATAACAAATACACAATTCTACACCCGAATAAACAACTTGTTTGAGGATCATAAAATAAAAGAATTAAGTACATAAACCCTACAATAATGGTGAACAACCAACTCAGACACAGTGGCCATGTAATAAATCATTCCTAAACTTTTCTAAATATTAGAATTACTTTAGAAAAAGTTGTTTTTCTTCTACCGGTGGGACCTCGTGCTTTCTAGCTATAACAACCAACAACTGAAACAACTTCAAAACTTCATGTGGATGCTTTACTTTAGTTGTTACACGTTAAAAGTGCAAACTATAAATAATGAAATTTGACCCTTTACCTTACTGTAACACCCCGAAAACGGGTTTGGTAATCAAACCATGTTAATATTTATGAACGGGTAAAATATCGTTAGTAATGAAATTAACCCGGTAAATATTAGGAATAAAATAAATAAACCTAATATTAAATAAAAGGGAATAAAAGCTTTAGAGGAAATAAAGTTTATAAGAAGCCCGAGTTAACAGGACTTAAAATAAAACGGGATTTAACTCCCCGAACACACTAAGTTAACTAGGAATAATTAACCTAGTTAGTAATGAGTAATTAAGTGAAAACAAGAAATAAAACAAGAACCAATGAACCTTTTTATAAAAGGTTAGAACTAAAGGGGCCAAAATTGTAACAAGGAAACTTAAGTTTTATAAAAAATAATAATAATAATAACACAACACACACCTAGGGTGTGCGTGCGTGGGTCGACCAGAGGAAAGGAAAAAGGGGAGCAAACCCTAAATTGTTCAAGAATCATCAAATTGAAGATCGATTCGAGCCCGAAATCGACGAATAAACACATATTAGTGATCACCTAAGCTAGGGGATCATAAGGTATGTAGAATTTTTATGATTTGTGAAGTTGTGAAATATGAAGAAACATCATAATCTGCGAATTATGTGTGAATCATAGAAGTTAAGGCTAAATTGTGATGTATACTTTCTTAGAAACAAAACCCTAGGTGCAAACTTGTTGAAGTTGTGCCATATACTAGTGATTAGTCAACTAATCAAGTTTGAGCTAAGTGGGTTTTTGTAATACGTAGGATCTTTTTGTGACCCAAACGAGTTGATCAGAAGAGTTCTAGTCAATTCAAAAGGCGGAAACAGATGAATTAACTTGGAAAACAGCTTGTTTCACACTTAAATGTCTTGTTTTATTGATATAACATGATTTCAGATCAGCAGACACATCGGCAGCACTTCGGTACCGGAAATCAGAATCTTACAAATGATCTCGTTTGAAGGGTATATATAGGAGACTAATTCCGCATGAAACATGTTCAAGCGAAATTAGATTCCAAGCGGAATCTAATTCCGCACGGAATTACCCAAGAACCTTTCAAGCGGAATTACATCATTTCAAACGAAATTACCTTTAAAACCCTATTTCTCGAACTACGTGCCCTGATCTAACAATATTAGTACAAGACTCGATACAAGACGAAGTCGACAGACGTATGCACCAACAGACTCCCCCTCGGATGTTGACGAGTCTTCAGTGTCGAGTCTTTAACATCTTCAGACTTTATCAGCCTTTGGGCTTCTTCCAAAATATCTGAAAGTGTAAACATCCTCAATATTTTACCTCGATTCTCTTTTATCAACTTATCTCCCCCTCGGATGTTAATCTAATCTTCAATACCAGAATCACAATCTGGCTCTTGAGTCTTCTAATTCTCTTGAATAGATATCTTGATTCCTTATGTTCATCAGCATCAGCAGTTCCAGGATCTCAACCTGGCCTACCTGCACAAACTCTTCCCAACAATAAATTTCACAAATATAAAATTTTACAAATGTAAACTCTGCTAACCACTTGTAGACACAAACTTAACACATATCGTACAAAATGATTTAACATATTAATCTCTGATGAACCACTTGTAAGAAAATCTTTTTTCAACACTACACACACTCCCAAACTTGTTCGTCATGTTTAGCACTTGGAAATTTTGAAAATCAGCTTTTCAACATCAGTTGTCTAAACTCTTTTTTTTTATTTTTCAAAATTTATGCTAAAACACTCCGAAATTTTTTTTGAATTTTTTATATTAAAGAAATGCAGTAAAGATATATTTACAGACACTATTTTTGTGAGTTTGCGTAAGAGAATCATATCAGTTTTTGAGACAAATCACCAACACCGTTAAGCTTTAAACATTTTAAGTTCTAAACGATTCACTTAGATTGTCAGTATACTGATCCACTTAAATTATCACACAAATTTCAACTGTTTTGAGATACGAGATTAATGTTTTAGAGACTTAAACTTATTCGCGTGTCCCACCTCAGAATATACTCCCATATCCAGATCCCAATATTCAGTCTTACAGGTGAGTATACCACAGATGATATCTGTAAAGGGTTAAATTGCGAGGGCCGTGAGAGCTCAGGTCAGAACTTCCGTTCAGCAGAGAGATGACGGCTTCGACTTTTGGTGGGTCCCTTTTAGAGGATCTTTTTTACAACAACACATGATTAGCATTTTTCAATGTTTCATCATTTTTTATGCTGAGGGTGGTGCTATATTTCAAGCAAGCGTAAAGTATTCTCCGGGGACTAGGCCATTGCTTCCGCAAAATCAGAAGTCCCGGGATAATACCCCAGATATCACTGAGTATAAAGACCTAGTATTTCAGAAAAAGGGACCTTTCAAACAAGATTTTGGGGGTTACCCATATATCCGAGAGATGTTACCCACGACATAAGCAAGTTTGAAATTTAGGTTTATATCTCGTCACAATCTACTAAATGTGCAAAAACCTACTTGCATATCATCAGTGAGACCGTTTATCACATTTTGACTTTCCATTTCTTTAGCATGCCATGATTGTCCACTGATGTACTATCATTTCCTCTTTTCTCAACAAAACTCATTTTTGATTTTATCATGTTTTGACTTTTTCAAATTTTCTAATGTTTTTGGATTTTCTGAATGTTTTTGACTTTTTCAAATTTTCTAATGTTTTTGGATTTTCTGAAAAAACTTACTCCCCCTAAAATGCAAAAACATTTAAAGGAAATTTGAAAACAAACTGTACAAGGTAAAGTGACAACTGATATCAAATTGCTTCAAATCGTCATCCACTAGGCATAAACAATCAGAACTCCCCCTCACAACAAAACATTTTCCCATTATGATTTCAAAACACTTAAGTTTGTTTTAATCAAATGGATTTTCCGGAAAATAAGTTTTGTTTTCATCGTAAAACCACTTGTAGGTTAGGGGATCAATTCATCACTTTGTTCTATCAACCACTTAAAAAAATATAACAATTTTAAGATTCAATCGTCGAACACCACTTGTAGAAAATCAAGTACAACTTAATGTCCCTGATTTACCACTTGTAAGTCACTGAAATGAATTTCTCAAGAAAGATGCCGATTCCTGCTCCACGATTATCAATTTGGGAGCTCCGGCAAGTCAGGTTTTTAAGTAGAAAATGGTGTCACACAAGCCTGACCAGCCTTGGGTGATTTTGGTACACATCTATCCCACCAACATTTAGATTTGTAAAATTCTTTTGCTCCCTTCACTTTCCTATCAACCATCTTCCCAAAGATGTGTTTGATTTTCCCATTGAAAACCTTTTCAACATCAAATTCTCCTTTACCTGAGAAGAATTGATCTGAAATCTCAAACCTACCTTTTGATTTCAAATTTTCTTTTGACAATGGCGGAAAGTTTTCATCGTTCAACTCTGGAACGGAAATCTCATTCTTTTTCTCAACCAATGACTCCTCTGATTTTATGGAATCAGATTCATTGTCAGAGCTACTCTCAGATTTAACAACCCACTTCTGCTTGTTTAAATCAACTTTTCTTTTGTAAAAACGTTTTGAAACATCACCAGTTTCAAAAGTTGAATTTTCAAACATTTTAGAATTCTCATTTGGTTGTTTCTTTTTATCAACAAATTTCTTTTTCAATTCAGAGTTAGAAGAAACTCCCTGTTTTGTATAATTGGACTCGGAACAATTCCAAGCTATGTGTCCAACTTTGTGACATTTAAAACATGTTCTTCTCTCAACTCTTTGCTCAGTTTTCATCATTATATTCTTCTTCCTTTTAGCAAGAAACTCTTGATTTGACTGTTTCCAGAATGGTTTCTTCTGTTCTTCTTCAGAACTTCCTCCTGCAACAAATTTTGTTTTTGGTTTATAATTTTTCTCATTTTTATAATTTTCTGAAGAACTAAAACCAAGACCTTTCTTTTTGAAATTACCGTTTTGGTTTGGTTTCTTTCGATAACCTGAACCAGAACTGTAACCCTTTTTCTTGTTCAATCTCTGTTGAACTCTTGAAGTGTACTTTTTAGGTTTTTCAGGAAGATTTAAATCTTTTATTTCAGAAATGTTAATTTCCGTTAATTTGAAAACATGTTTGATCATTTCAGTTTTGACACTTCTTATTCGAAATTCCTTATCAGAATATAATTTGTCTTAATCACTCAAAGTATATGCCACTTTGATTGGTTCGTCATTCAAATTAGATTTTGATAACATGAATTCTTTATTGTAAACCCTTTTAAACTCGTATTTCAAACCTCTCTTTGTACTTTGATGTAACGTATGTGGATCCTATGTGATTATGTGAACCTTAATGATTAATGAAATGTTATGTTTGATGTTGTGTTACGTGTATGTATGTATGTATGTATGTATGTATGTATGTATGTATGTATGTATGTATGTATGTACGTATGCATGCATGTATGTATGTATGTATTAGGATCACACAAAACGAACCGATCGCACAACTCAACCCGATCGCACAAGCCCAGTCGGGCCACACTCTTTTGTAATCGAACCAAAGGGGAGCCCATGTAAAGGGTTCGGCCCACTCCCTTTTATGCGCATACAAGCACCCATGAGTGGGGTTGCTTCTCATTTGTTGCAAGTTTCATAACACACACAAACCCTACACTCTCTTTCTCTCCCTCACGAACTCGACGACAGCCTGATAGTTTGAATGTTTTAAGATGTTGTTTATGCTTGAAACACGATTAGGTTTCATAGGAACTAATGGATAAAAACCTTGTTTTGATCGAATAATGGGTTGATTAGAAACTATTGATTGTGTTAGTCGATTTGTTTAAAATATGGAAACTGTTAGAATTGATTTGCAAATAAATGATGTAACTAATTTCCATGAATTACGGATAGTAATCCTGATCGTACAAGACTCCTCTCAGTCGCACAAGATCAGGTCACACAAGACCTGATCTGATCGCACAAGCTCCCAGTCGCACAAGTAGGTACAATCACATAAGGCAGCACAGTACATCTATATTATGCATGATCGCACAAAACCTTGTGGATCGCACAAGACAGTGCCGATCGCACAAGGCTTGGGCCACACACATCCGTTGAACATTTTTATGCTGTTGGGCATCAAAGCCCAATCCTAATCGCACAAGGACTGGACAGTCGCACAAGTCCATCCGGACCGCACAAGACCAATGTATGTTATTATTTGGGCTATGTACTTTGTTGGGCTTATTTGTAGACTGGGCCGGGTATGTTTTGGATCACACAACCTGTTATAAGTTGCACAAGATGTGCTGGACGCACAACAGGTTGGGCCGGGTATCTTTGGGTTTCTTTTAATGAATCGCATAAGACTATTGGGCTAATGAACTTGTGCGAGCCCAACCATCTGAGTCGCACAAGTTGGGCATTATGTGGACTTGACTGTTTAAGTGATTTACGTGTTTGCCATGATTAATACGTGTTCGTAACCTGTTAGTTTATATGTAAACATACGTGCACTACTTGAACCTAGACCTGACTTGTATGGTAACCATGTTAGGACGTGGTTGACCACTAGGAGCTCAATCGACTTTTACTTATCCGCCGAGCTAACCTAAGGTGAGTTCACACTTTCTTCAAAGCATGGGATTCCCAGGGGTTGGGAATGGGTTAAGGAATATGGATTCCTCGTCCTTCTTGGGTAGGACAGTACGGGTTAAGGAATGTAATTCCTCGTCCTCTTGGACAGTTTAAATTTCACTAGACCAAAACTCTATCATGAAGTCCCTCCTTTTTATATCGACTTAATCGCCGGGTCAATGGCGAGCGGGTCATTAGTTAGATAGCGCTATTTAGGTCTGACAAGCCTCACACCGTGCCGCAGAGGACGGGCGTGAACTAATGGATCTGGGCACGTCAATGATGATAGACATTGACGCTATGGGCACATAAACATGACTACAGTCAGCGGTCGATATGGTAACGAGTCTAGTAGTATATACATGGGGTAGCCCCCATGGCCGAAAAGCCAGATAATTAAACATGGGGTAACCCCCACGGCAGGGATGCCAGTTAAAGGAAACTGTTTTTGGAACAACTTAAAACAAACACCCAACTGTGAACTCGCTCAACATTGTTGTTGACTCGTTACTACATGCTTTGCAGGTCACTAGGTTTAGCAGGAGCTTGCATGGGGAAGAGTCGTTGTGGAGCATGGACATTGAGTGTTCATGATAAACTTAAACATTATTTACTTATGCCTTGGTTTTAGACATTATGCTTCCGCTTGCAACTTAAACTATGTTTTGTTTGGACACCAATTGTATTGTGTTGGTTTTTATTATTACATACATGCTTGTTCAACATGATTGGTGGCTTGATCCTGGTCATGTCACGCCTCCAAGCGGTGATACTCCACGTGTGGATTTTGGGGGTGTGACAGATTGGTATCTGAGCCATTGGTTATAGTGAACTTGGTTTTAATAAGGGAAAAAGTTTTTGTTAAAACCAGACTATAACCTGAACAGTGCTCAACAATCCACAACGACGCTTCGCTCCACGTGCAAGACTCGACATTATAGGTGATATGATTTATGTTTATATTGCCTACTTGCTAGTTACATAGTACATTGCTTATGGTATGCTTAGTTAGTATAACAACTATTGTTGGAAAACACATGTGTGCTTACTCTCTTCTGTCACCGCATTTTCGCGAACCTCTCTCACTCATGTTTCCATTGATATAAAGATCATGAGCGGACGTGTTAACATGACACAAGCCCAGTTGACAGCTCTGATTAACCAACAAGTTGCTGCGGTACTTGCAGCCGCACAAGCAGGAGGTATACCCTACAGTCTAAACTCACTCTAGGATCTTTAGGTCCTACTCTCGTGAACCAACCTTTGTGTTAAACTTTGTCCTTTCTTACTCTCACGGCAGGTCAACCTGCACAGCCTCCCGTGTGCACTTTCAAGACCTTTATGGATTGTTGACCTAGTACCTTTAGTGGTACCGAAGGAGCTGTAGGTCTCCTCCACTGGTTCGAGAAACTCGAATCTGTCTTTGAGATGTGTGAATGCCCTGAGGCTCACAGGGTGAAGTATGCTACCGGTACTCTCAAGGGTATAGCGCTCACGTGGTGGAACGCTCAGGTTCAAATGCTGGGGTTGGTTGTTGCTAATGCCACCCCATGGAACAATTTTAAGGAAATGATTAAGGAAGAGTACTGCAATCGTGATGACATTCACAAACTGGAGATAGAGTTCTTCAACTTAAAGATGACGGGGTCAGAAATTGAAACTTATACAAAAAGATCGAACGAGCTGGCAATTTTGTGTCCTACTATGGTGGATCCTCCCATCAAACACATCGAACTATACCTTAAGGGTTTAGTTCCAGAGATTCAAAGTCATGTAACTTCAGCTAACCTCGCCACCATCCAGCAAGTTGTTCAATTGGCTCATCGTCTCACTGATCAGGCGGTGGAGCAGAACAGGTTACCAAAACGAATTAGTGCTACAGCTACTTCTGATACTCCCAATGAAAACAAGCGTAAATGGGATGGAACTTCAAGCAAAGGTTTAACTTCCGTTCAGTCTCAGTCTCAGCTAAGAAGGACTGACGATTTCAAGAGCCCTGGTCAGCAATCATCTGGTAGTCAAAGTCAAGGAGGGTACAGGGGAATTCACCCCAAATGCAATCGCTGCAACTTGCACCATAGCGGGGCATGCACCAGGGGTAACTGTCATCGGTGCAACAAGCCAGGCCACGCTGCAAAGGATTGCAGAAGTTTACTCCCCACAAATCAGAATCGTCAACAAAAACCCCCCACAGAATCAACGTCACCAGCAGCAGCAGCAGCAAGGTATCAACAAGGGGTGTTTTCAGTGTGGTGCTGAAGGGCACTTCAAGAGAGACTGCCCCTAACTGAACCAGAATCAGAACAACAATGATAACAACCAGGGGAATGGAAACAACGGGGGTAACAACGGCAATGGTGCCAGGGGACGTATGTTTGTGATTGGACAAGGAGATGCAAGGAACGATCCCAACGTTGTGATGGGTAAGTTCCTACTGGACGACTTTTATGTTACTGTTTTATTTGATTCGGGTGCTGATACTAGCTACGTGTCCTTAAAAGTTAGTCAAATGCTTAAGCGTACCCCAACACTTTTGAACACCAAGCACACTGTAGAGCTAGCTAATGGTAAGAGTTTAGAAGCCACACACGTAGTCAAGGGTTGTAAGCTTGTTCTTGCTAATCAGACCTTCTCTATCGACCTCATTCCTATCATTCTGGGTAGTTTCGACATTGTCATTAGAATGGATTGGTTATCCCAACACCAAGCAGAGATTCTTTGCAACGAGAAGATCGTCTGTATTCCTCGCTCCGGTGATGAACCTCTTATGATTCATGGCGACAAGAGTGGTGCTGTTGTAAGCATCATCTCTTTCCTTAAGGCCCAGAAGTGTTTGCGAAAGGGCCACACTGCTATTTTGGCTCTCGTTACTGACACCTCGAAGAAAGAAAAGAAGATATAAGATATTCCTATTGTACGCGACTATCCTGAGGTATTTCCTGAGGAACTACCTGGTCTTCCGTCTCATCGTCAAGTCGAGTTTCAAATCGAGCTGGCTCCTGGAGCAGCGCCCATAGCCTGAGCACCCTATCGTCTAGCTCCATCAGAATTGGAAGAACTATCCACGCAACTACAAGAGCTTTTGAATAAGGGTTTTATTCTTCCTAGCTCTTCGCCCTGGGGAGCTCCCATGCTATTTGTGAAGAAGAAAGACGGTACCTTCAGAATGTGTATAGACTACCGCAAACTCAACAAGGTGACCGTGAAGAATCGCTATCCTCTTCCACGTATCGATGACTTATTCGACCAGTTGCAAGGGTCGAGTTTCTACTTGAAGATTGATTAGAGGTCGGGATATCATCAGCTGAGCGTCCGAGAAGAGGACGTCTCCAAAACAGCCTTTAGAACTCGTTATGGACACTACGAGTTTTTGGTCATGCCTTTTGGGTTGACAAACGCACCTGCGGTTTTCATGGACCTTATGAATCGAGTGTGCAAGCCTTACTTAGATAAGTTCGTCATGGTTTTCATCGACGACATCCTGATCTATTCTAAGAGTCAGGAAGAACACGAGCAGCATCTACGACTTATTTTGGAACTTCTTCAAACAGAACAGCTTTATGCAAAGTTCTCGAAATGCGACTTCGGGCTTCGTGAAGTCCATTTCCTAGGCCACGTGGTAAACAAGGATGGGATTCATGTTGATCCATCCAAGGTAGACTCGATCAAGAACTGGCCTGCACCTAGAACACCAACAGAAATTCGCCAATTCTTGGGTATGGCGGGCTATTATAGAAGGTTTATCAAGGACTTCTCCAAGATTGCGCAACCTCTCACGTCACTAACTCAGAAAGGTGTCACTTATCGTTGGGGTGATGCACAAGAAACTGCGTTTCAACACTTAAAGGATAGACTTTGTAGCGCCCCTATCCTCTCATTGCCTGAAGGCACATACGATATTGTGGTTTATTGCGACGCATCCATTCAGGGACTTGGATGTGCATTGATGCAACGTGACAAGGTTATTGCTTATGCGTCACGTCAACTTAAGATTCACGAAAGGAACTATACTACGCACGATTTGGAGCTGGGAGCTGTTGTTTTCGCACTCAAGATATGGAGACATTACCTGTACGGTACCAAGTGTACCATTTACACCGATCACAGGAGTCTCGAGCATATCTTCAAGCAAAAGGAGTTAAACATGCGTCAACGACGATGGGTCGAGTTATTGAATGATTACGAATGCGCGATCAAGTACCATCCAGGCAAAGCCAATGTTGTGGCTGACGCCCTCAGTCGAAAGGACACTACGCCTAGGCGCGTGCGAGCATTACAACTCACCATTCAATCTAGCCTTCCTTCCCAGATACGAGATGCTCATGTAGAAGCATTGAAACCAGAAAACCTCAGGGTTGAAGCCCTACGCGGATCAAGGCAACGGTTAGAACAAAAGGAAGACGACGCCTACTATGTAACAGGACGCATTTGGGTCCCACTCTATGGCAACCTACGAGAGCTTATGATGGATGAGGCACACAAGTCTCGTTACTCAGTACATCCTGGTTCGGATAAGATGTACCACGACTTGAAAACTACATACTGGTGGCCTAGCATGAAAGCTCACATAGCAACCTACGTTAGTAAATGTTTGACTTGTGCGAGAGTCAAAGTCGAATACCAGAAACCTTCAGGCCTACTCCAACAACCTGAGATACCACAATGGAAATGGGAGCAGATTTCCTTGGATTTCGTTACTGGCATACCTAGATCTCAGCGCGGAAATGACACTATTTGGGTGATCGTGGATCGACTCACAAAGTCTGCACACTTCTTGGCTATCAAAGAAACTGACAAGTTCTCTACTTTAGTAGACGTTTACTTGAAGGAAGTGGTTTCGAGGCACGGGGTGCCCACCTCCATTATCTCTGATCGCGATGCACGTTTTACTTCTGAACTGTGGCAAGCAATGCACAAGTCCTTTGGCTCACGTTTAGATATGAGCACAGCTTATCACCCGCAAACGGATGGGCAGTCTGAACGTACCATCCAGACCCTTGAAGACATGCGTAGGGCATGTGTGATTGACTTTGGCAACGGTTGGGAAAAACATCTGCCACTAGTGGAATTCTCGTATAATAACAGTTACCACACCAACATTCGGGCCACTCCATTTGAGGCATTGTACGGGCGTAAATGCCGATCACCTCTATGTTGGGCAGAGGTGGGGGATAGTCAGATCACTGGCCCAGAACTTGTGGTAGACACAACAGAAAGGATTGCTCAAATACGACAACGAATGGTGGTAGCTCGTGACCGTCAGAAAAGCTACGCTGATAAGGGCAGGAAACCACTCGAGTTCCAGGTTGGGGATCGAGTGCTACTCAAAGTCTCACCCTGGAAGGGTGTTGTTCGTTTTGGCAAACGAGGCAAACTTAACCCATGATACGTTGGACCGTTCAAAATCATAGAGAAAATAGGCAGGGTGGCCTACAAACTGAACCTACCAGCAGAACTCAGTGGAGTTCACAACGTTTTCCACATGTCGAATCTGAAGAAGTGTCTGTCAGATGAGACCCTCATAGTTCCTTTGAAGGAGCTCACTATCGACGAGCAGTTGCGATTCGTCGAAGAACCAGTAGAGATTACTGACCGAGATGTGAAAATTCTCAAGCGCACCAGAATACCTCTCGTTCGAGTTCGTTGGAACTCCCGTCGTGGCCCAGAGTTCACCTGGGAACGCGAAGATCAGATGAAACACAAGTATCCCCAATTGTTCAAGAACAACGAAACCACTACTGAGGCTGAAGCTACTACGGAAATATTGGGACGAAATTCCAGATCAACGCGGGGAGGATGTGACACCCCAGGAAAATCAGGAAAACCATGCAACTTAACTAGCTTCCTCAGTGAGTATGTACCAAATTTCGGGACGAAATTTCTTTCAACTTGGGGATAATGTGACAACTCGTATTTCAAACCTCTCTTTGTACTTTGATGTAACGTATGTGGATCCTATGTGATTATGTTAACCTTAATGATTAATGAAATGTTATGTTTGATGTTGTGTTACGTGTATGTATGTATGTATGTATGTATGTATGTATGTATGTATGTATGTATGTATGTATGTATGTATGTATGTATGTATGTATGTATGTATGTATGTATGTATGATCGGCTGTTATGTTTCTGTGTTTTGGATTGTTTGCTTGATGATGTTGGAAGCTTTAAACCTGATAGTTTGAATGTTTTAAGATGTTGTTTATGCTTGAAACACGATTAGGGTTCATAGGAACTAATGGATAAAAACCTTGTTTTGATCGAATAATGGGTTGATTAGAAACTATTGATTGTGTTAGTTGATTTGTTTAAAATATGGAAACTGTTAGAATTGATTTGCAAATAAATGATGTAACTGATTTCCATGAATTACGGATAGTAATCCTGATCGTACAAGACTCCTCTCAGTCGCACAAGATCAGGTCACACAAGACCTGATCTGATCGCACAAGCTCCCAGTCGCACAAGTAGGTACAATCACATAAGGCAGCACAGTACATCTATATTATGCATGATCGCACAAGACCTTATGGATCGCACAAGACAGTGCCGATCGCACAAGGCTTGGGCCACACACATCCGTTGAACATTTTTATGCTGTTGGGCCTCAAAGCCCAATCCCAATCGCACAAGGACTGGACAGTCGCACAAGTCCATCCGGACCGCACAAGACCAATGTATGTTATTATTTGGGCTATGTACTTTGTTGGGCTTATTTGTAGACTGGGCCGGGTATGTTTTGGATCGCACAACCTGTTATGAGTCGCACAATATGTGCTGGACGCACAACAGGTTGGGCCGGGTATCTTTGGGTTTCTTTTAATGAATCGCACAAGACTGTTGGGCTAATGAACTTGTGCGAGCCCAACCATCTGAGTCGCACAAGTTGGGCATTATGTGGACTTGACTGTTTAGGTGATTTACGTGTTTGCCATGATCAATACGTGTTCGTAACCTGTTAGCTTATTTGTAAACATACGTGCACTACTTGAACCTAGACCTGACTTGTATGGTAACCATGTTAGGACGTGGTTGACCACTAGGAGCTCAATTGACTTTTACTTATCTGCCGGGCTAACCTAAGGTGAGTTCACACTTTCTTCATAGCATGGGATTCCAAGTGGTTAGGAATGGGTTAAGGAATATGGATTCCTTGTCCTTCTTGGGTAGGACAGTACGGGTTAAGGAATGTAATTCCTCGTCCTCTTGGACAGTTTAAATTTCACTAGACCAAAACTCAATCACGAAGTCCCTCCTTTTTATATCGACTTAATCGCCGGGCCAATGGCGAGCGGGTCATTAGTTAGATAGCGCTATTTAGGTCTGACAAGCCTCACACCGTGCCGCAGAGGACGAGCGTGAACTAATGGATCTGGGCACGTCAATGATGATAGACATTGACGCTAAGGGCACATAAACATGACTACAGTCAGCGGTCGATATGGTAACGAGTCTAGTAGTATATACATGGGGTAGCCCCCACCGCCGAAAAGCCAGATAATTAAACATGGGGTAGGCCCCACGGTTGGATTTCCAGAGTAAACGGGAATAAACAAAAGATGTTTTCAACTATGGGGTAACCCCCACGGCAGGGATGCCAGTTAAAGGAAACTGTTTTTGGAACAACTTAAAACAAACACCCAACTGTGAACTCGCTCAACATTGTTGTTGACTCGTTACTACATGCTTTGCAGGTCACTAGGTTTAGTAGGAGCTTGCATGGGGAAGAGTCATTGTGGAGCATGGACATTGAGTGTTTATGATAAACTTAAACATTATTTACTTATGCCTTGGTTTTAGACATTATGCTTCCGCTTGCAACTTAAACTATGTTTTGTTTGGACACCAATTGTATTGTGTTGGTTTTTATTATTACATACATGCTTGTTCAACATGATTGGTGGCTTGATCCTGGTCATGTCACGCCTCCAAGCGGTGATACTCCGCGTGTGGATTTTGGGGGTGTGACAGTGAACTCAGACTCTTTTCTGACGAACTCGAACTTTCAGATTTAGACTCCGACTTTGACTCTTCATCCATATCTGTGACACCCCAAGAAAACCAGTAATCTTCGCAAACCTGCTCGGGGAGCCGCGATACAATACAGGTAAACAACGTCACACCACTAGCTTCCTCAGTAACCGCATGCTAAATTTCGGGACGAAATTTCTTTCAAGTTGGGGATAATGTGACAACTCGAATTTCCGACATTCTTTATTCGCATTTATTGCACGTTGACTTTGACTTTATAGTTGTGATTGCATGGTTATGTGTGATTGTATAACATGTGTACTGTTTGTAAAACTTAAACTGTTAAACTATAAAAGAACCCGACGAAACACAAGTGAGATTCGCCAAGATCGATCTCGACGAAACAGGTCAGTTTCGCCAACAACCCTCTCGACGAAACAGGCTGTTTCGCCGAGCCCAGATCCACCGAAGCCCAGTTCGGGCCCAACACGTTATTTTGAGTCTTAAAACGTGAAACATCATCAGTTTTACACCTGCTATCATCACAACCGAAACCCTAGAGTCTCTCTTTCTCTGTTGACGGCGATCTAGCATTCCCGAAGCCTCGAATCGATCAAGTTATTATCTCATTCTTCGTGGACGTGATTGATTACTTGCGAGCATACACTTAGCATACCGAGCAAAACAAGGTGAGTTCACACCCTTACTAAGGCATGGGATTCCCAGGGTTTGGGGAATGGGATGGAAGGAATAAGGTTGAATAGATTCGTACATACACTGATACTAGACTACCATACCATTGTCCTCGGTTGTGAAGGACACATACGTAAAACCTACGTATACTTATGCTACTCGCTATCCTCGGTTGTGAAGGATACTCACGTAAAACCTACGTGAACTTATACTCAATACTATCCTCGGTTGTGAAGGATACTCACGTAAAACCTACGTGAACTTATACTCAATACTATCCTCGGTTGTGAAGGATACTCACGTAAAACCTACGTGAACATATACTCAATACTATCCTCGGTTGTGAAGGATACTCACGTAAAACCTACGTGAACATATACTCAATACTATCCTCGGTTGTGAAGGATACTCACGTAAAACCTACGTGAACTTATACTCGATACTATCCTCGGTTGTGAAGGATACTCACGTAAAACCTACGTGAACATATACTCAATACTATCCTCGGTTGTGAAGGATACTCACGTAAAACCTACGTGAACTTATACTCAATACTGTCCTCGGTTGTGAAGGACACTTACGTAAAGCCTACGCAAACTATGTACGTACTACTGTTCTCGGTTGTGAAGAACACTTATGGTTACAAATAGTCTAGTGTATATGCAACATGGGAAGCCCCCACTGATAGAACATACGATCGGCCTAGTAGCGCCACTTGTTACGAAACAAACTTACAATTACGAACTTATTTACTGTGAACTCGCTCAACTAGTTGTTGATTCTCTGTTACATGCCTTGCAGGACCTTAGGTACATATGGAGCTTGCACAGGAAGGAGCAGGTCGTTGTGGGATACGGATCGTAGACGATATTTGAACTTATAACTTATGTTGGGTTTACATTAAATGCTTCCGCTGCACACTTGTTTATATTTGGTTTTGGAAACACCTATCGTATTGATGTATGACTTTTACTATATACTTATGTTCAATATGATTGGTGGCTTGATCCTGGTCATGTCACGCCTCCAAGCGGTGGTACTCCGCGGGTGGATTTTGGGGGTGTGACAATATCTAACACCTGATCGACCACTTTCTTTAACAACTCAGACTCATGATCAGTGTCAGACGCTGTGAATGTGACATCAATATTGTCTAGTAACTCATCAATGATTTCAGACTTTAACTTGATGTTGAGAGCCTTATTTAAACGTTCCTCATTTGGCTTTCTGGGAGAATAACTATTCCAAATCGGGGGCAGACACTTGTTATATTTGACACTTTGTTTCTTACCAGTATCCGTATCTTCCTTTTCTTTGTATTGGAAAGCTTCAAGACCTGCAACAGTAGGATAAACTCTATCAATCAAATAATCACAAGTTGTATAACTCAACAACAAACGTTTGATTCTTTCACTCTCAATCTATTCAAGTTCCAAATCCTGCTTCAGCTTAGCACGGTCTTCAATATATTCATTGATGACCTTCTGCTTTGTCATTAATGTTGAGCTCATCATCGTCATTGCAGCATCAACTTCTTTGTTTGTCTTGTTCAAACCATCAACCGTCTTGTTCAACACATCGTATGACTCTTTCACATACTTCACATCAGACAACAAATTTTCTTCCAACACTTCCAGTTCAATAATCTTCTTGTCTTTTTCTTCACAATCTTTGCAAGTTTCTAAGCATTTCTGACAAGGTTTAATGACTTCAACTATCTTTTCAGTCTCAACAGTCTTCTCAACTTCAACGAATTTCTCAACTTCAACAATTTTTTCTACCTCGACGATTTTTTCTACTTCGACAAGTTTTTCAACTTCGACTATTTTTTCGACATCAACTATTTTCTCCACCACTTTCTCCACTTCAACGATTTTTTCTACTACTTTTTAGTTACTGGTTCAACATTTGCTTCTCCAGCTTTCATCTTTGCCTTTTCATCAGCTAGTATTCTTGTTGCTTCCAGCTCTCTCCTCAATTTGGCAATCTTCTTCTGATTCAGTAGCTCAACTTTATCTGAAAAAAACAAATTAAAACTGTCAGGATCTACACCTTTTCTTGCTTTGTTAAGATATTCTTCCTCATCATCGGTATCAATATCACTTCCTAGATCTGGAAAAATCGGGATTCTTTTCTGACTAGATTTTACCTCATCTTCACCCAGAATTCTAGCAACAAGACCTGAACCCGGTGGAATGTATTTATCCCAGCTGAAACCTTCAGCCACTTTCTCATCATCTTGATCAATAATATCAAAATAAGCTTTCTTATTTGCATCTTTGATCATTCTAGTATGAGCAGTTTTTGGTTCCTTTTGTTGAGTAATCTGATGAAAAATTGATTTCTGATAATAATTATTCTTTCCAGACTGATCTTGTCTTCCATCAGCTTCTTTGTTTTTGCATTCACGTTTAAAATGACCTTTTTTATGACAACGAAAACATGTAACCTTAGATTTGTCAAAACCTAACGGTGAAGTAGACAAATCATGAAGGTCATTTCTTCCAGTAACTTGTGTGAATTTTTCTGCTCTTCGAACAGCACTGGCTAAACACCACTTCACATCCATCAACTCAAGTTCCTCTGCATCAATTTGGTCATAATCTTCTTTTGTAAGCATCGGATTTCCAATCTTGCCAGCAATTAAACTTTCATAAGATTCCAACATAGCAACGAGTGATGCCATGTGTTGCTTGGCTATTTCTGGAGACAAATTTTGACCATTTTGAATGTTCAAAGTGACATTGCACTGCAAATTTGTTGAGTTTTGTCTTTGAGGACTTGATGTTGTATGATTTGGATCAAAGCTTGAATACGAAGACGAAGATCCACCACTCTGTGTCAAATTACTACCCTTTGTTCCAGACAAAGTATCAGCACTGAAACCAGTTTGTATCTTTGGGCTTGGAGTGGTTTCAAATTTGTTTCCTCTGTAATACAAACTGACATCTTGTTGTGCATTTGGATTCTTCATAATTGTTGTTTTCTGGATATCCAACTCGTGCTCTTCAATCTTTTGAATAAATTGTGCCAGATTCATATTTTCTGATTTTCTCATGTGTTTCACAATCAACAGATAAGTTCCCCATTTTTGTTGTGGTAATGCATCAGCAAGTTTATCAACCCATTCATCATCATCTTTCTTAATGTCCAATCTTCCCATTTCCAATACCAGGTGACAATATCTATCAATGGTCATCTTAGTTGTTTCATGATCGAAAGCTACAAACATATCAAATGATTTCTTCAATAATGCCTTTTTGTTTTTTATCATATCTGCGCTTCCTTTGAACTTCTGAATCAATGCACCAAAATTCTCTTAAAACGGCACCAAAAGGAACTGGTATAATTTCAGTAAAAGTACAAAATATATTATTCTTAAAGAAAAATAAAGAATAATATATCCTGCTTTATTTGAAAAAAATCATTTTCAAAAAAATTAAAGAATTCTCTTAAAACAGCACCAAAAGGAACTGGTATAATTTCAATAAAACACACAATCATCTCATACTCAAGTTTATGAAAATGGTTAGTGGTTTGTCAACAGTGGTATGAAATTTTAAATACATTTTGACCACTGTTTAGTACCATTTTCTTGTTGATTGATTGCCAACAAAATGAGGACACAAGATCACATGAGTTTTTGAAAGCCCTGTTATAGACTTTTGTTACCATGTGATGATTCAGGAAATTTGTCTAGTCCTTTCGTAGGTTTATTCACTGAAGATACTACTTTTACCTGAATTTTCCTGACTCAGTGAATGCACACAATTGATTTGATGACCATTCTTAACCCAATTTTGGACTCTTAAGTGTTTTATATTTATACTCTTTTCTTTTGACTTCAAAAGTTTTTGAGATAAACACACTTCTGAGCTTTTGTGAATTTTCTTCTACCCTTTTTACCATTCCCATTCATAAGTAATAAAATACTTACTGTGAGATCTTTATTGAAGAAATACTTATTCCAAAATCATTTTGCAATAATGTTTTGAGAGATTTGGATATTTATGCACATGCTTATGCCAAATTTCACATCACCCATGATCTGGACAATTTTTGACCCCTAATTCTCTTAATGTGATTTTAACAAGGTTGGTTTATTCCTATTGAGGATCTCAACCTGTTTTTCAACACATAAGATCAAATGACTAAAGTTTTAATTTCCCTCTGTTTACGTTAGCAAAAACACTAATGTTTTTTAAGAACATAGGCTTTTGTTAATCTGAGGTTCATACTTTAGTATCTAATATAATGACATCACAAAATTTCATAACAACAGTTGAAATCAATTTTAAGAAGAAGAAATAATACCATAGTTTGACAGACATGTATTCAGATCTGAAACTATGAGTGACTTGTGCATGATATCACTTGTTGTGTGAAATTTGTGTGTCTTATGATATCTTGGTTGTTTTACAGAGTATTTGAATAACAACTTTAAGCGTGATCAATCATTACTCTGTTTTTCAGCTGAATACAGCCAACCTTAGTATCAATGAATTTTGAGCTGAACTGTTATGTCAAATTAATTGTTAGATCGAATTTGACTGTCCTTGCTCTGATACCAATTGTTAGGATCGGAGGCTCTCATGACTGTGTTTGTTTGTGTAATTTGAACAAATCAAATAGAAATGAACAGAGTTAAGTGCAGCGGAAATGAAAACAAACTTTGTAAACACAATTAAAGGAGAATATAGTTTGATAAACATTTGCTTTTCATAGAGTCGAAAGATTACAATTCAAAGCAAAAGATTATAATGCAAGCTTACAAATTAAACTCCCCCTCAGCCTGATACCCCAAGGTTGGTTGCACAAGATGAAAGGATTGAATTGAGGAGAAGAACTCACTCAAAACGATCAAATGTAACAGTACAGAGTACTGCTCCATTTATAGACAAGCCAAACCACTGAGACATCTCAGCTGACGTCACCATGAAAGCGACGTCTAACAGCCTAACAACCTGTAACGACTGTTCCTATACAAACACTGCTAATCCTAACCACTGACTATGTATAAAACAGATGACAAGCTAAACTACTGTTCTCTTTTTACATCAGTGCTTTCCTCAAGGTTGATCAGTCCATGATTGGGCAGTGCTTTGTCATCAGTAGATTGTACCAACAGTGTTTACTTCTCAGCAGTCTTCTGGGATTCATCAGTAGTTAGAAGAACAGCAGTTGTTGTATGCGGACAGGGGATATAAGACCATCAGATGTTATAATCACTTTCAAGGGAGAAGACTTAGTGTAAACAGCTGCTTATTGTGAATCCACTGTTGTGAACCAGTTTTGGCTTTCATTATCTGTTCCTCTGGTAGGGTTCAATCCCAACAATCTCCCCCTGGAACAGATAATGCCAAAACACTTCATTATTTTGGATCTTTATTCCTCATCAGAAGTTCACTAGCTTGTCTTTTAAATTCTTCTTCAAAATCTTAGGAACTTGTGTCATCCTCATCCCTGCACAGTGTAAGTTCAAGGAGATCCTGCAAATCTTCAACACTTAGGCCTAGTGTTTCTTTCCTTGATATGTACTTCACTTCACCATTGGATCTGACCAGGGTCAATACATGGGTCTTTTGATCAGAGAGCCACTTTAGTATTTTTAATCCCATTGGGTTTCTTGGGAGAGATTTATTTGCTGATGAGCTTGGAGATTTTGGCCTTGAGAAAAATTGTAAAGCAGTATCCTGAACTTCAGACATTCGTTTAAAAGCCTCTTCTATGACTTCATTTGCTGTAGCTATGTCTTCTGCAGCTTCTTGTTCAATCAGCTCTTGCCTTTTTCTTTGTTCAAGTTCAGTGTCTGAGATATCTGCTGCAGGTTTGGTTAATACCTTTTTGACAAGGTTTTGAAGGCTCACTGAGCTCCCTTCTTTTAGATCCATTTTCTTGATGGCTTCTGTGAAGTACTCAGCTTCCTTTTCTTTTTCTTCTTCACTGGTCAGCAGTTTTCCTTTTTCTTGGTTTTCCACAAGCATAGGGTTATCTGCTGATGTGAGCAATGTTTTAAGAGCATCAATCTGCTGTTCTAGCTTTTTGTGGTCAGGCTTCTTAGAAGTGTCTGAGACTGTTATTCTTCTTTTCTTAAGCCTTTCATAAGCTTCATCGGTATACTGCTTTGTCCATTTTGCTATGGCTTAAGCAGTATCCACCTTAGCATCTATCAGTTCCTGTTTTTTCTTTTTGTACTCGGATGTAAGATCAGCAATGAGCTTTTTATATTTGTTCCAATTTGGAGCTGTCTTCTTCTTTCTTGGATCATTTTTAATCCTTTCAATTCTGTTTGCTTCATGCTTTAAGGCAACCATTGACCATTCTTCAAATTGGTTTTCTTCAGCTTGATAGAATTTTTCTTTCATGATGTATGCAAGATAACTTTTTCTCATTTCTTTTCGTTGATCTGCTTTTTCTTTGCTCAGATCTTGTGCATAGTTTTCCATCAGCTTGACTTTTGTGAGCAAAAATTCCAATTTTTCAGAAATGGCTTCATCACCTTGATCTTTGCACTCGAGTTTAGCTCTAATCTTTGCTTGCCTTGCTTTCATATCGAGATATTCATCCATGTCTTCTGGGACTATGAAGCCTATGAGAGAAGGAAATCTTCTTTTTGAAGGATCATCCTCGGTGTAAAATTGTCTCATCTCATTTTTTACAGCTTCTAGTTCCAGTGGATATTTTGCAGCAACAGGATCATACTTTTCATCTGTTGCCTGAGTTGTTTTTCTTTTTCTTGAGTAAAGCCTTTTTGGAGAAGGGGGTTTTGGTTGTGACGTAGGAAGTTTGAGAGAAATGGTGGATGGTTGACTGACAGATGTTGAAACAACTAGTGTTTCATCCTCTGTTGTCATCACAACTACTGATGTGTCAGTAGATGTCTTCTGCTTTTGAGCAGGGGTTGAAAGTGGTGAAGTTGTTTTTGGTGGTGGTGATGGAGACTCGTCATCAGGAATAAAAATCCTTTTCCTTTTTATTGTAGGAGAGGCTGATGATGTTTTGGGTGGATCAGTGGTTTGAGTGGCAGTGGTTTGTGATTGACTAACAGCTGTTGAAATAACTGGTGCTTCAACCATTGTTGTCATTACAATAGATGTTGTAACATCTGTTGTCTTATGTTTTATGACAGGAGGTAATGGTGGTAGGGCAGTGGTAGTGTGTGTTGTAGTGGTGTGTGTTGAAGAGATGGCAACTGTTTGACAAGCAGTTTTTGAAACCACTGACATATCAGCTGTTTGGATAAAAGTTTGAGATTTTGTGGTTTGAGGTTTAGATGTCTGTTTTTCTTTTTCTGGTTCAACGTAAACACCGTCCTCAATTCCCTTCATCTTCAACTGCTGGATTTTCTCCCCCTTTTTGGCATTATCTGGAAGGGGGTTATCCATGAAGAGGATAGTGGGGGGGAGCTTTTCCACCATGGGCAGTGCTTTGTATGCTGGCCTTTATAACCTTGATGTCTGCTTGAGTATCTTTAAATCTTGACTCCACCATGTTTGTCAGCATTTTTACATGCATTTCATGCTGTTGATCAGCCATTTGTTTTTGTTTTTCAAGCAGGGGTTGAAAAAGATTCCAGAGCTCATTTGCAGCAAGTGCTTGTGGTGGAGCAGGTGCTTGAGGTGGAACAGCAGTGGATTGTGCTTTTTGAGCTTTTAACAGCTGTTGCACCATATCCTTTATTTCAGTAACTGATGTTTCACGTTTTTCAACTCTGCCCGTCAATTCCTGATATTTTGAATCATCACCCAAATTAATGGGATCACCTGAATCCCCACCAGCAGTGGTTGTATCAATGTGTGACTTAGGAACTGAGTCCCAAAAATCATCCATTGATGCCCCTTGTTCTCGGTACTGGGGACTTCTTTCTTCAGCACTTGATAACCTTGTTATTTTACCAATGGTCAAAACGAACTCACTAGTGGTTACCAGAGGTGCTATAAAAGAAATTGCCTTCAAGGGAGTCTGACTGATAAAACAACTGTCCAAATGTAGATCCGTTGATCCAACACTTGTAGTTGCTGCTCCACTTGAACTCCTGCAGGACTTACTTGTAACTCCTGCAGTGTAACCTCCTCAATTGTTACTGGGATAGCAGAGGTATAAGCATCAGACCCAGTCACTTGTTGGAGTATACTCTCAGTGATAGGTGTTAGAGATGAACTGGTTTGTGTCTGAGCTATATCAACTGCATGCAACAAGGGTAATATGGATGGTGGTAGTATGAGGGGTGAAGATAAGGGAGTTGAAAGAGACATGTCCTTGGGATCAGGACTAGGGCTATAAACGAACCGAACGTTCAGCGAACCGTTTGTGAACCGTTCAGCGGGAAGTTCGTTTATGTTCGTTCGATTAGCTTAACGAACGAACACGAACAAAAAATTTCGTTCGGTTAGCTTAGCGAACGAACACGAACATAGGTCTCGTTCATTCGACTGCGTTCGTGAACGTTCGGTAATACGTTCAGTTACGTTCGTTCGTGTTCGTTCGTGTTCGTTTGATTATATTAAAAAAATAATAAATAATAAACCTTTTATTTGAACATACTGAAAACTTGAAACCTTATTTTGTTCTAAGTTAGCTAAAATTTGGACATGCTAAGACATTTTTGGGGATAATTATGTATAAGTTAGTTAAAGTTGATTCATCGTTTTGTGGTGTATTAGACTTCTTGTGTTTTGATTTATCATTTGATGGTTGTATTTAACTATTTATATCCAATGTTTAAGGATAACAATATTTTTATTTTCAAGTTAAATGTTTGTTTGCGTTCTTTTTTATTTGCTTGTGTTCGTTTTTGTTCGCGTGTGTTCGTTTGTGTTCGAGACCAGTGTTCATGAACTGTTCGTGAACAACTGAATTCCTTAACGGACGAACATGAACATAAACTTATGTTCGATATGCGTTCGTGAACAGTTCGCGAACATGTTAATATCCTTAACGAACGAACATGAACATGGCCTTGTTCGTGTTCGTTCGGTTCGTTTACAGCCCTAATCAAGACTGAGGAAAATGGATCCGAGTGGATTCAGAGCTTCATAATGCGGGGTCCCTGTGCTTACAACCTGATCCTTTTGTGAGGATGCAGGAGGAGTTTGAGGTAAGGGTGGAGATATTTCTACCAACTGCTGTGAGGAAGTAGCAGCAGTGGTTTTTGGTGACATTTGTGTTGTCACTGGCAGTTGCTCTAGGATTACATCTTCCAGAGTTGCCTTTTTCTTGGGTTTGGTGGGCTTTTTGTAAGATTTCTTTTTGGTCTTTCTGGTGGTGCCAGGTGTGGGTTTCAAAGCAGTGGTTGTGCTGCTATGATCAGCTGGAGCAGTGGGCTCAGTAGAAGATGTCTGAGGAGCAGTGGTAGCTGCTAAATTCTGCTCAGGCACCTCTGCTTTTGTTTTTATAGGTGCCAACATTCTAGTGAATGTTTCAGGTGTTAAACCTTTTATTTGAAAATAAACACCTTGTTTGAGCAAATTTTCATTTTCTTTTTGAAATTTTTGTTTAAAATAATAGCTTAGAAACCTTGGAAAAGTAAAAATGATTTGCTATCAACATTCTTTACCAAGTCATTAAAGATCTCCTGGGAATAGTTGTAATTTTCATTATTTAAAATAGCGTAACCCAGACATTGAATCTTCAATGGTATTTCGTTAAAAGTTGTTGTTTTATTTGAAACACACATCAAAAGTGTGTGAAATAAAAACCTAGGTGCAGAAGGGAAGTGACCTTTTTGTAAGGTATCTACCTTTAATTACCCGCTTTTCAGAAAATCAGTTTTCAACTCGGTTTTATCAAAGGAAGTTTTACCTTTCTGATCATCGAGTTTAAATACTTCTGAGATTGATTGCGAAGTAATTTGAATCGCTTTACCCTGTATGGAGGAGTTGATGGCTATGACTTTATCATTTTGTTTTTCAAGCGTAGCCTTTTTCCAAAACTCTCTCTGGGTCTGTTGGTAAATGGGAGCATCTGCTATCAACAAAGTTTTGTACTTTGATTCAGATAATATGTCAATGATGGAATCGAAAGTATGATTGTTTGTGGGTTTTGTGAGTAGAACCAAATAGTTGTGAGGGGATTTGTACGGTATTTCAATGGATTCAGCGGCCGTTTGAGCGACCTCTTTGGAAGATGATGATGATGATTTTGACTTTGATTTTGATTTCGTCATTTTGATGAAGAAGAATAGGGAATGATTTGGGATGAAGGGTTGAAAACTGCTTTGAGAAGAGAATTTTAGAATTCAATTCGATAGTGTAAAACCCTGTTTGGGGGTTTAGGGCAGGGTTTTATTTAGGGAAAAAGTGAATGCTGATGTGGCAGCGGTTACAAAGATCTGACGGCTAAAAACTGACCACGCGTCAACCTCTGATGATATGGATGAAGAATGGAGGACAGTTGTTTTGAGAGCCACTGATGAAGCAAGAATCAGTGGTTACAACGGTAATAATGTGATAACAATGGATGATTTTTACTATCGGTGGATAGCATATCAGTGGATAAGACACAGATTTTGAGCATTAGTGCTTGCCAAGCAAAATGAAGGATCAGTGGCTGACTTTCAGCAGTGGACAGTATTTAGGAAACAGATGTTTGAGCAAAACAGTGGTTAGGGTTAAAGTAATGGCAATGGTTTGAAAGCTCAATATGTCAGCAACTTTTAAAGGAATTTTCATTCAAGGTTTTGCCACATGTCAATTACACATTTTGAAGCTTTTACAACTTCCTGATAGTGGTTTAGTACCCCAGATGATGAAAACTTTTTACTGTGGCTACTCATTTTTGTCATAATTCTTGAATTAGGACATGAATACCCAAGTATTTTAAGATTTGTTTAGCAATCAATCTTTGATCAGAGTTAAAACCAAACTTGAGTTTGACATGACCTTGACACATACACCATTTCCTTTAGATCTATTTTTGAGGATAATATCACCAAAAAAAATAAAGGTTCTATATCCTGTCAGGAGATTGAAACTTTTACTATCAAAAACCAGTAAAAGTACAAAATATATTATTCTTAAAGAAAAATAAAGAATAATATATCCTGCTTTATTTGAAAAAAAATCCTTTTCAAAAAAATTAAAGAATTCTCTTAAAACAGCACCAAAAGGAACTGGTATAATTTCAATAAAACACACAATCATCTCATACTCAAGTTTATGAAGATGGTCAGTGGTTTGTCAACAGTGGTATGAAATTTTAAATACATTTTGACCACTGTTTGGTACCATTTTCTTGTTGATTGATTGCCAACAAAATGAGGACACAAGATCACATGAGTTTTTGAAAGCCCTGTTATAGACTTTTGTTACCATGTGATGATTCTGAAAATTTGTCTAGTCCTTTCGTAGGTTTATTCACTGAAGATACTACTTTTACCTGAATTTTCCTGACTCAATGAATGCACACAATTGCTTTGATGACCATTCTTAACCCAATTTTGGACTCTTAAGTGTTTTATATTTATACTCTTTTCTTTTGACTTCAAAATTTTTTGAGATAAACACACTTCTGAGCTTTTGTGAATTTTCTTCTTCCCTTTTTACCATTCCCATTCATAAGTAATAAAATACTTACTGGGAGATCTTTATTGAAGAAATACTTATTCCAAAATCATTTTGCAATAATGGTTTGAGAGATTTGGACATTTATGCACATGCTTATGCCAAATTTCACATCACCCATGATCTGGACAATTTTTGACCCCTGATTCTCTTAATGTGATTTTAACAAGGTTGGTTTATTCCTATTGAGGATCTCAACCTGTTTTTCAACACATAAGATCAAATGACTAAAGTTTTAATTTCCCTCTGTTTACGTTAGCAAAAACACTAATGTTTTTAAGAACATAGGCTTTTGTTAATCTGAGGTTCATACTTTAGTATCTAATATAAAGACATCACAAAATTTCATAACAACAGTTGAAATCAATTTTAAGAAGAAGAAATAATACCATAGTTTGACAGACATGTTTTCAGATCTGAAAACTATGAGTGACTTGTGCATGATATCACTTGTTGTGTGAAATTTGTGTGTCTTATGATATCTTGGTTGTTTTACAAAGTATTTGAATAACAAATTTAAGCGTGATCAATCATTACTCTGTTTTTCAACTGAATACAGCCAACCTTAGTATCAATGAATTTTGAGCTGAACTGTTATGTCAAATTGATTGTTAGATCGAATTTGACTGTCCTTGCTCTGATACCAATTGTTAGGATCGGAGGCTCTCATGACTGTGTTTGTTTGTGTAATTTGAACAAATCAAATAGAAATGAACAGAGTTAAGTGCAGCGGAAATGAAAACAAACTTTGTAAACACAATCAAAGGAGAATATAGTTTGATAAACATTTGCTTTTCATAGAGTCGAAAGATTACAATTCAAAGCAAAAGATTATAATGCAAGATTACAAATTAAACTCCCCCTCAGCCTGATACCCCAAGGTTGGTTGCACAAGATGAAAGGATTGAATTGAGGAGAAGAACTCACTCAAAATGAACAAATGTAACAGTACAGAGTACTGCTCCATTTATAGACAAGCCAAACCACTGAGATTTTGTATAAAACAGATGACAAGCTAAACTACTGTTCTCTTTTTACATCAGTGCTTTCCTCAAGGTTGATCAGTCCTTGATTGGGTAGTGCTTTGTCATCAGTAGATTGTACCAACAGTGTTTACTTCTCAGCAGTCTTCTAGGCTTCATCAGTAGTTAGAAGAACAGCACTGTTGTATGCGGACAGGGGATATAAGACCATCATATTTTATAATCACTTTCAAGGGAGAAGACTTAGTGTAAACAGCTGCTTATTGTGAATCCACTGTTGTGAACCAGTTTTGGCTTTAATTATCTGTTCCTCTGGTAGGGTTCAATCCCAACACTTCTTTAATTGCTTGTTGAAGAATACTGATCATCGTTTTCTCACTTGTATATTTTAGTTTATCAATCTCCGAAAAGTCACACAACCCTTTTTCAAGTCCACGTTCATTTTTCGGTTTTTCGTAATCTTTCTCCAATGCACACCATGCATCAAACTTGTAAGCTTGCACCCAGTTCTCAAATCGATTCTGCCATCTCTTAAAATCTTCAATGTACATAAGCTTTGGCGGTTTTTGATGAGTTCCCGTCTCATTTTCACTGTAAAGGGTTTCAGCAGCTGTAACCAGAGCAATTGGTGTAGCAAAAGCATTGTAAAATTCCTCTTCCATGTTTCAGAAAATTGTTTCACAAACACAAGTCTCAAAAATACAGTTTCAAACGAAATTAATTTTTCAAACGAAATCACTTTTCAAACGGAATTCCCTCCCAAACGGAATCACCTTTCAAACTGAATCAACTCTCAAACGGAATCCTTTTTCAAGCGGAATAACTGTCTCAAGCGAAATCAGTTCAAGCGGAATCACTACTTGAAGCGAAATAACTAATTTCGTTTGAACCTTCTCAAACGGAATTACACCCAGAAACGAAATCAGATAATTTCAAGCGGAATTAGGTGAACTTTTCAAGCGAAATAGCAAGTTCAAGCGGAATCAAGTGCTAATCTCGTTTGAAATGTTGCTGACGTCATCTTTTTCGATCTGGTTTTCAAACGGAAATACAGTTTTTACCAATTTTAAGCCGAATTAAGATCCAAAACTCTCAAGGATTCATTAAAACACTGTTTTTCATGACATGTGTGAAATTCAAACCATTTTAACCGTAAAATCTTGTGAATTTTGTAAAAGAAGGTGTAGAAGTCAGAAATTAAGATTGTTTTGGCAAGAACTCTTCCTCCTGAGCTCTGATACCACTTGTAGGATCGTTTTGTGACCCAAACGAGTCGATCAGAAGAGTTCTAGTCAATTCAAAAGGCGGAAACAGATGAATTAACTTGGAAAACAGCTTGTTTCACACTTAAATGTCTTGTTTTATTGATATAACACGATTTCAGATCAGCAGACACATCGGCAGCACTTCGGTACCGGAAATCAGAATCTTACAAATGATCTCGTTTGAAGGGTATATATAGGAGACTAATTCCGCATGAAACAGGTTCAAGCGAAATTAGATTCCAAGCGGAATCTAATTCCACACGGAATTACCCAAGAACCTTTCAAACGGAATTACCTCATTTCAAACGAAATTACCTTTAAAACCCTATTTCTCAAACTACGTGCCCTGATCTAACAATATTAGTACAAGACTCGATACAAGACGAAGTCGACAGACGTATGCACCAACATAATATGATGATGTTAGTGCCTAACTAGTGATTAGGATCATCATATTGGATAGTAAAGACAAGGTACTTAAACAATTTATAAATTTGAGTACTTGTTCATACATGATTGAAATGGGTTTTGAATGATATGATGAAATTCTTGACATTGAAGTTCTTGCATAAAGTGTAAGAATTTAAAGATAGATAAAGATAGAATAGAGGTTTAGAATCATCATACTTGTTATATTCAAGAAGAGAGTTCTTGAACAAGTGTTAAGATTGAATTAGCACATGTATGCGAAATGGGTTTTTAATGAAAGTATGAGTTTTATAGAATTAGATGATTATATGATGTATATAAACTATGTTGATGAATGTAGTTAATTTAGTGGTCTAAAAATAAGTGCCTACCAAATAGTCGAAGAAATGCCTAAGTGAGTTCGTTGAACTCAATTGTGCATTTCATACATTAAAAAGGGGCAGTTGACTTTTGAAAGTCAAACTGACCTTTAATAAGATCGAATGATAATTTTGATAGAAAATACGTAAGGTGGAATAGTCGTGATTGATAATGACTAATCTAACCATCTTACGAATTATCATGATAGTTTAACGCTTGACAAGCTAGGTGGAAGCTTGGGAAGGAAGCGAGTCAAACAAATCAAGTATGAAGAAAAGGCCTAATCGGATGCAAGGTAAGCAAAGCTTACACTTATTTCGTAAGATATGTATTTATTTATAGGTTATAAATATGACAGATTGTATTCAAAATATGGTCCCGACACGCAATGATACGGGTCGGAACATATCAAATGATGCAAAATCCATGTTTAATGGTAAAAGAGGCGAATTAGTAATTTGTTCATGAAGTGACATATAGAAAATGCGTTTTCGAATGGCTACTTTATAAGTAAGCCTAAACGGATAAAAAGGGTAAAAATGGCGATTTAGTCGCTTATAAATGGATAAAAGTCGAAGCTTTAAACGCCACCAAGTGGCATAAGCTACGTTGGGTTAAACGTGTAAGAACGGGTTAAAGTGACATAACTAAGTGGTGAAAGATCCAAAAAGAGTTACTCAATGAAATGGTAAATAAATACCATGCAAGTTTAAGCGCAAAATGTTTGGTCGTTTAGACCAAACGGGTCAAATGGTAAAGTTGATACCATTTGACAAATAAATACTAATAAATGATTGGCGAGTCTTACGCTCACAAGATGAAACAGTTTATAAATTAGCATATTATGGAGGCAAGGTATTAAAACGGGTCAATATGTAGGTACGCATAAATAAGTCTATAGTTATAAGTGTGATTTTGGTCGAATAAATAGTGAAAGTCCTTCGTCGTAAAATGAGGGACTAAAATTGGCCAAAAAGCCCTTGACGGGTAAAGCGGGCGAACGACCTTTAGAGGTTGTTTAGAAACTTGTATTATGATTATGTAACCCTTAGATATGTACAAGAGTTATAGGTAATGACATTCGTGGTCGAATGTCTAAAAATGGGTCTTATGCGTAAAATAATTAACCGAAGGGGCGAAATTTGGGGGAAACTGGTTCATTATATTAAATCCACCACAAAAAAAAATAGTGGTGGTGGAATATAATTAAAAATTTTGATGTGGAAATGTGAAGAGTGGAAAGGGAAGAGAGAGATTTAAACTTAAAAGTTTAAATCCCCTCCCTAAACGGGTCAAAATGAATTATGCGTATAGCTTGAGTAGTGGTCGCGTAATTCATAAAAGTCATGCTCACGAGTTAAAGATTCGAGTTAACAAGTAGTTCATGGATTTATAATAATTGAGAAACAAGTTTGGTTAATAGATTATGAAACGGGTCAAAAATGTTATAATTGAATTTTAAGCCGAGTACTTAAAATCTAGATTTTTTTTAATGAAACCCGATATCAAGTTTTAACTCCATATGATGGAGAATGAAATTACGGTTGCGTAGGAAAAAGAATCACGCAAAACGGATAAGTAGATAAAAAGTTATAACATTTTGAAGTTCGATATTTGATCAAAAACCATAGCTGGCATGAAATGCATGTCCAGATACGGACCTGCTGGAAAACATTGAACCTCGCGCCACGCGAAGGAGTTATGTAATTCTGGCGCGCCACGTGACGCGGATCGCGGCCCGCGAAGATGTTTGCTCAGTCTCTCGCGGCCCGCGAGAGACCCAAAAGCTGGCAAATTGATTGTTGTTTGTTGTTTGATGTTTTCGAACTTGTTTAAACTATTATTTAAGCATCAAAACTAACTTTTTGGTTGGTTTTGATCACAGGATAATATCAAGAGTTCCCGAATGAAGATCAAGCTCAAAGAAGAACCGAACACGAACAAGAAACAAGCTTCCGCATTTTACTACGACGTCATTTATACTCTGAATGCCGCACTTATTTACATTATGCTGTGAAGTTTTAATAAACTCGTATTTTTATAAGTATGTGTATTGTAAATACACATTTAATTGTCGATAATCGTACAAAAACCGTTAAATAAGAATAAGGGTCTTACAAGTTGGTAATCAGAGCTTAAAGTTAAAGAGTAAAGTGTTCGGTTCGAGACTTGATCTCAAAATCCGGTAAGTTATATGTATATTAATGGTTTAGCATGTTAAAGTGTTGTAAACAACACATAGGGTTATCGTGTAATACATGCTATGCCAATCAAAATGATTGATATAGTTAACGAATTACATGCGTTGACACGTATAGTAGAAAGTCTCGTATTACAATACGGGCGATTATTGATGTCGACATTACTTATTTTGTGAATGTTTTAGCTGAAGGACACTAGCATCTGAAGATGATGAGAGTTGAACAAATTGCGGATCTGACGAAGGAACGGTCCAAAGTATGACGAGCAGAGCATGCTCAACAAGGACCTAAACCGCGTGACGATCGCAAACAAGGTTAATGGCATGGAAAACCCGTTAGGGCAAGCATTACCAGGTGCACGCTTTTAAATTTAATCTCACAAGTAGTAATATGCAACAAACACGTCGGGAATGACGGTTGCATATATATGATAAAAACTTGGAAAAACCTGAATAGGATATCTATTCAGGATGATGTTTCCAAGAGAAATTTACTAGAAACATGTGTTATTCACGACGATGAATAACAAAGAAATAACATGACTAGTTCATATGGAAACTTGGACGGGGATAATTATCCAAGTGGAAAACTCTCAATATAATGCTATTGAGAAAAGTAGCGATCACATTAACGAGTGTGATTATATAATAGTTCGATAAAAAGAAAAACATTGTATACGTTCAAGAATGAAATGGGTAAAACTAAAAATTGTTAAATAGCCATTGAATAAAGTTATGCCAATATAAATCAACAATGTAGATAGATTAGAGGCGTTACTTACATGGGGTGTAATGTGAAAATTGTAAAAAGGTCATGTGTACCTGTGTTGATTGCTTACTCTGGCCAAGTAAGTAGTGAACACATAATACCACGAAATTTTTATGATGGACACATTTACGTCCGATGTAGTAAGGACGGGGTGAATGGGACGAACTAAAAAGGTACCCAAATGAATCAAATAAACAAGATGTTTAATAATAAACGTAAACGCAAGTCGGATGACGGAAGCGTATGTTAGAATAACGAGCCCGAGAGAAGGGACAAAGATCAAAGTAAATGAAAATACAGACTGACTAATGAAAATGTTAGGGCATAGAGATAAAGTTTGACTGTCATAAGTGATGAAATTCACACGAACAAATCAAACGGAATAAATAAAGAATAAGGACTTTGTTGAATAAAAGCGATGGATATTGCTAAGACGACCAAATAAGTTAAAACGAAGTCTAAAACCATATCAGAATGGTTACTTCGAAGATGACTTCGGTAATGATACCCGATAGATGGGTGGGATTTTGAGCAATTGCGTAAACCAAAAGACAGGAACGTGGATTGAAAGTCAAAAGACTCGGATTGAGAGTTATGACTAAAAGACGACAAGATTTTGCAAACATAAATTTGAAAATTTCGTTCGACTATTTCAAAGGTAAATGGGTAGAATAAAGAATGAAGTTTGACGTTCATAAGTGATGAAACCTCACATGAATAAGTCAAACGAGATAAATTAAGTATAAGAACATGGTAGTACAAATAAGCGCAAACCGAACAACGGAAGCGCGAAATATTAATGAACCTATGAGATGGGTCGTAAAGAAGTATAGGTAAGAACCGGGTAACGGTAAGTGTAGGACAAACCGACGTATAAATGACGTTAGAAGTCATAAAGTCGGAAAGATAATTCAAAAGAAAACAAATGTAGCCTTAGACTACAGTCAAGGTCAAATGAAATCCAAAAAGAAAAAGTAAATAATTCTAAACATAAAAAGGGGTGCCTTAACGCCATGTATATATACAGTTGAATAAAGACTCGAATAAAAGATGATCTATGAGATCATCATAACCTACGGGATTATAATTAATGTTAAGTCTATGTGACCAAAAGAACCTCGGGTCACGAATAGAAAGAAACGAACTGATGGGGTTTAACCTTAGAAGGTGGAAATCTAAGGAAAAAGCCTGTGAGGCTATGTGAAGGAACCTATGGGTCAATATTGTAAAGCGAGGAAACTGGTTGCAACTTCCCGCGTAAAATAATAACGAAAAGTAACGTTAGTATAAAAGAGATGGGTTTCGCTAAGTTAATCTAACGGGTTAAAGCGAAGAGATCACGAAGAGTCTGGTTAACAAAAGTGAGGGATTTCACTAAAACATTTAAACGGGCTTAAATGACAAAAGAATTCACAATTATTTAAATTGTGTTACGTCACAAAAAGGGTGAAGTCATTTACCGAAATGATAACGGAAGGGGATAAATCCTTGGACGCAAATTCCTTGGAATTGACATGAGTTAAAGAGAAAACGTTAAACTAAAATACAGTTTTAGTGAGAAATAACGTTTTAACAAATATAAATATTATGAGATGATTGGGAAATGACTAGTATTTAAAGATATAGGTCTTGACACCGATAAGTGCAAGACGATACATTTGAAAGGTTGAAATAAACCCAAACATGACGCGACGCGATCATAGTCAAGAAGGGTAATGTGAAAATATAATCACATAGTAGCCGAGAGATGGGTATAAAGTAACAGGACTAATAAGTCTAGTTAGTGAGACCGGTTAAGGTCAATATTTAAATTAAGAAATTGTTTAATATGCTATTTATTATAAGATTAGCGTGAAATAAACATAGTCGATAAGCTTATATGACTAAGTGGCCAAAATGGAAAGTCGGTCAAACAAAACAATAAAGGTAAATGAGTACAAAATGACAGTGACAATCCATGAGGCCTTACTAACGAAGAGTATTGATCGCCTATACTGAGCGATCATAAGGCAACACAAGCAGAGTGTTGGGAAGTCAAATCGAGCAAAAGCAAGATAAAAGGATAAAGCTAAAAGGTATGTGGTTATATGCTTTGTAGAATTTCGTTAATAACACCTTTTGATAGTGTTAAATAAATAAGATAAAATCAGGAAATTCGTTTTTCTAAGCGGTGGATTTCGTATGAATAAACCGAATGAATATATTCGAAAATAAAAGAGTTTGCTTGTCAAAGGTAAAAGATTTCACTAAAACATTCAAAAGGGTTAAAATAACGGATTCACGAAGAGTCCGAAGGTATAAAAACGACGGATCTCCATTTGATGGACAGAATAGTGGTAAATCCAATTATCAGGATCTGAAAGTCACCCTGGAGACGACGGATAAAACCATATAAATTATGATCGTCTGGAAACGGCCAGTAATCAGCGGAAAATCAATAATTGATGAAAGTCGCAAACCTCTTAGGTTCTTGTTAAGGAATAAGATTCCACAGAAAGAATCCTCCTTGAAGGGTGTGCTGGAATTTTAATACAACAGACTAGTTAAGCTCTGGATATATAGGATCATTCGAGGAAATCGAATATATCAAGATTGGTAGCCTATAAGCTAAAACTTACCTAAGGAGCTTGATGGAAATCAATGTGTCCCACACTTGTGATTTAAGGATATGTTTCGCCGATAGGTCGAGAAGCATTATCACATAATGATATGCAGATTTATGGTTTGATAAGAAACCCGTATCGATTAAGAATCGACAGGTTCAGAAGCTCCGAAAGAAAGTATGTACCTGTTATATAGGTCAACTGAGATAACCTTAGAGGCCCAAATATGATATGAAGGTTAAGACCATTATACGACAAAGTACTTCCATTATTTTTAGCAAATCTTGAGGTCGAGATTTCTTTTAAGGGGGTGAGGATGTAACACCTCGTAAACACGTCCAATGATATGTTGACATCTGTACTAAACCTTAATAAAGTCAAATGTTGACTATGAGGGACTAATTTTGTGAAAAAATAAAAAACTTTGATTATAGAAGGACTGGAAGTGTTAGCATGCTTAAAATAAGTTTCTGAATAACCTCTTATGGTATTCATTTTCACAAATAAGCCGCTTGTTGATCGAGAGTAGCCGTTTGCATAAATAATTGAAAGTTTGCGCGATGAGGGGTTAAAAGCGTCAACATGTTAATTCTTACCTCTGAATGACCTTTTAACAAACCGGGAGCTTCATGATATTTTATTATACTCTCGAGAATGCCAATTATTGGCCGTCTAAGGTTTTTATGCCTTTAAGTGACGATACGCGCAACTTTGCAAGTTTAATGGGGTAAAAGTGTCAATATGTTTAATTATACCTCTGAGTGACCTTTTTACGAACCCGAAGCATCATGATGTTTAATAATACTCTCAAGAATGTCTAATATGGATTAGATAAGGCTTCTATGCTATTAAACAATGGTATGCGCAAGTTTGCGCATTAGAGGGACTATTTACGTCAAACTGCAAAAGTATACTGAATCGAATAGTATCGAACTTTCCGGAATATGATCATAAGTTAAACATGCCCTAAATACCCTTTATATAGCTTATAAATAGGCTTAGAGGTGTTTGGTGTGCAAAAATAAACTTATTTGATCAACAGGGACTAAAAGCGTCAAAAAGTGCATAAGTTTGCATTTTCGCGCATATCTTACATTCTGAATATATCCGGACATCCAAAAATTTATGTAATCATTAAAATATTTTATTTTAGTGATTGGCATGATAAAATTCTATTTGTCGCGTAATTTGGATCGTTTTTCGCATCCGTTCGTGTTTATCGTAATTAACCGAACAAAGCAACCGTACGACCAAACGAACCGACATCCGAGATGTTTTTTGAGCATGTTTCATGTTCCCTATACTTTAACTTAATTTTAGAGCCTTGAAATGAGGTTAACGGGCCTTAAACGTGTCAAAAATGGCATTAATCATGTGCAGGGACCAAAGCTGTCATTTCTGAAACATGTTGCAGAGTTCCCAGGCGGACGCGGGCCGTGTAAGAAGTAGGCCCAGCCTACGCTGGGCGCGAGAGCCCCCAGACCTGCTGAAATCAGTTTTTCATTTACAGCAGCTGTTTCTGGTTTTGCACTTGGTTTTCTTCATTCGATGGGCTTGTTTTGGGTAGGGGTGCAAACGAGCCGAGCGGCTCGCGAACTACTCGAGATCGGCTCGAGAAAAAGCTCGAAACGAGCCGAGCCTTATCAAGCCCAGGCCGAGCTTGAGCCTCAAAACAAAGCTCGTTTGTTTATCGAGCCCGAGCTCGAGCCTCACATGTGAAGCTCGTTAGGCTCGTCGAGCGTTATCGAGCCTTAGTGTAAATGAGCCTAGTCGAGCCGAGCTTATTTAAACTTGTTTACAAGCATACCTCGAACCTAAAAATAAACTTATTTAGTAAACGAGCCCGAGCCCGAGCTTTACTTATCGAGCTCGCAAGCCTAAAAAGTCTATTATTTATATTATTTTTATTTAATATACTAATTAATAGATAATAAACGAGCCGAGCCCGAGCAGAGCCCGAGCTTGATAAAATACAAACGAGCCGAGCTCGAGCTTTGAAAATAAAGCTCGAATCGAGCCGAGCTCGAGCCCGAGCTCTCATAAGTTAATCGAGCTCGAGCCTGGTCGAGCTCGGGCTCGGCTCGGCTCGTTTGCACTCCTAGGTTTGGGCACCCATAGTATTGAAATTCAGTGGGTAACACATGTAGGGTCTTGATCAAAGCAAGGGTTACGAGAAACGATCCTAACGGTTCTTGAAATCCTATAAATACCCACTTGTTTTTGCTCTCATTTCACACTTGATCTGAATTGCTCTAAGTTGAAGCCTTATGCTTCATACCTGAGTATTCTAGATCAATTTCTTCCTTGCTTGGACCCCTTGTAAGTCCCCTCTTAGGGCTAGTTATTTTTATTTGGCTTAAAAGCCGAAAAGTCAAGCGCTTGCGATAAACGCTTTGACTTTTAAACGGTCAAGCCATTGTTCGCAACGAACATGGCTACGTGATCATAATTAGGTAGGTATTAAACCCTCAAAAGGGCACCTCCTAATTACCACGTTTGCTTAGTTAATTGTCGGGTCAAAGTAATTAAAATAAAAGTCAAACGAGTCATTTTTAAATAAAGTCATAACTAATGATGTAAGAGCAATAAAATCAATTTTGTCACTTTAAATAACTTGGTAAATATTAATTGAACATGTCTAGGCATGTTCAACCCGACAATTCTGAGTTTAGGCTCGGTTCGCAACCGAAAGTCGCAAAAGTTGACTTTTGCTTTGACTTTCAGTTATGAACCGATTTAGCTTAGTTTAGATATGCCTTAGGGTTCCTTTAGGACCATATTTCATGTTAGTATAACCCTCTGAGATTATACTATATGGTTCCTATTAAATCTGATTCATATGCATGTTTCCGTTAATTGCTTAATTGTTGACCATTATGCCCTTTTGATATAAAAACGAGATTTTTGAAAATGTGAGAGGATAAAAACCTTTATTACTTATCTATAAGCATGTCCTAAAAATTTGACATTAGTTTATGGTCTAAATTAGGAGTTATGCTCGATATCGTAAATTGAAGGATTTTTATTAATTAAACGGTATTTTTGGCATAAAACCTACTTAAACCCAAATTTTGACACCAAACTTTCTACCCACTGATGTAATATAATATTTAGGGATTTTTGGAAATTTTTATTAAATTTTAAACTGATCATAACATAGAGTTCTTGCATAGACTCGGTAATTGACGATAATGCCCTTTTCGTTAATAAAATGAGTTTTACACATCCTTTACATATCAAACATTTTTCTACTGATTTTATATATTAAATAAGTTATTTTAAACAGTAAAGGCTGATCAAAATCTCAGATTTCCTTAATCAACCCGAATATCGTCAAATACCGACTTTTATGCCATTCAGGCTCATAGTATGGTTTAAAACCATATTTAGCACCTAAGACTTGTTACCTACTGATGTTATGAATGAATTTTTATACTTAAACAGTAATTAAAAGTTTTGAACTCAGATTTCCAAAATTGGCCCTTTTAACATATATGAAATGACCAAAATGCCCCTACGGTGCATAGTTTGGCAATAAATGATAAATTTCACATATATATATGATATCTTACTGATATAACTTATTAAAATAAATATTTCTACTGATTATTTTAGACCAGAACCTCAGGTTGCTATTTCACCTCTTTTATAAACTTTAAAATGACCAAAATACCCCTACGAGGCTTAAATTAGTTTTAAATTCGTTTTGGGCATACTGGAAGGTATCCTACTGATATCACAACATATTTAAGGCATATTAACTTGTGAAACATGTTGATGACTCTTTTGGTTACCCGTTATGCATTTTTCGCGTTCGGTACGGTTTATGTAACTAGTTTGCATAAATTAACCGAAACGGGTCAAACCTTATCATTTTCACTTCAAAATTCAGAATGTGTTTAGTTTACCCATGTTATACAAGTCTCCATACTTTTCGGGTCTAAATCACATTCTAATCCGGTCTTCGCTTAATCTCGCGTTTTGAACTGTAAACATTTCCTTAAAACTAACCGGTCTAAGTTACAACTTAAATAAGACCCGTTAGGAATCTAATAGGTTAATAAAACCTTCGTTCCAGATTGAGAGCCCCAGTAGAGATACTTGTGCTTGTTGATTTGAATATACGGCTGAGAATAAAATTACATTTTAGCTCAGGTAAATACTTTTAACTTATTTTCCCTTATACGGGCTTGGGATACGGTAAATTATTACAGCTTGGTCGGGTGTAGAAACCTATTAATCGGAGATGATTAAATTGCATAATCTCGTTTTAATCAGCATTGCTTGATAACAAATAACATTGGGGGTTAATGACCGTGTAATGGATATCCTTGGCTCATTTAAAAAGCATAAATGGCCACAACTTAAGCACAGGGTGTAGGCATACACCTGCCTGTTGCGTATGTAAAAGATATACTCACTCGTGAGGTAACTTCTTGTGAGTTTATATTTATGGTGTGTCGATTAATCTTGATCGGTTGTTTAAACACCGGCCCTAAATGTTGGACAAACATGTAAATCTGATACAAGATTGTTATTAATATAATTGTCACAAGTTATAAAAGAATATTTGTGCCTTGTGCATTTAAATCAATTTTCATAAACACTTTTCAAAAGAGTCAGTTAATCGTATTTACCAGTGTAAACTGATGTATTTTCCAAAAAGATTAAGTGACAGGTACTGTACGTAATTGGCTGGGAGCTCAGGGCGTTAATAAGGAATCTTGCAAGTTCCAAACGTCTAAAGTCTGTTGAACAGAGTTTATATTTCTATTTTAAGATCCGCCTATGGATCCATTTACAACCGTTGTGTAATATTTTATTATACTTTCGAATCGGTTTGTATTATTATTATTACTTTAGACTTCCGCTGTGCATTGAACTGTGATTATTTGACTATGATGATATCAACTACGTCACGATACTCCCCACCGGTAATACGTGGAAATATCGGGGTGTGTCAGGTTGGTATCAGAGCCAACATTGAGTGAATTAAACACTAGGCTTTTTGTGTTTAATCTCAATGACACAGTAGCACATTCCTTGACTCCCGAGTCTAGACTTGAAATAGGAATGATCTCATCCCTATTATATGTATGCATTGTTTTCTATATTTATGTATCTCATGATTCTGTTGCCGAGCAAAGCTGCCATTGGTGGAAGCTCTCAAAACCCGAAGACTAAGAATGTTAAGCTTCATACCATAGCTCGAATAAGCGTACAAACAGTATGGAGAAAGGACCTTTTGAACCCATTAACCATATTTCAAATTCTGTACCCAAGACTTTTGAAACTTGTAGGATCGTTTGCACGACCAAAACGAGTCGTTCAGAAGAGTTCTAATCAATACGAGAGGCGAAAACAAATGTATCGACTTTGAATCAGTTTGATTTACACACAGAATCACTTTAAATGTCTTGTATATTGATTTGACATGATTACAGATCAAACGACACGTCAGCAGCACTTCGGCTCTGGAATCAGCAATTGTTACAAATGATTTGAAAGCTCAGGTATTTATAGGTGAGGCATTTCGTACGAAATGGATAAGAGCCATTTCGTACGAAATGGTCTCTTCCATTTCATGCGAATTGGTCCAACACATCTACAATCCAATAAACTAGCCTACCGAGCTCCATTCTATCCAAACTAGATACAAAACTCGATACAAGACGAAGTCGACAGACATATGCACCAACAGACTCCCCTTTGGATGTTGACGAAGTCTTCAGTGTCAAGTCTTTGGTATGTCACATCTTCAGTCTTTATCAGTCTTCGCGCTCTTTCCAAAGTGTCTGACAGTGTAAGCATCCTATCTCTATCTTCTTTCATCAGCTTCTATACTCCCCCTTGAATGTTGATCTAATCTTCAATCTCCTCTTTCTCGTTCATTCCTAGAATCTTAATCCTGGCTCTATCTTTAACAAACTTTCAAGATCAGAAACTGGCTCTTGCATCTTCAGACTCCCCTTTGCTAGCAGACTCCCCCTTAGTTGATCCGCGATCGTAATCTCTCATAGCATTTCCAAAGGTTCAGGTCGTCTCCTGGCTCTTCGTAGCAATAGGAACTGGAATCTGGCTCAAACTCTGCTTAGCTATAAGAATCGAAACCTGGCTAACCTGCACAGTCTCTTCCTCAAATTAAATTTCACAAATTTAATAATTTGACAAATTTATAAATCACTTGCAGGTATCGATCAAAATGATTTAACATTTTAAAATCTTTGATAACCACTTGAAAGAATATCATTTTTTCTTTTTAAAACAAACTTTCCCAAACCAACTGTTCTTCATGTTTAACATTCGGAATTTTGAAAATCAGCTTTTCATCATCAGTTATCGAAAATCTTTTTGTATTTTTGTTTTTAATGAAATGCAGTAAAGAAATATTTACAAGCAATATTTTTGTGAGTTTGTGTAAGAGGATCATATCAGTTTATGAGACAAATCACTAGCACCGTTAAGCTTTAAACATTTTAAGTTCCAAACGATTCACATAGATTGACGATATTGTTGTCCTCTTAAACTCAATCTAAAAACTTTCGAAATGCTTACCGATACGTTAAGATATATTAATTTTGCACTAAATTCTTATGGACCCCACGATCTCAGCATATCCCCTCATCTTGCAATACACTGACTCAAGTAATGCCTTTAAACTTTCATCAACTGTGATATGTGCGAAAACAACACAGAATGTTTAAACATTAACAATCGGGTCGATCTTTCGATACGCAGAGAAAGTCCAATGTTTAAACAAAATAAGGAATAAAAACAAGTTGAATATGTTTAGATCTTAACCACCAGTTCGATATTCACATATACGCAGAGGTGATCCAAGATTTAAACAAAACACCAAGAAAAATAAAGCAGAACGTTCAGGCACTAACATCCAGTTCGATACTCACGTATACGCAGAGGATGTCCAATGCTTAAAAAAAATAAAGAAATCAAACAAGTTTAAATCTTTGCAAAATGAAATGCACAATCACAGTGACTTTTTTCAGCAAGTTGTGAAAGTTCACAAACTGACCGGTTTTTATGCTCTTTTAGCATTCAGCGATTACTGAGTAGGTACACAGTCACGAAGGATAAAACTAAGTACTATGCTTTCAACCGCGTTTCCCACTAGAACTAGACCTTTTCATTTAAGTTTGTATCGTTATCGCAAATCTACTAGTCTAGTTGAGCCTATCGTCACATCTTTAGTGAGACCGTTTATCACATTTTAACTTTCCATTTCTTTAGCGTACTTTGACAATCTAACTGATGTACTATCATTTCCTCTTTTTCACAACAAAACTCATTTTTGATTTTTATCATGTTTTTTACTTTTTCAAATTTTCGAATGTTTTTGGATTTTCTGAAATTACTTACTCCCCCTAAAATTCAAAACCATTTAAAGAAAATTTGACAAACCGATGTGAAGTACTTCAATTCGCCATCCACTTGGCATAAACAATCAGAACTCCCCCTGACAACAAACTATATGTAACACCTCGAAAACTTATGTCCAATAAAATTAAGACACGTGTCACGTAAAGCAAACACGTCATGAACTCGGATCAAGTTAAAGATGGATGGCAGGATTTAAAAGTGTCGACATGTTAATTAATACCTCTGAACGACCTCGTTGTAAATCCCAAGACCCAAATTTATATTATAAACATCTGATACATTCAAGTCCGAATTATTTTGATAATGTATAAATCAAATTTGGCACAAGAAATGGATCCTATGTTCCATACGACAAATTCTACATGCAAACTTTCTCAAAAGAAGCCAAAATGTGTAAATGCATGGCAAGGCCATGCAAAGTCTGGTCAAATGGTCCCATTCTGTTGCAAAAAGACCCAAGGTTCGAGTTATAAAAGATTGCATGGTCAAAGCTTAAAAGTTTACAAATTTTTGTCTTCTGGTCATCGGATACGGACCGTATGGCCTTAGGCTTACGGTCCGCAAGCACTGCAACTGGGCGACACAATTAAAGGTCGGTTACGGACCGCAAGGCCAAAAGCTTACGGTCCGTAAGAGCTGCTTACGGTCTACAAGTACTTTAGCTTACGGTCCGTAAGACATGTATCTGGGCAGAATTTTGGACAGATGCCTGTTAAACAGGTTACACCGCCTTAAAAGAGTGGTATTCGAAAATCAGGGGCCTTACAACTGGTTTTTGGCATCATAGGGACACCTGGGAACATCTTGCAACATTTATAGACCTAGGTGTGATGATCTTATGGAATTTAGCTCACTATATAAGAAGAACAAGTTGCAACAGTTTTGTCACTCATTTGCAACTCACTTCAAGGACTTCTCTGGAGCTCCTCTGATCAGGAACAAGCTTCCTTAAGATCCATAAACGTACTTAGGACCCTTGTAAGTGTCCTTAATCCTTCTTAATTCAGTTTAGCTTAGTTAATTAGCTAAAAGTCAAACCGTCGTAATTAAGGTTTGACTTCGAGATTAACCAATAATTGTTCAGTCAAATCTCGAATTAAAAGTACCTATAAGTAGGTAATTATGTGGGTAATAAACCCTTAAAAGGGTACTCTCTGATTCCCACTCTAACTAGGTCAACTGTCGGGTCAAACTTGATATTAAAAAGCCAACATAAAGTTTATTTTCAAATTAATGCATAATTAGCAATGTAGAAGCTATGCAACCTGTTTTATCATTTATATAACTTGGTAATTAATGTAAGAACATGTCTAAACATGTTCAACCCGACAATTTTCAGTTTATGCTCGGTTCGGAACCGAAAGGCGCATAATTTGACTTTTGCATTGACTTTCGATTCTGACCCATTGTAGCATATTTTAGAAATGCCTTAGAGCCCTATTAGGACCAGGTTTCATGTTAGTATAACCCTCTGTGATTATACACCTTGGTTCAATATTTATCCGACTTATATGCATATTTCCGTTAAATGCCTAAATGTTGACTATTGTGCCCATATGACTTTAAAACGTGATTTTTGAAAATATAAAAGAGTGGAAACCTTAGTTACTGATTTATAAACTTGCACCTAAAATTTGACATCAGTTTGAGGTCTAGATTAAGAGTTATGCTCATTAGCGTAATTAGAAAGCTTTTGTTAATTAAACGGCATAATTAGCATGTAGCCTATCTAAACCCGATTTTTGATACCAAAATTTTTACCCACTGATATAAAATAATATTTTGGGATTTTTGGAAATTTTTATTTATTTTTAGGCTGAGCATAACATAGGGTTGTAGCCTTATTTCGGTTATTGCCGATTTTGCCCTTTTGGGCTATAAAATGAGTTTTACAAATCTTTTTGACCCCAAACCTTTTGCTACTGATTTTATATGATAAATAAATTATTTTAAACCTTCTGGAATAAACAAAATATCAGCTTTCTATATAGAACCCGGAAATGGCTCCAAATCGCCTTTTTAAGCGTTTTTACCGCATAGTATGTACTAAAACTATTTTAAACATATAGGGTTTGATACCTACTGATATTTCAGTAAATTCTTATATATTAACAGTAAGTAAAAGTTTTAAACTCAGATATCCAGTTTTGACCTTTTTAGCCTAAGTGAAATTACCAAAATGCCCCTAAGGTGCATAGTTTGATTTTAAATGATAAATTTCGCATATATGTAATAACCTACTGTTATAACTTATTAAATTAAGTATTTTTACTGATTACATCAGACCTATAGCTCAGATTATTATTTAAACTCTAATTCAAGTTTAAATCCGTTTTGGGCATAATGGAAGATATCTTACTGATGTCACAACATATTTAAGGCATATTAACTTAGGAAACTTTCATATGACTCATTTGGTTACTCATTACGCATTTTTCGCGTTCGGATTGGCTTATGTAACTAGTTTGCATATATTAGCCGAAACGGGTCAAACCTTATCATTTTTGTCTCAAAATCCAGAATGTGTTTAGTTTACCCATATTATACAAGTCTTCAAACTTGTCGGGTCCAAATCACATTCTATTCCGGTCTTCGCTTATTCATGCGTTTGAACCGTATCTTCCTTTAAAACTAACCGGTCTAAGTTGAGCTTAATTAAAGACCCGTTAGAAATCTAATAGGTTATTGTAAACCTTCGTTCAAGAATAGGAGGCCCAGTAAAAGCTACGTGCACTTGCTATTTGTGATTATTACTTGCAAAGGTAAATACTTTTAACTTATTTTCCCTATACGGGCTTGGGGTACGGTGTATAAAATACCGTTTGGTCGGGCATTGAATCTTTAATTGTGTGAAGGTTAAATAATTGAAATGTCCTATTTGAAAATGTTTTGTTTGCTTAAAGCCTTTGGGGGGTTAATGACCATGTCCCGGATATCCTTGGCATCATTTTACGAAATGGCCACGACCTAAGCACGGAGTGTAGGCGTACACTCGACAGTGCATAAATAAATAATAAGGTATAACCGCCGGTTTCGGGAGTAACCCGCCGCGGGACTATATCATGTGGTGTGTCAATTAATCTTTAACCCGGTATTCAACCCGGGCTACTGAACGTATAAGAAACATGTAATCCTTTTACAAGATCATATATATATATATATATATATATATAAATAATTATCCCAAGTTATAAAAGTTTTGTGCCACGTGCATTCAAATCAATTTTTGTAAACCTTTTCAAAATGTGTCAGTTAATTGTATTTACCAGTGTAAACTGACGTATTTTCCAAAAAAGGTTAAGTGCAGGTACTACTCGAAATAGGCTGGCTTTCTCCTAGCGTCCACAATAAGTCTCGCAAGCTTGGATGTCATAAAACTTTTGAACAATGTTTCCTTTTTATTTTTGATCCGCCTGTGGATCTGTTTCAACTACCTTGTGATACACAATATTACAATTTATTCGGGTTGAAATAAATCTATCTTTTGCTTCCGCTGTGCATTTATATATTGTGTTGTTTGACTATGATGATATCAACTACGTCACGGTACTCCCCACCGGGCCCACCGATAATACGTGGAAATATCAGGGTGTGACAGGTTGGTATCAGAGCCAATACTGAGTGAATTAAACACTAGCCTTTTTATGTTTAATCTCAGTTACACAGTTGCACATTCCTCAAATTTTCGAGTCTAGACAAAGAACATAGGACAAATCCTGATTTTGTTTTATTTTTGTCTTTTATAGTTTTCTTTGTTGTTATCTGTGTTTATATTGACAGGTTTAAATATGCCGCCAAGATTCTTTAGGGGAAAAGGAAAGGGACCGGTAGCAGGCCACGACCATGAGGCCGGGCCATCCCAAAGGCGAACCCCACCCATTACCATGAGCACTAGTCCCCAGGGGGACTGGAGGGCACATCTACAGCCAGCGAGGCGGTCCGTCTCGTTAAGTTCGTCACCGTCTTACCTTCACTCTTTTAGACCCCATTCAGAAAATGAGCCCGAAAACCCACAGCCTTCATTTATCCCTCTCCAAAGGTCCAATTCTCGTCACTCCTTTGATAACCCGTCACATATCTTCCGTAGCCGGTTCAACCCGGCAAACTACCTCGAGGAACCAGTGGGTGTTAACCCATTGGGACCTGAAGATCACTTTTCAGGAGATCACGCCATGGATATGGATGAGGATACCGACCCCACTGAACCACCGACCGGTACCCCCAGCATCAACAGCAACAGGATCCTTCTGGGGATTCACTTTTCGTGGCAGTTACCCCGCCACCACCACCACCTCAACAACAGCCTCCTGGGCCACTGAGGTGAAGGAGAATGAACGCACGGATATCCGTGCAAGGAATATCCGGTAAGTCAGGATTTTAAGTAGAAAATGTTGTCACCCAAGCCCGACCAGCCTTGGGTGTTCCCGAGTTCTTTTGACTCGGTGGGTAACTCCACCTCTTTGATTCATAAAATTCTTTTGCTCCTTTTACCTTTCCATCAACCATCTTCCTAAAAATATATTTCACATTTCCATTAAAAGCCTTTTCAGCATCAAAATCTTCTTTACCAGGGAAGAATTGATCTGAAATCTCAATCTTTCCAACTTTTGATTTCGAATTATCTTTTGACAATGGTGGAAAGTTTTCATCGTTCATTTCTGGAACAGAATTCTTATCACTTGACACAACAGATGACTCCTCTGACTTTGACGAATCAGATTAATTGTCAGAACTACTCTCTGATTTAACAACCCATTTTTGTTTGTTTAAATCGACTCTTATTTTGTAAAAACATTTCGAACTTTCACCAACTTCGAAAATCGAATTTTTGAACTTTTTAAAACTTTCTGTTGGTTGTTCTGTTTTATCAACACATTTTTATTTTATCTTTGAGTTAGAAGAAACTCTCTGTTTTGTGTAGATTGGCTTTGGGCAATTCCAAGCGATGTGTCCAACCTCTTGACATTTGAAATAGGTTCTTCTTTCAAATCTCTTCTCATATTCATTCACCATATTCTTTTTCTTTTCAGCAAGAAACTCTTTGTTTGACTGTCTCCAGAATGGTTTCTTCTCTTCTTCTTCTGAACTTGTCCCTGAAACAAATTTAGTTTTTGATTAATAATTTTCCTCATTTTTATAATTTTCAGGTGGAATAAAACCCAATCCTTTCTTTTTGAAAGTACTGTTATGGTTTGGTTTCTTTCGATAACCTGAACCAGAACTGTAACCCTTTTTCTTGTTCAATCTTTGTTGAACTCTTGAAGTGTACTTCTTAGGTTTTTCATTAAGATTTACATCTTTTATTTCGGAAATATTAATTTCTGTTAATTTGAAAACCTTGTTTATCATTTCAGTTTTGACACTTCTTATTGGAAATTCTTCATCAGAAAATAATTTGTCAGAATCATTCAAAGTATAAGCTACTTTGAATGTTTCGTCATTCAATTTATTTTTCGACATCAGAAATTCTTTATTGTAAACCCGTTTGACCGGTGAACTCGGTCTCTTGTCTTATGAACTCGAACTTTCAGATTTAGACTCCGACTTTGACTCTTCATCCATATCCAACACCTGATCGACCACTTTCTTTAATAACTCAGACTCATGATCAGTGTCAGACGCTGTGAATGTGACGTCAATATTGTCTGGTAACTCATCTATGGTTTAAGACTTTAGCTTTATGTTGACAGCCTTTTTTAATTGTTCCTCATTTGGATTTCTGGGAGAATAACTTTCCCAGATCGGAGGCGGACACTTCTTATACTTGACACTTTGTTTCTTACCAGTATCCTCTTCCGTCTTTTTATCTTGAAAAGCTTCAATACCTGCAACAGTAGGATAAACTCTATCAATCAAATAATCAGAAGATGTATAACTCATCAACAATCGTCTGATTCTTTCATTCTCAATCCTTTCAGTCTCCAACTCCTGTTTCAGCTTTGCACAATCTTCAATATACTCATTGATGACCTTCTGGTTAGTCATTAATGTTGAACTCATCATCGTTTCAGCAGCTCCCATTTCTAGGTTTGTTTTGTTCAAATTATCAGTCGTTCTGTTCAGCACATCATATGATTCTTTTACATACTTCACATCAAACAACAATTTTTCTTTCAACTCTTCTAGTTCACGATACTTCTTGTCTTTATCCTCACAATCTTTGCATGGTTTCAAACATTTCAGAAAAGGTTTCGTGATCTCAACGATCTTTTCAACTTCGACTATTTTTTCAACTTCGACGATTTTTTCAACTTCAACTATTTTTTCAACACCCCCGGATATGTACTTTATTTTCAGACACTTTAGTTTATTTGTCTTATTTATGTTTGGATATTTAGTAGTTTTATTTATGTAAATTATGGTTTATTTGCGTTCATATTGTTTCTGTTTTGTCTTTTTGTGCCTTGTGACATACTTACAGATTTTGGCTATCAAGTCTTGGACCGGAGCACATCACAAGACCAGCTTTGAAGTCTCGTTTCATCAAAATCATCATCAGGGGAGTATTATTCTCCTTTATCTCTATATTTCGGGTTTCGCATTGCGGACAATGCGAAGTTCAAGTGTGGGGAGGGGTTTAACTTGTTAACTTTGTTTGTCCTAAAAAAAATCAGAAAAATCAATAAAAAATATCAGTAATTTGTATATATTTTTTTAGCAAATAAACCGGTTGGTTGTGTTTTAGAAAGCTTCGGATATGATAAAAACCCGGCAAGCCAAATAAATTTTGAAAAAGAAAACTAGAAAGCGTGATAAACAAAGAAAGACTTGCATGTTAATTTTCACACTGTTACCTATTCCTTTCGTTATGTGAGCATATTTGAGCCTTGAAATTGTTATATATTTTTTCATTTCAGATGTAGGAGTGAGCCGTATGTCATGTGTAATTTAGAACTTGTCACTAGCATGCTTGTTAAGACCATGACCTTGCGAAATTGTGTAGAAGTGATAGAGGCACCTAGAAAACCCCTTTGTTTTAGCCTTGTTCTTTGTGTTGTGTTTCCCGTAAACCTTACATTACCCTTAGGATTAACCATGTCGAGCCTTCCCCATGTTTCCCTTTGTTTACCCAACATAATCACCCACATAGCCATATTTAGCCTTTTTATTTAAAAAAAAAACTTTTAGTGTTAAAACTCGGCCAAAAGCTTCGTTTAACTAGTGCTTGTTATAGTTTATTGTTCATTGTACAAATCCATTAGTTTATATATGCTAAAAAAACACAGAAAATAAAACACCCTAAAATAGGGTGATGTCGACAAAATTCGAGCAATTTTGAATGCTAAATGATGAAATCTCGTTGATGAGCTCGATGTCGCAAAAGTCGCCTTTTTAAGGTGTTTGTATGTATAGTTGTATTGTTTTGCGCTTGCTAAACATAACTACCGAGTTTTAACCATTTCGCCACTTTAAAAATCCCTTTCCATACCCTTCGCCCAAGCCTAACGTTACACCCCGTAAAGATCTCTTGATTTACACTTTTTCGCATGTTAGTTGGTGGAGACGAGATCTTATGACAAGCTTATGATATTACACGTTTCATTGACGAGGCATTGAGTGTTTGCACATACACATTTTATGTATGTTTCACAAATAAAACCGAGTGTATGTGAACATTGTTAGGTGTGTGAAGATTAGCATGTTAAGTCAATTGAAAGTTAAGTCACGTATTTTTGGTTATCTACATATATTTGCATATGCTTGTTTGGTTTGATTCAATTGATGTTGTCTTTCAAAAAACCGGCTAACCGTTTGTAGTTGTTTTAGTAGATAGTTTGTAAATTCTCGTTCTTGTTAGATTCTAGCTTTTATTGCATTTTAGTTTTTGCTTGCTTGAGGACAAGCAAGGTTCAAGTGTGGAGAGATTTGATATTCACTAATTTACACATATTTTGGTCCCCCATTTTATCCCCATTTTATTCGTTTTCGGCCGTAAAACCGTTAATCGGATACTTAATCAGGTATACTTTTGTTTACAGGGCTAAAACAGCATGACAAACAAGATGATAGTGAAAACGAGGACTTTCCGGACGAAACGACAAAGCTGCGAACATTCTGTGAAGATTCTGACCTGGGCGTTTGGCACGGTCGTGCAATGAGTGGCACGACCGTGCGGATCCGACAACATAACCAAGACCGGCAGTGCATGCCTGTGCGATCCGGGGTGCAAGCCTTTATCGGAATGGAACGATTGTGCGACTTGAGGCACTCCCGTGCAAACCCGATGATCAAGCCCAGCCCGGAACTGCACCACCAGTGCAGTTGTCCGTGCCAACAGAACCCGGAGATGCACGATCGTGCCGCCAATGGAACGGTCGTGCGAGATCGAAGACCGGTCAAGATCTGATGATGTCATGCGGTATGGTGAACAGTAAATCCAATGATTCAAAAAGTGAACGATCGTGCACTTTATTGGCACGACCGTGCGATCGATAAAAGTTATAAAAAAACATGCAGAAACATTCTGTTCGTAACTCTGGATATTTTGGGAGCTCTTCAGGCGATTTTCAGGCTCCAGAGGCATTAGCTTTCACCCGGATTCAAGCCACATTGTGCCATTTAGCTCCGTTATCTTCCGGATTCTTAATCTAGTGCTTGTTTATGGTTTGATTTCTCTAATCTTTCCATAATTTTGTTAATGTTTCAAGCATTTAGATTAATGTCTTATGTATTATTGTAAGCCTTTGGGCAAACACAACAATCCCTTGCTTAATTATAACCATTAGTTTGTTAATTTTGTTTGTAATGACACTTGGAAGTATTTTCTATGTTAATCTTTGATGATTAGTTTGCAACCTTGTTATTGTTGTTGATTTCTTGATTATAAGTAATTGTGTTGGATGATTAATATTTAGTTAGTTGAGATAGTTGGAAAATGAAGCTTAATTAATCATGTATTAGTAGACTTTAAACTTGGTTAACTAGTTTAGCTTGGTTAAAATGTGTGCACCATGATACTAGAAATGGTTAGTGGTTTAATAAAATGTAATTATTGTTAATCAAGAAAGCTTTCCATCACGTAAGGACCTTAACGGGTTAAATGGTGTTGTTATGAATTCTTGCCATGATTTGTTAGCTTAGTTAGTAGTTTAGGCCAAAATTGCTATCTTGGTGAATTTATGTGCAAGATTTGTAAAATGAACTCGGTTGTGATTTAATCTAGTCTATGCTTGTCTCGGTGGTTGCATTGTGTTTATCGGTGTCACTTTCCTTGATTAGGTGAGATTAGAAATCTCCTAACGGATGAGTAACTTATTTTTAAGAGATTTTCATAGACATTTATCAATTGCACGTTAAAGAACAATTTTAGGTGGTTAAAGTGTGTTTATCGTTTTAGCTTTCCGAATGATTGTCATGTTAGGATTCTCGAAAGGGATACTAATTGTCTTGAAAATGAAGAATTGGCCAAATGTTTCTAGTGGCAAAACCGACTTAATTCACATGCTTTGGTTGTGTATAAAGCAAGGCTATTTATCTACTTTCTTATTTGAAGTCTAGTATGTTTTATTAAGTATTAGTTGATGCTTACTTTAGTTTTTGTAAAATCAAACAACTTATCTTTCTTCCGTTAATTTAATGACAAAGGTTTTGTATTATTCCTCCACCCACTTCCTTGGATCGATACTTGGTTCTTACCGATACTTTACTACATATATGACGGGGTATACTTGCCTCTTTCGTGTGTGTTTTGATGTTAAAGTAATAATCACTTTTATAAATTTAAAACCGAATCGTGTGTTATTTCATTATAAAAATATGTATATACGCGCACACGTAAAGCCGAACGGCTGGTGCAGATAGGGTTTTCGCGACTTGTGAAAAATGGCAGCAGATGGGGGTATTTATACTGCTAAATGACCAAACTGCCCCTGCATCTCGCACGGGCATGCGACAGCTCGCAGGGTCGTGCGTATCCGAAATCGTTTAAGCCCTGCACGCTGATCTCGGCAATGCACTAGGGTGCAACTCGAGGTGCCGCCTAATACCCGCTTTCGCACGGTCGTGCGGTTTGTGGCACGGCAGTGCCATATCTGCAGATCAGATTTTTTTTGCAGAAAACAGTTTCAGCACCCTTTTTGGCCGTTTTTCGCCATTTTTACCATCCGCAAACTGTTCTAACATTTTTCCCACATAGAACCTTCGCTCGGCACGCTAAAATAAGTACAAACTAACGAAAACTACAAAACACACCTAAATTACGCTAAAACTAGAAAAACATAAAAGTGGACGATTTTACCCCTATAGTGCCAAAGACGCTCTTGCTACATTTTTAATCCATGAGTCAGTAGCGTAGACTCTCCTCCCCATACTTATGATGTGTGTGGGGCGTGGAGCTTGATAACCTCCACCGCCGACTCGATCGGCCCGGCAACGTAAAGCTTCAAACGGTGCCCGTTTACCTTGAAAATAACGCCGTCCGCGTTCTCTATTGCAACAGTCCCATAAGGAAAGACCTCTTTTACCGTGTATGGTCCTGTCCAATGTGAATGTAATTTTCCCGGAAATAAACGCAACCTCGAGTTGTAAAGAAGAACAAGATCGCCCGCTTGGAATTGTTTGTGGTCCTTCAAGCATTTGTCGTGCAATCTCTTAGTGCGCTCTTTGTACAACACGGAGCTCTCATAAGCGTGTTGTCGTAGCTCCTCCAATTCATGAATCTGAAGAAACCGGGCTTCACCACCGGTTTTTAAGTCCAGATTTGCGGTTTTTAGAGCCCACATCGCCTTATGCTCCAACTCCACCGGTAAATGACACGCTTTTCCGTATACAAGCCTAAAGGGAGTAGTCCCAATAGGGGTCTTGTAAGCCGTACAGAAAGCCCACAACGCCTCATCTAGTTTGTCCGACCAATCCTTGCGGTTTGCACCTATAGACCGCTCAAGGATTAGTTTTAGCCCCCGGTTTGTGACTTCCACCTGCCCGCTCGTCTATGGATGATAGGGCGTGGATAAACGGTGATGCACACCGTAGCGGGACAAAGCTTTTTCAAGCTGGGTATTGCAGAAGTGAGTCCCTCTGTCACTGATAAGCGCCTTCGGAGCGCCAAACCGGGCGAACAAACTTTTCAAAAATCTCACGACCACCCTGGCATCATTGGTGGGTAAGGCCTGTGCCTCCGCCCACTTTGATACATAGTCAACTATGACCAGGATGTACTTATTACCTCATGAGGGTGGAAATGGTCCCATGAAGTCTATCCCCCCAAATGTCGAAGACTTCACAAACTTGAATCCAGTTCTGAGGCATTTCGTCACGTGCCGATAAATTTGCCGCTCTTTGGAAGGCATCACACGCTCTAACCTAACTCTGCGCATCACGAAAAATAGTCGGCCAATAAAACCCGGAATCCAACACCTTCTTGGCGGTGAAATTAGCTCCATGGTGGCCTCCGGTAGGTCCCTCGTGACAATGGCGCAGAATATTGGTCGCCTCCTTCCCTGAAACGCATCTTCTGATCACCTGATCAGCACCAACCCTGAATAAGAAAGGATCATCCCAAATGTAGTGCTTGCCATCCAAAAATAATTTTCTATTTTGTTGGTGAGTCAATCCTTTAATCAGAATCCCGCAAGCAAGGTAGTTCGCAAAGTCGGTGAACCAATGTGACTCATCGCATATCTCAACACCCATCAACGACTCGTGTGGGAAATTGTCATTGATTGAATCCCAACGCATGTCCTCGATGTCTCCATGCTCCAACCGAGATAGATGGTCAGCCGCTATATTCAACGCACCCTTTTTATCTTGAATTTCGATATCAAACTCCTACAGCAACAAGATCCATCTGATGAGACGCGGTTTAGCGTCCTAATTGCTGAAAAGATATCTGATGGCTGCGTGATCAGTATACACTATTGTCTTCGAAAGCACCAAATACGATCTATACTTGTCAAATGCGAAAACAACAGCCAAGAGCTCTTTTTCAGTCATGGTGTAGTTCTCCTGAGCATCGTGAAGAGTCTTGCTCGCATAATAGATCGGGTGAAAGTGCTTTTCTTTCTTCTGACCCAGAACGGCCCCTATAGCATAATCGCTCGCGTCGCACATAATTTCGAATGGCAGACTCCAGTCAGGTGCCACTAAAATAGGGGTCTCAATCAACTTTTGCTTGAGAAGGTCAAAAACCCTCAAGCAATCATCTCAAAAGATAAACGGAGCGTCTTTCTCCAACAGACGGGTCATGGGCCTAGCGATTTTTGAGAAATCCTTGATGAATCGCCTATAGAACCCCGCATGACCAAGAAAGCTCCGTATCGCTCTCACAGAGGTGGGAGGCGGAAGTCGTGAAATAATGTCAACTTTAGCTGGATCGACCTCCAAACCAGCACGAGAAATCTTATGTCCCAGAACTATGCCCTCTTTCACCATGAAGTGGCATTTTTCCCAGTTGAGGACCAGATTCGTTTCGTCGCACCTCTTCAACATCTTCTTCAAATTTTCCAAACAATGATCGAAGGAGTCCCCAAATACCGAAAAGTCATCCATGAAAACCTCCATAGAATCCTCGATCATATCATGAAAAATTACAACCATGCATCTCTGGAAGGTCGCCGGTGCATTACACAACCCAAAAGGCATACACCGGTAGGCGAATGTGCCGAAGGGGCGGGTAAAGATAGTCTTCTCCTGATCCTCATGAGCAATAGGAATTTGGAAGTACCCTGAGAACCCGTCCAAGAAATAGTAATACAACTTCCCTGACAAACGCTCCAACATCTGGTCGATGAATGGAAGCGGGAAGTGATCCTTTTGAGTAGCATCGATGAGTTTGCGATAATCAATGCAAACTCGCCACCCAGTGACGGTACGGGTAGGAATTAGCTCTTTCCTATCATTTGCGACTACAGTAATACCACCTTTCTTGGGTACTACCTGCACTGGACTCACCTACACAGAGTCAGATATAGGATATATCATCCCGGCATCCAACAACTTGATCACTTCTTTCTTCACCACGTCTTGCATATTTGGATTTAAACGCCTCTGATGTTGTGCACACGGTTTGTACTCGTCTTCCAGCAGAATCTTGTGAGTACAAAAAGAAGGATTGATGCCTTTGATATCCATGATTTTCCACGCAATGGCTCTCTTATGAAGTCTCAGAACCTCGAGAAGCTAATTCTTCTCATCCTTTTTCCAATAATGCTGAAATGATGACCGGTAAGCGACACTCCTCATCCAGAAATGCATACTCGAGATGTGGCGGGAGTTCTTTCAACTCCAAAGACGGCGGATCTTCAATCAAAGGTTTTGCTTTCTCTTCTTCTATACGGCCAATTTCTAAAAACCGCTCCGAACTCTGGGAACCATCGTCACCAATCGGATAGACTGGCTGCTCGAAATCGTGGCCCTCCTGCGTAATGCCAATTAGGTCCACACACGATAGGCGTGTGTCCGAATCAATCTCTTCAATAGTGCCTTGGAAATGAGAGCGCACGCATGCGTCGACGATGTCGACATAATAAAGCATGTCATGGTGACTTTGCGGGTGTTGCATTGATGTATTAATATCAAATGTCACGTGCTCGTCATTTACTCGGAGCGTGATTTGGCCAGCTGCCACATCAACAATCGTCCTCGCAGTATTGAGGAACGGGCGCCCAAGTATCAAAGGCACTCTTGAATCTTCGTCCATGTCAAGAATAACAAAATCCACAGGGAAAACAAATTTATCAATTTTAACAAGCATGTTTTCAACAAATCCATGCGGATACTTGATTGAACGGTCTACCAACCAAATGCTCATTCTCGTGGGTGACGGCTCACCCAGATCCAGTTTAGTAAAAACCTTATAGGGCATAAGGTTGATACTCACTCCCAAATCAGCCAATGCATTACTGACAGACATGTTTCCAATCAAACAAGGAAGCGTGAAACTACCCGGATCTCCCATTTTCGTGGGCAGACGGTTTTGCAGAACGGCAGAACAAGTTTCATTCATCACCACACATGATATATCCTCGAGCTTCTGTTTATTCGAGAGGATGTCCTTTAGGAATTTCGCATACTTTGGCATCTGGGCCAAGGCTTCAACAAACGATATATTTATGTGTAGTTGCTTAAACAACTCAAGGAACTTACCGTATTGTTCTTCGTTCTTCTGTTTCTTCATCCTGCCCGGATAAGGTACTGGTGGAGTGTAATCTTTGACTGGCTCCTGGACTTGTGCTGTACTTGCTGGGCGTAGCCTGGCTTGCACCTCGTCCAGTGTGTCAGTCGGGACCGCTCCAGTGATCGGTGATGAGTCCGATATGTCGGGTCCGGTAGTCTTACCACTCCTGGTCATGATCGCATTCACATGCCCGCCCGGGTTTGGCTCTGTATTGCCCGGAAGACCACCTAGGGGTCTTTTAGACATCATCTGTGCCAGCTGACCAACATGGTTCTCGATATTATGAATCGAGGGTTTGTGACTCCTCATTTCTCCCTCATGGGATAGAAAACGATCCTCGCTCTGTTGGTGTCGTTTTTCTGCCAATTGATTTGCACTCGAGGAACTAGTAAGAAGCTGAGCCATCATATCCTCCAGCTTGGAACTAGATTGAGGTGCCTGCTGCTGGGAACTACTCCCAGTGCCCTGATTCTGATACGAATATGGACGCTGCTGGTAAGGTTGGTTGTATGGCTGAAATTGCTGACCCTGAGCCTGCGGTGGCGCTGGAGCGCGCTGAGTAAATCCCAATGGGTTTTGATTTCCCACATTCGCTCGCCACCCAAAATTTGGGTGATTCCTCCATCCGGGATTATAGGTATTGCTGTACGGGTTGTTCTGTGGCCTCGTCTGATTACTCAAAAAATCCACTTCTTCGTGGCCCTCATACACGACTCCCTGAAAGCACGCACCAGGCTCGTGTGACACTCCACACTGGTCACACCCCGAACCAACTTGCGCGGCTATCTGGGACTTATTGAATTTCGCTGCAAGAGCCGAGGTTTGTGCAGTAATGGCCGTGTAGTCGTCCACAGCGTGAACTCCTGCGCGAGGTGCTGATGATGATGATGTTTCCCGACCTCTATCTCCTTCGCAACGCAAGCTGGATTTCAACGCAGCTTTTTCAATGATATCATACACTTCATTCGGCGTCTTCGTTCCTAGATCGCCTCTTGCATTCACGTTTAATCGCTCCTGCGTGTTGTAACTGAGACCTTGATAGAACGTCAAGACCAGCTGTCTCTTGGAGAAGCCATGATGTGGAATATCAATCAACAAATCTTTAAATCTCTCCCAGGCCGCGTGCAACGACTCTCCCTTGTCCTGCCGAAAGGTCACAATCCGGTTTCTCAACTTGGTTGTTTTCTCAAGCGAAAAGTATTTTTGTATGAATAACTCCGCCAGCTCATTCCAGGTCCTGATGGACCCAGCTGGAAGTGACATAAGCCAAGCTCTAGCTTTGTCACGCAATGAGGATGGAAACAACCTCAACCGAACAGCATCCTCAGAAACACCTCTAATCCTAAATGTCGAGCAAACAGCGAGAAAAGCAGCGATATGTCTCCCGGGATCCTCATGCTCACGCCCGTCAAACTGTACCGAATTCTGCACCAGGTTAATAATACTAAATTTAATTTCAAATGTAGGTGCATCTATAGTAGGCTGTAGAATACTCGGCTCCAGGCCTGCCCCTCCGGGCTGATTCGAGTCATTCAAAGGTCGCTCGTCGTCCGCCATGATTGCGTTTCCTGCTGCCCCTGAGCCCTCGGCTTCAGCGGGTACCACCTGTTCCTGCTCACCAGCTGCGAGTAGCAGCGCTACCGCGCGGGATCTATCATGAATACGTCTCCTCAGATCGCGCTCGGGTTCGTCTGACGGCTCAACAGGATCGGGAGCGGGGGTTGAAGACATCAACCTGCAAACGAAAAATTGACATAATGAATATTTTATTAATATAATAATGTTTTTTTTTTGCTGAAATGAAACATAATATTATTTTAAATGGGCTGAAATATTTTATAAAAATCCGAAAATGGGCCCGAAATTTTATAAAAATTAAAGCAATAAAAATAATCGAATCGGCTAATGTAAAAATGATTTTTCTGAGCCGAAAACTCGAAAAATAAATGAATAGTGAGTTCGAATTCGAACAAATAAATGGACTAAAAATTTACAAGTGTACAAAATAATCACGAAAACGAATAAATTGAATTAAAACAAGAAATATTAACAAATAAATAAAACAAATAAACAATCACGAAAATATTCACAAAAATTAACAAGTATATACACCGATAAAAGAATGACTCGGGTCGTTCCTAAAGCTCACCACATTCCCCGACAACGGCGCCAAAAACTTTACGTGTGCGCGTATATACATATTTTTATAATGAAATAACACACGATTCGGTTTTAAATTTATAAAAGTGATTATTACTTTAACACCAAAACACACACGAAAGAGGCAAGTATACCCCGTCATATATGTAGTAAAGTATCGGTAAGAACCAAGTATCAATCCAAGGAAGTGGGCAGAGGAATAATACTAAACCTTTGTCATTAAATTAACGGAAGAAAGATAAGTTGTTTGATTTTATAAAAACTAAAGTAAGCATCAACAAATACTTAATAAAACATAATAGACTTCAAATAAGAAAGTAGATAAATAGCCTTGCTTTATACACAACCAAAGCATGTGAATTAAGTCGGTTTTGCCAGTAGAAACATTTGGTCAATTCTTCATTTTCAAGACAATTAGTATCCCTTTCGAGAATCCTAACATGACAATCATTCGGAAAGCTAAAACGATAAACACACTTTAACCACCTAAAATTGTTCTTTAACATGCAATTGATAAATGTCTATGAAAATCTCTTAAAAATAAGTTAGTCATCCGTTAGGAGTTTTCTAACCTCACATAATCAAGGAAAGTGACACCGATAAACACAATGCAACCACCGAGACAAGCATAAACTAGATTAAATCACAACTGAGTTCATTTTACAAATCTTGCACATAAATTCACCAAGATAGCAATTTTGGCCTAAACTACTAACTAAGCTAACAAAGCATGGCAAGAATTCATAACAACACCATTTAACCCGTTAAGGTCCTTACGTGACGGAAAGCTTTCTTGATTAACAATAATTACATTTTATTAAACCACTAACCATTTCTAGTATCATGGTGCATACATTTTAACCAAGCTAAACTAGTTAACCAAGTTTAAAGTCTACTAATACATGATTAATTAAGCTTCATTTTCCAACTATCTCAACTAACCAAATATTAATCATCCAACACAATTACTTATAATCAAGAAATCAACAACAATAACATGGTTGCAAACTAATCATCAAAGATTAGCATAGAAAATACTTCCAAGTGTCATTACAAACAAAATTAACAAACTAATTGTTATAATTTAGCAAGGGATTGTTGTTTTTGCCCAAAGGATTACAATAATACATAAGACATTAATCTAAATGCTTGAAATATTAACAAAACAAGCACTAGATTAAGAATCCGGAAGATAACGGAGCTAAACGACACAATGTGGCTTGAATCCGGGTGAAAGCTAATGCCTCCGGAGCCTGAAAATCGCCTGAAGAGCTCCCAAAATATCCAGAGTTACGAACATAATGTTTCTGCATGTTTTTTTATAACATTTAGCGATCGCACAGTCGTGCCAATAAAGTGCACGACCGTTCACTTTTTGAATCATTGGAGTTACTGTTCACCTTACCGCATGAAATCATCAGATCTTGACCGGTCTTCGATCTCGCATGACTGTTCCATTGGCAGCACGATCGTGCATCTTCGGGTTCTGTTGGCACAGACAACTGCACTGGTGGTGCAGTTCCGGGCTGGGCTTGATCGTCGGGTTTGCACGGGAGTGCCTCTAGTCGCACGATCGTTCCATTCCGATAAAGGCTTGCACCCCGGATCGCACAGGCGTGCACTGCCGGTCTTGGTTATGTTGTCGGATCCGCACGGTCGTGCCACTCATTGCACAACCGTGCCAAACGCCCAGGTCAGAATCTTCACAGAATGTTCGCAGCTTTGTCGTTTCGTCCGGAAAGTCCTCGTTTTCACTATCATCTTGTTTGGCATGTTGTTTTAGGCCTGTAAACAAAAGTATACCTGATTAAGTATCCGATTAACAGTTTTACGGCCGAAAACGCATAAAATGGGGATAAAATGGGGGACTAAAATATGTGTAAATTAGTGAATATTAAATCTCCCCACCCTTGCTTGTCCTCAAGCAAGCTAAAACTAAAATGAAATAAAAGCTAGAATCTAACAAGAACGAGAATTTACAAACTATCTACTAAAACAACTACAAACGGTTAGCCGGTTTTTCGAAAGACAACATCAATTGAATCAAACCAAACAAGCATATGCAAATATATGTAGATAACCAAAAAGCCGTGACTTCACTTTCAATTGACTTAACATGCTAATCTTCACACACCTCAGAATGTTCACATACACTCGGAAATATAATATTTAGGGATTTTTGGAAATTTTTATTAAATTTTAAACTGATCATAACATAGAGTTCTTGCATAGACTCGGTAATTGACGATAATGCCCTTTTCGTTAATAAAATGAGTTTTACACATCCTTTACATATCAAACATTTTTCTACTAATTTTATTTATTAAATAAGCTATTTTAAACAGTAAAGGCTGATCAAAATCTCAGATTTCCTTAATCAACCCGAATATCGTCAAATACCGACTTTTATGCGATTCAGGCTCATAGTATGGTTTAAAACCATATTTAGCACCTAAGACTTGTTACCTACAGATATTATGAATAAATTTTTATACTTAAACAGTAATTAAAAGTTTTGAACTCAGATTTCCAAAATTGGCCCTTTTAACATATGTGAAATGACCAAAATGCCCCTACGGTGCATAGTTTGGCCATAAATGATAAATTTCACATATATATGATATCTTACTGATATAAATTATTAAAATAAATATTTCTACTGATTATTTTAAAACAGAACCTTAGGTTTCTTTTTAACCTCTTTTATAAACTTTAAAATGACCAAAATACCCCTACGGGGATTAAATTGGTTTTAAATTCGTTTTGGGCATAATGGAAGGTATCCTACTGATATCACAACATATTTAAGGCATATTAACTTGTGAAACATGTTCATGACTCTTTTGGTTACCCGTTATGCATTTTTCGTGTTCGGTACGGTTTATGTAACTAGTTTGCATAAATTAACCGAAACGGGTCAAACCTTATCATTTTCACTTCAAAATTCAGAATGTGTTTAGTTTACCCATGTTATACAAGTCTCCATAATTTTCGGGTCTAAATCACATTCTAATCCGGTCTTCGCTTAATCTTGCGTTTTGAACCGTAAACATTTCCTTAAAACAAACCGGTCTAAGTTACAACTTAAATAAGACCCGTTAGGAATCTAATAGGTTAATAAAACCTTTGTTCCAGATTGAGAGCCCCGGTAGAGGTACTTGTGCTTGCTGATTTGAATATACGGCTGAGAATAAAATTACATTCTAGCTCAGGTAAATACTTTTAACTTATTTTCCCTTATACGGGCTTGGGATACGGTAAATTATTACCGCTTGGTCGGGTGTAGAAACCTTTTAATCGGAGATGATTAAATTGCATAATCCTGTTTTAATCAGCATTGCTTGATAACAAATAACATTGGGGGTTAATGACCGTGTCCTGGATATCCTTGGCTCATTTAAAAAGCGTAAATGGCCACAACTTAAGCACAGGGTGTAGGCATACACCTGCCTGTTGAGTATGTAAAAGATATACTCACTCGTGAGGTAACTTCTTGTGAGTTTATATTTGTGGTGTGTCGATTAATCTTGATCGGTTGTTTAAACTCCAGCCCTAAATGTTGGACAAACATGTAAATCTGATACAAGATTGTTATTAATATAATCGTCACAAGTTATAAAAGAATATTTGTGCCTTGTGCATTTAAATCAATTTTCATAAACACTTTTCAAAAGAGTCAGTTAATCGTATTTACCAGTGTAAACTGACATATTTTCCAAAAAGATTAAGTGACAGCTACTGTACGTAATTGGCTGGGAGCTCAGGGCGTTAATAAGGAATCTTGCAAGTTCCAAACGTCTAAAGTCTGTTGAACAGAGTTTATATTTCTGTTTTAAGATCCGCCTGTGGATCCATATACAACCGTTGTGTAATATTTTATTATACTTTCGAATCAGTTTGTATTATTATTACTTTAGACTTCCGCTGTGCATTGAACTGTGATTATTTGACTATGATGATATCAACTACTTCACGCTACTCCCCACCGGGCCCACCGGTAATACGTGGAAATATCGGGGTGTGTCAGGTTGGTATCAGAGCCAACATTGAGTGAATTAAACACTAACATTTTTGTGTTTAATCTCAATGACACAGTAGCACATTCCTTGACTCCCAAGTCTAGACTTGAAATAGGAATGATCTCATCCCTTTTATATGTATGCATAGTTTTCTATATTTATGTACCTCAGGATCGTGTCGCCGAGCAAAGCTGCCATTGGTGGAAGCTCTCAAAACCCGAAGACTAAGAATATTAAGCTTCATACCATAGCTCGAATAAGCGTATGACCAGTATGGAGAAAGGACCTTTTGAACCCATTAACCATATTTCAAATTCTGTACCCAAGACTTTTGAAACTTGTAGGATCGTTTGCACGACCAAAACGAGTCGTTCAGAAGAGTTCTAATCAATACGAGAGGCGGAAACAAACGTATCGACTTTGAATCAGTTTGATTTACACACAGAATCACTTTAAATGTCTTGTATATTGATTTGACACGATTACAGATCAAACGACACGTCAGCAGCACTTCGGCTCTGGAATCAGCAACTGTTACAAATGATTTGAAAGCTCAGGTATTTATAAGTGAGGCATTTCGTACGAAATGGTCTCTTCCATTCCGTACGAACTGGTCCAACACATCTACAATCCAATAAACTAGCCTACCGAGCTCCATTCTATCCAAACTAGATACAAAACTCGATACAAGACGAAGTCGACAAACATATGCACCAACAGACTCCCCCTTGGATGTTGATGAAGTCTTTAGTGTCGAGTCTTCGGTATGTCACATCTTCAGTCTTTATCAGTCTTCGCGCTCTTTCCAAAGTGTCTGACAGTGTAAGCATCCTATCTCTATCTTCTTTCATCAGCTTCTATACTCCCCCTTGAATGTTGATCTAATCTTCAATCTCCTCTGTCTCGTTCATTCCTAGAATCTTAATCCTGGCTCTATCTTTAACAAACTTTCAGGATCAGAAACTGGCTCTTGCATCTTCAGACTCCCCTTTGCTAGCAGACTCCCCCTTTAGTTGATCCGGGATCGTAATCTGTCATAGCATTTCCACAGGTTCAGGTCGTCTCCTGGCTCTTCGTAGCAATAGGATCTGGAATCTGGCTCAAACTCTGCTTAGCTATAAGAATCGAAACCTGGCTAACCTGCACAGTCTCTTCCTCAAAAAAAAATTCACAAATTTAATAATTTGACAAATTTATAAATCACTTGCAGGTATCGATCAAAATGATTTAACATTTTAAAATCTTTGATAACCACTTGAAAGAATATCATTTTTTCTTTTTAAAACAAACTTTCCCAAACCAGCTGTTCTTCATGTTTAACATTCAGAATTTTGAAAATCAGCTTTTCATCATCAGTTGTCGCAAATCTTTTTGTATTTTTGTTTTTAATGAAATGCAGTAAAGAAATATTTACAAGCAATATTTTTGTGAGTTTGTCTAAGAGGATCATATCAGTTTATGAGACAAATCACTAGCACCATTAAGCTTTAAACATTTTACGATTCACATAGATTGACGATATTGTTGTCCTCTTAAACTCAATCTAAAAACTTTCGAAATGCTTACCGATACGTTAAGATATATTAATTTTGCTCTAAATTCTTATGGACCCCACGATCTCAGCATATCCCCTCATCATGCAATACACTGACTCAAGTAATGCCTTTAAACTTTCATCAACTGTGATATGTGCGAAAAACAACATAGAATGTTTAAACATTAACAATCAGGTCGATCTTTCGATACGCAGAGAAAGTCCAATGTTTAAACAAAATAAGGAATAAAAACAAGTTGAATATGTTTAGATCTTAACCACCAGTTCGATATTCACATATACGCAGAGGTGATCCAAGATTTAAACAAAACACCAAGAAAAATAAAGCAGAACGTTCAAACACTAACATCCAGTTCGATACTCACGTATACGCAGAGGAAGTCCAATGCTTAAAAAAAATAAAGAAATCAAACAAGTTTAAATCTTTGCAAAATGAAATGCACAATCACAATGACTTTTTCAGCAAGTTGTGAAAGTTCACAAACTGACCGGTTTTTATGCTCTTTTAGCATTCAGCGATTACTGAGTAGGTACACAGTCACGAAGGATAAAACTAAGTACTATGCTTTCAACCGCGTTTCCCACTAGAACTAGACTTTTTCATTTAAGTTTGTATCGTTATCGCAAATCTACTAGTCTAGCTGAGCCTATCGTCACATCTTTAGTGAGACCGTTTATCACATTTAACTTTCCATTTCTTTAGCGTATTGTGACAGTCTAACTGATGTACTATCATTTCCTCTTTTTCACAACAAAACTCATTTTTTATTTTTATCATGTTTTTGACTTTTTCAAATTTTCTAATGTTTTTGGATTTTCTGAAATTACTTACTCCCCCTAAAATTCAAAACCATTTAAAGAAAATTTGACAAACCGATGTGAATTACTTCAATTCGCCATCCATTTGGCATAAACAATCAGAACTCCCCCTGACAACAAACTATATTCCCATTATGATTTCAAAACACTTAAGTTTGTTTTAATCAAATGGTTTTTCCGGAAAATTAGTTTGTGGGGTTTCATCACTTTGTTTTCTCAACCACTAGTATGAAAGTTAAATCAGGTTCAACTTAATGACCTTGATTAACCACTTTTAGGTTCTCATCAATCATACCACTTGTATGTATATAACAATTTTCAAGGATGAGAATACCACTTGTAGATCGAAATATCACCATTGTGAATTTCTCAAGAAAGATGCCGATTCCTGCTCCACAATTACCAACTAGGAAGCTCCGGCAAGTCAGGATTTTAAGTAGAAAATGCTGTCACCCAAGCCTGACCAGCCTTGGGTGTTCCCGAGTTCTTTTCACTCGGTGGGTAACTCCACCTCTTTGATTCATAAAATTCTTTTGCTCTTTTTACCTTTCCGTCAACCATCTTCCTAAAAATATATTTCACATTTCCATTAAAGGCCTTTTCAGCATCAAAATATTCTTTACCAGGGAAGAATTGATCTGAAATCTCAATCTTTCCAACTTTTGATTTCGAATTATCTTTTGACAATGGTGGAAAGTTTTCATCGTTCATTTCTGGAACGGAATTCTTATTACTTGACACAACAGATGACTCCTCTGACTTTGACGAATCAGATTCATTGTCAGAACTACTCTCTGATTTAACAACCCATTTTTGTTTGTTTAAATCGACTCTTCTTTTGTAAAAACGTTTCGAACTTTCACCAACTTCGAAAATTGAATTTTTGAACTTTTTAAAACTTTCTGTTGGTTGTTCTGTTTTATCAACACATTTTTCTTTTATCTTTGAGTTAGAAGAAACTCCCTGTTTTGTGTAGATTGGCTTTGGGCAATTCCAAGCGATGTGTCCAACCTCTTGACATTTGAAACAGGTTCTTCTTTCAACTCTCTTCTCAGATTCATTCACCATATTCTTTTTCTTTTCAGCAAGAAACTATTTGTTTGACTGTCTCTAGAATGGTTTCTTCTCTTCTTCTTCTGAACTTGTCCCTGAAACAAATTTAGTTTTTGATTTATAATTTTTCTCATTTTTATAATTTTCAGGTGGAATAAAACCCAATCCTTTCTTTTTGAAATTACTGTTATGGTTTGGTTTCTTTCGATAACCTGAACCAGAACTGTAACCCTTTTTCTTGTTCAATCTTTGTTGAACTCTTGAAGTGTACTTCTTATGTTTTTCATTAAGATTTACATCTTTTATTTCAGAAATATTAATTTCTATTAATTTGAAAACCTTGTTTATCATTTTAGTTTTGACACTTCTTATTGGAAATTCTTCATCAGAAAATAATTTGTCAGAATCATTCAAAGTATAAGCTACTTTGAATGTTTCGTCATTCAATTTATTTTTCGACATCAGAAATTCTTTATTGTACCCGTTTGACCGGTGAACTCGGACTCTTGTCTGATGAACTCGAACTTTCAGATTTAGACTCCGACTTTGACTCTTCATCCATATCCAAAACCTGATCGACCACTTTCTTTAATAACTCAGACTCATGATCAATGTCAGACGTTGTGAATGTGACGTCAATGTTGTCTGGTAACTCATCAATGGTTTCAGACTTTAGCTTTATGTTGACTGCCTTTTTTAATTGTTCCTCATTTGGCTTTCTGGGAGAATAACTTTCCTAGATCGGAGGCGGACACTTGTTATACTTGACACTTTGTTTCTTACCAGTATCCTCTTCCGTCTTTTTATCTTGAAAAGCTTCAAGACCTTTAACAGTAGGATAAACTCTATCAATCAAATAATCAGAAGATGTATAACTCATTAGCAATCATCTGATTCTTTCATTCTCAATCCTTTCAGTCTCCAACTCCTGTTTCAGCTTTGCACAATCTTCAATATACTCATTGATGACCTTCTGCTTAGTCATTAATGTTGAAATCATCATCGTTTCAGCAGCTCCCATTTCTAGGTTTGTTTTGTTCAAACTATCAACCGTTCTATTCAGCACATCATATGATTCTTTTACATACTTCACATCAAACAACAATTTTTCTTTCAACTCTTCTAGTTCACGATACTTCTTGTCTTTATCCTCACAATCTTTGCATGGTTTCAAACATTTCAGACAAGGTTTCGTGATCTCAACGATCTTTTCAACTTCGACTATTTTTTCAACTTCGACGATTTTTTCAACTTCAACAATTTTCTCAACTATTTTCTCAATCACCTTTTCACTCATTGGTTCTTCATCAAATTCTATTTTTACTTCACTTTCTTCAACTTCGGCTTTTTCTCTTTCCATCTGAACTTGAATCTGTTCTTCAGCAATCCTTTTTGCTTCCAATTCCTTCTCCAGTCTAGCAGCCTTTTTCTTATTCAACATCTCGATCTTATCTGCAAAAAACAAATTAAAACTAAATGAGTCCAAATTTTGTCTTGCTGTATTAATATATTCTTCCTCATCATCAGTATCTTCATCACTTTCTGATGATCTGAAAATCTTCTCTCTTTTTGGCTTAGATTTGATTAACTCTTCTTCCAAGATTCGAGCAACAAATGCTGAATCAGCAGGAACGTATTTGTCCCAGCTAAATCCCTCTGCCAATCTTTCATCATCTTGATTTACTAGATAAGCTTTCTTCTTTCCATCTTCAATAGCACGAGATGATGACGATTGTTGAGCAATCTGATGATAAATCGCTTTTCGATGATAATCGTTATTTCCAAACGGATCTTGTCTTCCTGTTGCTTCTTTGTTTGTACACTCTCGTTTAAAATTCCCCTTTTCTCTGCAACGAAAACAAGTAACCTTTGATTTATCAAACCCTAACGGAGATGTTGCAGCATCACGAAGATCATCTCTACCAGTGATTTGTTTGAATTTTTCTGCTCTTCTTACAGCACTGGCTAAACACCACTTGAGGTCCATCAACTCAAGTTCCTCAGGATCAATCTGGTCATAATCCTCTTTAGTGAGCATTGGATTTCCAATTCTTCCAGAAACTAAGCTTTTATAAGATTCTAACATAGTAACAAGTGATGCCATGTGTTGCTTAGCCATTTATGGAGAGAGATTTTGACCATTTTGTATGTTTAATGTCACATTGGATTGCAGATTTGTTGAACTCTGTCGTTGAGAACTTGGTGTTGAGAAATTCAGATCAAAACTTGAATACGATGACGAATATCCACCACTCTGAGTTGTAGTGCTAACATTTGTTCCGGAAGTACCATCAGCACTGAATGCAGTCTTAATTTTCGGACTCGGAGTAGTCTCAACTCTGCTTCCTCTATAGTATAAACTATCATCTTGTTGAGCATTTGGATTATTCATGATAGCGGTTTTCTGAACATCCAATTCATGTTCTTCGATCTTCTGTATGAACTTACACAAATTCATGCTTTCAGATTTTCTCATATGTTTTAAAATCAACAGATAAGTTCCCCATTTATCTTGTGGAAACGCATCAGATAGCTTATCAACCCATTCATTATCTTCCTTTTTGATCTCTAATCTTTTAATTTCCTGGACAAGATGACAATATCTATCGATAGTCTTCTTAGTCGTTTCACCTTTATAAGCTGTAAACATATCAAAATATTTCTTTAGTAATGCACATTTATTTTTTATCATATAAGCACTTCCCTTAAACTTTTGAATCAACGCCAACCAAATTGATCTAGCAGTGTCCTCATGTTGAAGCAAAACAAAGATATCTTCTTTTACCGCTTGTTGGAGAATGCTAATCATCATTTTTTCACTGGTGTATTTTAACTTCTCAGCCGCTGAATAATCACTTAAAGATTTTACATTTCCACGGTCATCTGTCGGTTTAACGTAATCTTTGTCCAACGAAACCCATGCATCAAACTTATAAGCTTGCACCCAAGTTTCAAAACGATTTTGCCATCCTTTAAAATCCTCGATGTACATAAGCTTTGGAGGCTTTTGAGACATTCCCGTTTCATTTTCAATTTCAAGAGTCTCGGCAACTGTAATTGGAGCAGCTGGAGTAGTAGCAAACGCGTTGTAAAACTCTTCTTCCATGTTTCGGTGTTGAAAGTTCACAAAAACACAATGTTCAAGCGAATTGGACTTTGATACGAAATGACTTTGGTGCGAAATGTTTTTTTGATGCGAAATGTCCCTTTTCAAACGAACTGGTGATGATTTTGTCCAAATCATGCGAAATGGACGTTCAATTCAAGCGAAATGGCAACTTTCAAGCGGAATGGGTCCAATCCGTGCGAAATGAAGGTCTCAAGATGCAATTTCGTGTGAAATGGGAGGTCACAAGGTTCAATTCATGCGGAATGGGGTTCACAAGGTTCAATTCGTGCGAAATGAGGTTCTGATTAACACGAAATGGGCTATTTCGTACGAAATGCTGCTGATGTCACACAATCGAGTGGATTTTTAACAAATTGATCAAGATTTAGGCCGATTTTAAGTCTGATTCTTTCAAGTATTGTTTAAAACTGTGTTTCACACGTTACATGTGAAATTCAATCCATTTTAACCGTAAAATCTTGTTTAATTTTGAAAAATGTTGTAAAAGAAGGTGTAGAAGTCAGAATTTTGATGAAATCAAGCTGATTCGGTAAGAACTCTTCCTCCTGAGCTCTGATACCACTTGTAGGATAGTTTTCACGACCAAAACGAGTCGTTCAGAAGAGTTCTAATCAATACAAGAGGCGGAAACAAACGTATCGACTTTGAATCAGTTTGATTTACACACAGAATCGCTTTAAATGTCTTGTATATTGATTTGACACGATTACAGATCAAACGACACTTCAGCAGCACTTCGGCTCTGGAATCAGCAACTGTTACAAATGATTTGAAAGCTCAAGTATTTATAGGTGAGGCATTTCATACGAAATGGATAAGAGCCATTTCGTGCGAAATGGGCAATGGCCATTTCGTACGAAATGGTCTCTTCCATTTCGTGCGAACTAGTCCAACACATCTACAATCCAATAAACTAGCCTACCGAGCTCCATTCTATCCAAACTAGATACAAAACTCGATACAAGACAAAGTCGACAGACATATGCACCAACAAAACTTCAAATGAGAAGTCAACATCGGAGGAGTTCATACCAGTTGTCCCTGAAGATCCCGCTCCAAAGATAATACCTATGGACCCAAAGGGCTCATATTTCTTACCTCCAAGTCTTGGAATCCCAGACTTGGAATATACCTGTCCTGACCTTATTCATGATTCATATTATTCATTAACCATAGAATCCTTGGAATTCCATTTTTGCAAAGATTCCTAATATAGAAGATTTCGACTACCCACAAGAACCTTCTGTACCCGTATCGCACTCAGGGAACCAAGGAGAAAACTTTCAGAAATAGAATGAAGAAGGAACTTCCTTGTTATATTTCATTTCTATAGTAGTCCCTATAAGGACATATAGATCTTTTAAGTCCCTGCGTGGGCAGATTTCCTTGTTTAAAGACCCGTTTAGGGCAATTATTGTGATTCTTTAGGACTTACTATGAAAAGTTTCCTTTTTGAAATTTACTTTGGTCTTAAACAGTATACGTATGTATTATGTCTTAAATCAGAACGTCATTTCAATTTATGATTGCTCTGCCATTATATCTCAAAGAAAAATCTTAAAGGTATAACCTAGCCTATATGTCATTTTCGACATAGCTAAAATGGTAAAGCCTTTTTAAGATAATAAATCATTGTTAACACCTAAGAACGTGTTAGCACTCCTGACAAGTGTGGTTCGAGAAAATCACACCAGTCATCCTTATATTGGATTCTTCCAATTTCCTGATTCAGCCTAATGATCTAGAAATCATGGCTTATATCATCCAATAAGATGATCATATTAGAAACATCCATTAGTGATGAAATGCCTACGGGCTATATCTATTGTCCTAAAAGACAGTTGTAATCTTTGACTCCCTTTCAAGAAAGGTAATGAGCTGTGTTCAAACCTTAATGCCTCGATCCTATAAGATCATGGCTTATAAATTCAAAATTGTCCTCATGACAAGGCCTTTTGTGCCATTTCAATATCCTTAATAGTTTATAACTGGATATTATAATGAAAAGTTTAAAATAAACCTGATTACCAAATCAACCAAATATGGTCTATTTATACCATGGTTAATGAATCATTGAAGATGATGGTTCCAAAATAGACTTCTAAACAAAATTATTGACAATTGTTTTATAGAAGACAAGCTTCAGCATGCCTAAATCAGAGGAGGTTAACAGTCATTCCATTATGAGGAATGACAATACAAGGATGAATGTAACGGCTGCGGATTTACAGACAATGATAGATAATGCTGTCACTCGAGCCATTGACAGACAGTTCAAAGAATCAAGTGGTACTCGCAGTGGGACCCAATCCATGCCTCACACAAAACCACCTTCTAAGACACATACGTCTTATAAGAATGATTCTCATCATTCTTCAAATCAGAAAAGTGTTCCATCCAGACAAATTGTGCTCAATCAGGAGCCACGTGTTAAGACCCGCTCTTATAAGTACTTTGTCTCTTGCAAACCAAGGGACTTTACAGGAGAAAAAGGAGCCATCGATTGTATGACATGGCTGGATGAGATGGACACTGTGGTAGACATCAGTGGTTGTGCAGAGCAGGATATTGTGAAGTTTGTTTCACAATAGTTCAAAGGAGAAGCTTTGGCATGGTGGAGATCATTGATCCAAGCCACGAAGAAGATTCTACTTTATAACTTGTCTTGGGATCAATTTGTTGCACTGATCAAGGAAAACTTCTGTCCTCAGCATGAGGTAGAAAGGATAGAAACAGACTTCTTGACTCTAGTCATGAAGAATTTAGATTGTCAGGCATATGTGACAAGTTTCAACACTATGTCCCGCCAAGTTCCCTATTTAGTCACCCCTGAACCTAAACGCATAGCGCGTTTTATTGGAGGCCTAGCACTAGAAATTAAGGTAAATGTTAAAGCATCTAGGCCTACCACATATAGGTCTGTGGTGGACTTATCCTTATCTCTCACTTTAGATGCAATCAGGAATAAGTATGTCAAGACTTCTAGCAAGGGAAAAAGGAAAGGAGAGGAGGAAAACTCTCATCAATCTAACAAGAAGAAAAAGGGAAGCTCTGAGCACAGGAAAGATTCCGAGTTTAGGAAAAACTTGAGTCAGTCTAATAATAGACCTAAATGCAGTAACTGCAGGAAGCAACATTCTGGAAAATGTACGATCGACCCACGTGCTAAACTGTGTGGAATTTGCAAGACCAAGGGTCACAAGACGTTAGAATGCAAGGAGTTGAAGAACGCGACTTGTTACAATTGTAACGAGGAAGGGCACATCAAAACCAACTACCCAAAGCTTGCAAAGAAGCCTGAAGAGGCCAAGAAAACAAACGCGCGAGTCTTCCAGATGAACGCCCAGGAGATAGTGCAGAATGATAACGATATAGCAGGTACCCTTCTTATCAATAAGGTTTATGCTAAGAATTTGTTTGATACTGGCACAGATAAGTCTATTGTGGGCAATAAATGTTGTGAGCTATTGAATCTATCTATTAGAACTCTAGACATAGAGATAGAGGTAGACTTGGCCAATGATACTTTAGAGACTGCTTCAACAATCTTAGATGGATGTTTTATATCTATTAGGAATCACTCTTTTCCGATGTCCTTGTGATGAGCTTTCAAGATATCCAAAATCATCAAATATGATAAAGACAGATGTGATATTTTGATCCGCTGTCAAAAAAGGTGATGGACTAGGTCCAAGCCTTAAATGCCATTGATGGTCCTTTTGTGACCTAGGATAAATATAATTTATATATATTCAAATAACATTCCTTAGGAATGTCCGTACTATATTAGCCTGTATGGTTTAATGATACCATGGTTAGTATATGTTAAGTCATCAGGATGATGAATAGTTGTTGTAGTGCAACTAAGTAATTGTTTCATTTGGTGTTAGGGACCAAGTTTCGAGTATGACAAACTCGGATAAGACAACCGTCAATCGCGCCATTAATGATGCGACACATGCTAATGATGCTACAATTGTGAACCTCAAAATTAACAAAGATGTTCTCCAAGCTATGATTGACGCAACTGTTGGAAAAGTTGTGAGAAAGGTCATGAAAAAGTTCAAAGAGCCCAATGCTACTTGCTCCAAATCCCATTTAAAACCACACTTCCTTACTCACGAAAAGGATCTTGTACATGCCTCGGATGCAAAGAATGAACTAAAAAGGAAAGAGGAGGAAGATAACTCCGAGACTTCTAAGAAAAGGGTAAGCTTGAGCTTAATAAGGTCCAACAAAAGTCCAATAAGAAACCTGTATGCAAGACCTGCTGTAAAAGACACTGGGGGTAGTGTCGAATGGGTCGAAAGCCAAGACCGTGTGGCATCTGTAAAAGCACCGGTCATCATTCGCTTGAATGTAGGGACATAAAGGATGCAGTCTGCTTCGGCTGTAACGAGAAAGGCCACATCAAGACTACATGCCCTAAATCTGTCAAGGGAAATGCGGCTAAAGATAGAAAGCCTAAGAATGAAAGCGCTTAAACTCTCCTGATGGATGCCAGAGGTAGTTCATATCAATAATGACATCAGGTACATTCCTTATCATTTATCAGTAATATAAATGCTAAGAGTTCTGTTTTGATTCGGGTACCAATAAATCCTCCATAAATTGTAAGTATAGCAAACTTTTAAAATCTTCCATGAGAACCCCAGAGATTAAGTGTAAGGTAAAACTTACAGACGAAAATCATAGGAACCGTTTCTTCTGTTCCTGTCAGAAATCTTCGTTCGTAAAGTTATAGAGTACTCTCTCCAGATGGAGTACGTCGGTATATGTTAGTATTGTTATCCCATGGATTTCTATCAACTGTGAATACCGGATTGTATGATAAAAGCGCCATATGAGGATTGGTGTATCTTGATATATTCCATAGATTGCTTCCATGCCTAATCAGTATGGAGGTTTAATGCATGGAACCACTGAGATATCCCGATGGTCATGTTGTACTAAAGCCAGCTAATGGTATTCAAAGAAGATATCCAGAATAGAAATGCCCAAGTATGTGTCACTGATTAAGGTATCCATGGATTCATAAAGAAAATGTGTCATTTGTCTGACACAGGCAATGATAGTAGAACTGGGGCTTGAGATTTGGGAAAAATCTCTGTAATCTCCTTGTGTCTTGACTATCTTATCCAAAGAAGTACCATGTTTACCTCCAAAGACTAGTACAGTTAAATTAACATCCCGCTAGGGCCGCATTATTGTGAAATCTCCATGACGATTAGTACCATCATTATTGGAAGAATCGAAACTCTAATTAAGTGAGTTTTAAGATAAAGGTTCATAAAGCCTAATTCGTAATTCTAAGAGCTCCGATATTATTAATTAAGAAAGACGGTTCATTATGCTTATGCATTTTTTACCGCAACCCTACTTAGGCAACAATTAAAAATCGCCATCAGCTGCCCAGGATCGTCGATTTGTTCGATAAACTATAAGGATTAGCTATTCCTTAAGATTGGTTTTAAGCAGTAGTTGGAATAACTATCTCACCTTAAATAAGCTTCTCTATAATAGTTGTGATATAAGTATCAAGGCTGCTCCTTAGGAGACCTTGTATTGATGGAATGTCGAACGTCCATTTGATGGACAAAATAGTGGTAAATCCAATTATCAGGATCTAAAAGTCACCCTGGAGACGACGGATAAGACCATATAAATTATGATCGTCTGGCAGTAATCAGCGGAAAATCAATAATTGATGAAAGTCGCAAACCTCTTAGGTTCTTGTTAAGGAATAAGATTCCACAGAAAGAATCCCCCTTGAAGGGTGTGCTGGAATTTTAATATAACATACTAGTTAAGCTCTGGATATATAGGATCATTCGAGGAAATCGAATATATCAAGATTGGTAGCCTATAAGCTAAAACATACCTAAGGAGCTTGATGGAAATCAATGTGTCCCACACTAGTGATTTAAGGATATGTTTCGCCGATAGGTCGAGAAGCATTATCGCATAATGATATGCGGATTTATGGTTTGATAAGAAACCCATATCGATTAAGGATCGACAGGTTAAGAAGCTCCGAAAGAAAGTATGTACCTGTTATATAGGTCAACTGAGATAACCTTAGAGGCCCAAATATGCTATGGAGGTTAAGACCATTATACGACAAAGTACTTCCATTATTTTTAGCAAATCTCGAGGTCGAGATTTCTTTTAAGGGGGTGAGGATGTAACACCTCGTAAAATCACGTCCAATGATGTGTTGACATGTGTACTAAACCTTAATAAAGTCAAATGTTGACTATGAGGGACTAATTTTGTGAAAAATAAAAAAACCTTGATTATAGAAGGACTGGAATTGTTAGCATGCTTAAAATAAGTTTATGAATAACCTCTTACGGTATTCATTTTCACAAATGAGCCGCTTGTTGATCGAGAGTAGCCGTTTGCATAAATAATTGAAAGTTTGCTCAACGAGGGGTTAAAAGCGTCAACATGTTAATTCTTACCTCTCGGGAATGCCAATTATTGGCCATCTAAGGTTTTTATGCCTTTAAGTGACGATACGCGCAACTTTGCAAGTTTAAGGGGGTAAAAGTGTCAATATGTTTAATTATACCTCTGAATGACCTTTTTACGAACCCGAAGCATCGTGATGTTTAATAATACTCTCAAGAATGCCTAATATGGATTAGATAAGGCTTCGATGCTATTAAACAATGGTATGCGCAAGTTTGCGCATTAGAGGGACTATTTGCGTAAAACTGCAAATGTATACCGAAATGAATAGTATCGAACTTTCCGGAATATGATCATAAGTTAAACATGCCCTAAATATCCTTTATATAGCTTATAAATAGGCTTAGAGGTGTTTGGTGTGCAAAAATAAACTTATTTGATCAACAGGGACCAAAAGCCTCAAAAAGTGCATAAGTTTGCATTTTCGCGCATATCTTACATTCTGAATATATCCGGACATCCAAAAATTTATGTAATCATTAAAATATTTTATTTTAGTGATTGGCATGATAAAATTCTATTCGTCACGTAATTTGGATCGTTTTTCGCATCCGTTCGTGTTTCGTCGTAATTAACCGAACAACGCAACCGTACGACCAAACGAACCGACATCTGAGATGTTTTTTGAGCATGTTTCATGTTCTCTATACTTTAACTTCATTTTAGAGTCTTGAAATGAGGTTAACGGGCCTTAAACGTGTCAAAAATGGCATTAATCATGTGCAGGGACCAAAGCTGTCATTTCTGAAACATGTTGTTGAGTTCCCAGGCGGACGCGGGCCACGTAAGAAGTAGGCCCTGCCTACGCGGGGCGTGAGAGCCCCTAGACCTGTTGAAATCAGTTTTTCATTTACAGCAGCTGGTTTCTGGTTTTACACTTGGTTTTCTTCATTCTATGGGCATGTTTTGGGCACCCATAGTATTGAAATTCAGTGGGTAACACATGTAGGGTCTTGATCAAAGCACGGGTTACGAGAAACGATCGTAACAGTTCTTGAAATCCTATAAATACCCACTTGTTTTTGCTCTCATTTCACACTTGATCTGAATTGCTCTAAGTTGAAGCCTTATGCTTCATACCTGAGTATTCTAGATCAATTTCTTCCTTGCTTGGACCCCTTGTAAGTCCCCTCTTATGGCTAGTTATTTTTATTTGGCTTAAAAGCCGAAAAGTCAAGCGTTTGCGATAAACGCTTTGACTTTTAAACGGTCAAGCCATTGTTCGCAACGAACATGGCTACGTGATCGTACTTAGGTAGGTATTAAACCCTCAAAAGGGCACCTCCTAATTACCACGTTTTCTTAGTTAATTGTCGGGTCAAAGTAATTAAAATAAAAGTCAAACGAGTCGTTTTTAAATAAAGTCAAAACTAATGATGTAAGAGCAATAAAATCAGTTTTGTCACTTTAAATAACTTGGTAAATATTAATTGAACATGTCTAGGCATGTTCAACCCGACAATTCTAAGTTTAGGCTCGGTTCGCAACCGAAAGTCGCAAAAGTTGACTTTTGCTTTGACTTTCAGTTCTGACCCGAGTTAGCTTAGTTTAGATATGCCTTAGGGTTCCTTTAGGACCATATTTCATGTTAGTATAACCCTCTGAGATTATACTATATGGTTCCTATTAAATCTGATTCATATGCATGTTTCCGTTAATTGCTTAATTGTTGACCATTATGCCCTTTTGATATAAAACGAGATTTTTGAAAAAGTGAGAGGACAAAAACCTTTATTACTGATCTATAAGCATGTCCTAAAAATTTGACATTAGTTTATGGTCTAAATTAGGAGTTATGCTCGATATCGTAAATTGAAGGATTTTTATTAATTAAACGGCATTTTCGGCATAAAACCTACTTAAACCTAAATTTTGACACCAAACTTTCTACCCACTGATTTAATATAATATTTAGAGATTTTTGGAAATTTTTATTAAATTTTAAACTGATCATAACATAGAGTTCTTGCATAGACTCGGTAATTGACGATAATGTCCTTTTTATTAATAAAATGAGTTTTACACATCCTTTACATATCAAACCTTTTTCTACTGATTTTATATATTAAATAAGTTATTTTAAACAGTAAAGGCTGATCAAAATTTCAGATTTCCTTAATCAACCCGAATATCGTCAAATACCGACTTTTATGCAATTCAGGCTCAAAGTATGGTTTAAAACCATATTTAGCACCTAAGACTTGTTACCTACTGATGTTATGAATAAATTTTTATACTTAAATAGTAATTAAAATTTTTGAACTCAGATTTCCAAAATTGGCCCTTTTAACATATGTGAAATGACCAAAATGCCCCTACGGTGCATAGTTTTGCCATAAATGATAAATTTCATATATATATATGATATCTTACTGATATAACTTATTAAAATAAATATTTCTACTGATTATTTTAGACCAGAACCTCGGGTTGCTATTTAACCTCTTTTATAAACTTTAAAATGACCAAAATACCCCTACGGGGCTTAAATTAGTTTTAAATTCGTTTTGGGCATAATGGAAGGTATCCTACTGATATCACAACATATTTAAGGCATATTAACTTGTGAAACATGTTCATCACTCTTTTGGTTACCCGTTATGCATTTTTCGCGTTCGGTACGGTTTATGTAACTAGTTTGCATAAATTAACCGAAACCGGTCAAACCTTATCATTTTCACTTCAAAATTCAGAATGTGTTTAGTTTACCCATGTTATACAAGTCTCCATAATTATCGGGTCTAAATCACATTCTAATCCGGTCTTCGCTTAATCTTGCGTTTTGAACCGTAAACATTTCCTTAAAACTAACCGGTCTACGTTACAACTTAAATAAGACCCGTTAGGAATCTAATAGGTTAATAAAACCTTCGTTCCAGATTGAGAGCCCTAGTAGAGGTACTTGTGCTTGCTGATTTGAGTATACGGCTGAGAATAAAATTAAATTTTAGCTCAGGTAAATATTTTTAACTTATTTTCCCTTATACGAGCTTGGGATACGGTAAATTATTTCCGCTTGGTCGGGTGTAGAAACCTTTTAATCGGAGATGATTAAATTGCATAATCCCGTTTTAATCAGCATTGCTTGATAACAAATAACATTGGGGGTTAATGACCGTGTCCTGGATATCCTTGGCTCATTTAAAAAGCGTAAATGGACACAACTTAAGCACAGGGTGTAGACATACACCTGCCTGTTGCGTATGTAAAAGATATACTCACTCGTGAGGTAACTTCTTGTGAGTTTATATTTGTGGTGTGTCGATTAATCTTGATCGGTTGTTTAAACACTGGCCCTAAATGTTGGACAAACATGTAAATCTGATACAAGATTGTTATTAATATAATTATCCCAAGTTATAAAAGAATATTTGTGCCTTGTGCATTTAAATCAATTTTCATAAACATTTTTTCAAAAGAGTCAGTTAATCGTATTTACCAGTGTAAACTGACGTATTTTCCAAAAATATTAAGTGACAGGTACTGTACGTAATTGGCTGGGAGCACAGGGCGTTAATAAGGAATCTTGCAAGTTCTAAACGTCTAAAGTCTGTTGAACAGAGTTTATATTTATATTTTAAGATCCGCCTGTGGATCCATATACAACCGTTGTGTAATATTTTATTATACTTTCGAATCGGTTTGTATTATTATTACTTTAGACTTCCGCGCATTGAACTGTGATTATTTGACTATGATGATATCAACTACGTCACGATACTCCCCACCGGGCCCACCGGTAATACGTGGAAATATCGGGGTGTGACAATAAATTATGTAGGAAAGGTTTTGAGGACGAAACCTCTTTAAGGGGGGTAGACTTGTAACACCCCGAAAACGGGTTTGGTAATCAAACCACGTTAATATTTATGAACGGGTAAAATACCGTTAGTGGTGAAATTAACCTGGTAAATATTAGGAATAAAATAAATAAACCTAATATTAAATAAAAAGGGAATAAAAGCTTTAGAGGAAATAAAGTTTATAAGAAGCCCGAGTTAACGGGACTTAAAATAAAACGGGATTTAACTCCCCGAACACACTAAGTTAACTAGGAATAATTAACCTAGTTAGTAACGAGTAATTAAGTGAAAACAAGAAATAAAACAAGGACCAATGAACCTTTTTGTAAAAGGTTAGAACTAAAGGGGCCAAAATTGTAACAAGGAAACTTAAGTTTTATAAAAAAAAAATAATAATAACACAACACACACCTAGGGTGTGCGTGCGTGGGTTGACCATAGGAAAGGAAAAAGGGGAGCAAACCCTAAATTGTTCAAGAATCATCAAATTGAAGATCGATTCGAGCCCAAAATCGATGAATAAACACATATTAGCGATCACCTAAGCTAGGGGATCATAAGGTATGTAGAATTTTTATCATTTGTGAAGTTGTGAAATATGAAGAAACATCATAATCTGAGAATTATGTGTGAATCATAGAAGTTATGGCTAAATTGTGATGTATACTTGCTTAGAAACAAAACCCTAGGTGTAAACTTGTTGAAATTGTGTCATAAACTAGTGATTAGTCAACTAATCAAGTATGAACTAAGTGGGTTTTTGTAATATGATGATGTTAGTGCCTAACTAGTGATTAGGATCATCATATTGGATAGTAAAGACAAGGTACTTAAACAATTTATAAATTTGAGTACATGTTCATACATGATTGAAATGGGTTTTGAATGATATGATGAAATTCTTGACATTGAAGTTCTTGCATAAAGTGTAAGAATTTAAAGATAGATAAAGATAGAATAGAGGTTTAGAATCATCATACTTGTTCTCTTCAAGAAGAGAGTTCTTGAACAAGTGTTAAGATTGAATTAGCACATGTATGCGAAATGGGGTTTTAATGAAAGTATGAGTTATGATTATATGATGTACTATGTTGATGAATGTAGTTAAATTAGTGGTCTAAAAGTAAGTGCCTACCAAATAGTCGAAGACATGCCTAAGTGAGTTTGTTGAACTCAATTGTGCATTTCATACATTAAAAAGGGGCAGTTGACTTTTGAAAGTCAAACTGACCTTTAATAAGATCGAATGATAATTTTGATAGAAAATATGTAAGGTGGAATAGTCATGATTGATAATGACTAATCTAATCATCTTACGAATTATGATGATAGTTTGACGCTTGACAAGCTAGGTGGAAGCTTGGGAAGGAAGCGGGTCAAACAAATCAAGTATGAAGAAAAGGCCTAAGCGGATGCAAGGTAAGCAAAGCTTACACTTATTTCGTAAGATATGTATTTATTTATAGGTTATAAATATGACAAAGATTGTATTCGAAATATGGTCCCGACACGCAATGATACAGGTCGAAACATATCAATTGATGAAAAATCCATGTTTAATGGTAAAAGAGGCGAATTAATAATTTGGTCATGAAGTGACATATATAAAATGCGTTTTCGAATGGCTACTTTATAAGTAAGCCTAAACGGATAAAAAGGGTAAAAACGGCGATTTAGTCGCTTATAAATGGATAAAATTCGAAGCTTTAAACGCCACCAAGTGGCATAAGCTACATTGGGTTAAACGTGTAAGAACGGGTTAAAGTGACATAACTAAGTGGTGAAAGATCCAAAAAGAGTTACTAAATGAAATGGTAAATAAATACCATGCAAATTTAAGCGCAAAATGTTTGGTCGTTTAGACCAAACGGGTCAAATGGTAAAGTTGATACCATTTGACAAATAAAGACTAATAAATGCTTGTCGAGTCTTATGCTCACGGGATGAAACGCTTTATAAATTAGCATATTATGGAGGCAAGGTATTAAAACGGGTCAATATGTTGACCCGAGCCAGGTACGCATAAATAAGTCTATAGTTATAAGTGTGATTTTGGTCAAATAAATAGTGAAAGTCCTTCGTCGTAAAATGAGGGACTAAAATTGACCAAAAAGCCCTTGACGGGTAAAGTGGGAGAACGACCCTTAGAGGTTGTTTATAAACTTGTATTATGATTATGTAACCCTTAGATATGTACAAGAGTTGTAGGTAATGACATTCGTGGTCGAATGTCTAAAAATGGGTCTTATGCATAAAATAACTAACCGAATGGGCGAAATTTGGGGGAAACTGGTTCATTATATTAAATCCACCACAAAAAAAGTAATGGTGGTGGAATATAAGTAAAAATTTTGATGTGGAAATGTGAAGAGTGGAAAGGGAAGAGAGAGATTTAAATTTAAAGTTTAAACCCCCTCCCTAAACGGGTCAAAATGAATTATGCGTATAACTTGAGTATTAGTCGCGTAATTCATAAAATTCATGCTCACGAGTTAAAGATTTGATTTACCAAGTAGTTCATGGCTTTATAATAATTGAGAAACAAGTTTGGTTAATAGATTATGAAACGGGTCAAAAATGTTATAATTGAATTTTAAGCCAAGGACTTAAAATCTAGATTTTTTTTAATGAAATCCGATATCAGGTTTTAACTCCATATGATGGAGAATGAAATTACGGTCGCGTAGGAAAAAGAATCACGCAAAACGGATAAGTAGATAAAAAGTTATAACATTTTGAAGTTCGATATTTGATCAAAAACCGTAGCTGGCATGAAATGCAGGTCCAGATACGGACCTGCTGGAAAACATTGAACCTCGCGCCACGCGAAGGAGCTATGTGATTCTGGCGCGCCACGCGATGCGCATCGCGGCCCGCGAAGATGTTTGCTCAGTCTCTCGCAGCCCGCGAGAGACCCAAGAGCTGGCAAATTGATTGTTGTTTATTGTTTGATTTTTCGAACTTGTTTAAACTATTATTTAAGCATCACAACTAACTTTTAGGTTGGTTTTGATCATAGGATAATATCAAGGGTTCCCGGATGAAGATCAAGCTCAAAGAAGAACCGAACACGAACAAGAAACAAGCTTCCGCATTTTACTACGACGTCATTTTTACTCTGAATGCCGCACTTATTTACATTATGCTCTAAAGTTTTAATAAACTCGTATTTTTATAAGTATGTGTATTGTAAATACACATTTAATTGTCGATAATTGTACAAAAACCGTTAAATAAGAATAAGGGTCTTACACTTACCATATGCGATATGACAATAAACATAACAGAGATATACTAATAAATCGACAAATAGAATATAATTTGTAAAAGGGTGGATCATGATACAACAAAACAAAGTAAGTTAAATTTTGAGGCTTAAAAGACCAAAGTTAAATAAGGGTTTACATTGAAGGAATTCGATCCAGTAGAGATGAACCCAACATCTGTTTTTTTTTTTTACCAACAAACCTGCAATTTTGATGGCATCTTTTACACGTGATGATCGTTTGCTTTAAATAAAGGTAGAAAAAACATGAGAATAAACATAATAACATTCATCCATCAATATAAAACAATTTCACTTTTCCTAATAATGAAATCTTGTTCTTCGTGTCGTGTGACAACCAAATACGGTAGCCAGTTTTCCGATCCCTTAAGTAAGGTGTAGAGACACAAATAAAACAAACTAAAAGAATATTACTTAAAGAAAATTGAACCAAATACTGATCCATCCAGGGTGTTTCTGCATGATAACCGCAAATGAAGTCGTTGTATACATATAAAATGATATAGAAATAACAATCACCAAACCAAGAAAAAAGAAACATACTTACATTGAATAGTTTGTTCCAAAACTTTGAGGACCAATGGATCCAAATGCAAGTGGTAGCCGAGTCATATGATTCATTTTCCATTCAAGTGAAGACAACACCAAAAGCTCCATTTTCATTATAGTCTTTGATTCAAACACAAACTGTGCTCGTTCCACCTAAACCAACAACAAAACAATCACTTGGGCATTTTCACAAACACTTGAACTACATGTAAAACACTCAAAACAAACACATACCTACAATTTTCAAGTTCAAAAACATACCTAGATTTTGATTAAATGACCGAACCTGCAATTTTCAAGTTCAAAACATACCTAGATCTTGATTAAATGACTTAAATTTGAAGCAATCGTCAACTCATCAAATAAACCAATTGCTAAAGCTAATTAATCTAATTATATTTCATATAAAACAAAGACTCAAAGTATTGTTATTGCAATAACTGATTCCCCACCACAAATCATCAATTTCAACCTCTAAATCGAAAGTAGACATCGAATTTTACCTAATCTGAAGTTAAATTCGCATAATACAAAAGTGGAAGAAGATTTGAAAAGAAATAGAAGAACATAGTTAGAAGATAACTAACCTTAGAAGTGACCAAAATCAAATCCGGATGAACCCTTTTGATCGTCGTCTTCTTCGACCACCCCGTTTTTCAGATCTGAACCATATTATGCTTCGATTAACTTTTGATTTATCACCTAAAATATAAAGTAGCTTCGTTAAAGGACTGAACAAATAATAGTCATAATACCTAAGCTAAAAAACATATTTTTATGTGTCAAGACAATCACATGCTCTTATATTTTATGTGTCAAGACTATCATATGCTCTAAACAAATAATAGCCATAACAGAACATGTAATTTAAATGATAACACTTCGATTCCTTTAAAGAAATATGATTAACAAAATCTACAGCCTAAACAATAAATAAACACTAAAACATGGGTAGGGTCCAAACTTCAAGGGTTTGATGACTCCCATCATAAACTTGTTGGTTAAACATAAGTTGTACCTCTTAATTGTAATCGGTAGAGAATAAAAACTTATGATACCCTTCCATAAAGAAGTTCCGGCATTGCCTGTATAAAAATATAATAAATACAATAGACTTTTTCTATATATAAATAAAACTATCATAATCAATCTACACATCAGTAGAGGCCAAATTCATGCCAAAATTCATTCATCCATCATTCAAACCAATAAAATAACACTCTCATACCTACCAACTACCCCCATTTGCATTCATCTTCTCCACATATATGTATATATACACACACGTCCAAAAACAGACAAAATAGAAAACTCACTCAGTCATTTGATCAAACACCTTACTTGCAACAATAGCGAGATGGTGTGCTCTGGAGCTCAAACCATTGGTGCTCATGTAGTTTCCACACTGTATTCACTGGATTGCTGAAAAGATGATATATAAATAACAAAATTAAATTAAAATTTGGTATACATAAATAACAAAATAAAACAATATCTTAATGACTACCACGCTACAACCCAACACAACACAACACCAACAACAACGCTTAATATGGTAGTAGGTCCGCCCACCCATGCTTAAAGTGGTCCGGTTTAGCTAGAATTGTTAGCCGACCCTCCCAAACGTACATATTGTACTCTAGCAATTAGAACAACTTTAAAACAACATCATAACTTACACCCACAACATTAAAATGATGTACTTAGATACACTGCATCAGTAACATATGATTGCAGATCAACTATTATTACAAAAATAATAAAATGAATAATCTTTTTATGACTATGTACTACATATATAGAGAAGTTATGGTTTTGAGATAATCAAAAAGTAATCATCACCCTCCCAAATACTTTTTCTATCACCAAGTCACATTCATTAAACATATGTTCAAATAGATATAATTAAAGGCAATGAAAAAAAGATTTGTTCATATTCAATCTAAACTAAACAATTAAATATCAATAACATACACAAAATTCAACACACTTGATCCTAGAATACTGTCACACCCCGATATCTCCACATATTACCGATGGGCCCGGCGGGGAGTATCGTGACGTAGTTGATATCATCATTGTCAATACACACAATTTAATAGCACAGCGAAAGGCTTGGTGAATAAACTATTACAAACCATAATGTCTGAGTGTTCGACGAAAGAATATACAGACTGGATTGTAATAAGATCCACAGGCGGATCAAAAATAAAATAAAAGAAACGGAAAATAACAGACTCCAGGTATCTAGGGATTTGCAAGATCCTCTTATATGACACCTAGTAGCTCCAGCCTATTTACGAGAAGTACCTGTCAATCAATCTTTAGAAAATACGTCAGTTTACACTGGTAAATACAATTAACTGACTCATTTGAAAAGTATTTAAGAAAATTGATTTAGGTGCACAAGGCACAAATCATTTATAACTTTGGACAATTATTTAAAGATAATATTGTATACAGATTTATATGTTTGTCATACAATTGGGGCCGGTTGGAAGCCGGTCATGATTAACCAACTCACCACTTATGGAACCCACAAAGGAGTTATTCCCAACATGTGGGTTTATATTTTAGCATTTGCATCTGTCAGGTGTATGCCTACACCCCGTGCATAGGTCGTGGCCATTTTCAAATGAAATGAGTCGAGGATATCCAGGACACGGTCGTATTAACCCCCCAATGTTTATGTTATCAAACAAGACAGATTAAAATGGGTTATGTAAATTTATTAATCACAATCCGATTAAATAATTTCATACCCGACCAAGTGGTATTATTTTAATACCATATCCCAAGCCCGTATAAGGGAAAATAAGTTAAAAGTATTTACCTGAGCTAAACGTGAAAAGTAACTCAGCCATAAAATCCTAAAGCTTTTATGATGGTACCTTCTACTGGATGCTACTAATCTGTATAGAAGGTTTAATAACCTATTAGGATGCTAACGGGTCTTTATTTAAGTCAAAGACTTAGACCGGCTAGCTAGGAAGAAACTTTACGGTTCTAAACGATAGATTAAGCGGAGACCGGAATAGAATGTGGTTTAGACCCGACAAGATTGGATACTTGTATAATATGGTTAAACTAAACACATTCTGGAATTTGAGGATTTAATGTAGGGTTAAACCCGTTTCGGCTACCTTACGTAAACTAGTCACATAAACCGATCCGAACGCATAAATACGTAACGGTTAACCAAATGAATTATATACAGGTCTTACATATTATTATGCTTAAAATATGTTAATACATCAGTAGGATGTTAACCTATATGCCCAAAAAGTATTTAAAACCAATTTAAGTCCCGTAAGGGCATTTTGGTCATTTTAGTAATTATAAAAGAGATTTTATAATAAACTGAAGTTCTGGTCTTTGGTAATCAGTAAAAATATTTATTTTATCTCATTACATCAGTAAGATATTACATATATGTGAGGTTTATTATTTATGGCCAAACTATGCCCCGAAAAGGCATTTTGGTCATTTCACATATGCTTTTAAGGACATTTTTGGAAACCTGAGTTTATAACTTATACCTACTCTAATAATATTGATTTTTTTTTTAAATTCAGTAGGTAACAAGTCTTAGATGTTAAGTATGGTTTTAAAACATACTATGCACCTAAATAGTGTAAAACTCGCTAATTGACGATAATCAAGATGTTTATGTAAATCTGAGATTTTGATAAGTTTTAAATGCTCAAAATAATTTATTTAATGTATAAAATCAGTAGGAAAAGGTTTGGCATTCAAATCATTTGTTAATCTCATTTTATGCATGAAAAGGGTATTATCGTCAATTACCGAATTACACAAGAACTCGATGATTTAAACAGATTATAATCTGACCAAAAATCTTAAAATTCCTTAAAAATAATATCTTAACAGTAGGTAATGAGTTTTGGTTCAAAATCCAAGTTTAAATATGTCTTATGCCAGATATCGCAATTTAATTAACAAAAAGCTTCTAATTACGATATCGGGCATAACTCCTATTTGAGACCAAGAACTGATGTCAAATTTTCGGGACAATCTTATATATCGGTATCAAAGGTTTTTGTCCTCTCACTTTTCTAAAAATCTCATTTGTATGTCAAAAGGGCATTTACGGTATTTATAAGCATATTCACAAATACGAGCATATAATTCAAACCAATAAGGACCAAGCAATATAACTCCAGGAGGTTACACTACTATATAATATGGTTCTAATGGAAGCTTAAAACATGGAAGAATTAAGCTTAAACGGGTCAGAACTGAAAGTCAAAGCAAAAGTCAAGCTTTTACGACTTTCGGTTATAAACTGACCTTAGACTGATAATTGTCGGGTTAGGCCTGATTAAACATGTTCTAATATTAATTACCATGTCATTAGAATGTTAAAATATAATTTAGAACCTCCGTTTTATTAATTAAATCATTTTTAAACTTTCTGTCCAGTTTGACTTTTTGTCAAACTAGTTTGACCCGACAATTAACTAGTCAAACGAAATAATCAGGAGGTGCCCTTTTAAGGGTTAATCACCTACCTTAATATGGTTCCATAACCACTTTCATTTCGGTCAGTGGCTGGACCATTTGTGATTAAACCGAAAGTCAAAGCTTAATTACGATATGTTTGACTTTTCGGTTTTTAAGCTGATTAAAAGGACTAAGCAGGGATTAAAACTCTTACTAATGGTCTTTGCTATCTTTTCTACACTTGGAATTCTTCTCCTACTGTTTGCAAGCTCCAGAAGTGAGTTATTTGAAAGTTGATGCAAATGTGAGCCATCAACTATGAACTAGAGCTCCTTATATACTAAATTGCAAGCATTTGGATGATCTACGGTTGTTATGGAGGCTCCTAGGATCACCACAGGTGTCCTAGTGGTAATACAAATCCGTTAAACAGCCCCTGGTATCGATTACAAGAGGTTAAAGTCGGTTAAAGATGATAACCTGCAGCTGTCCAAATTTTGTTGCCCATATACAGGCTTTATGGATCGTAAGCCTGGCCCTTTACGGTCCGTAACCGATTTTGAAATGTATCGCCCAGGTAGCTATCTTACGGACCGTAAGCCTTGGCCCTTGCGGTCCGTAAGAGGTTGATCAGAAACATGGTTTCTTTTAATCTTGACACTTTTGATCCTTCAACTTTTATAATCATTCTTAATTATTTCCGAGAGCGTGTTTCAATACTATATGGTCTTGGATTTAGCAAAAGGTCACTCAGAGGCTTAAATTAGCATGTTGACACTTTTAATCCCTTCGCATATAAAATCAAATGTTGTCAAGTTTAGTCCTTCGGAATAACTCCGTCACCTGGTTAGGGTTTAGGACACGTGTCTTCATATGATTGGACACGTTTTTACGTGGTGTTACAAATACATTGAAATGTAGCAAAATTATTATCGTACACAAATATTAACGAAAGGGTTAATGGAAATTTAACAAAATCAAAGAAATTAATGTAAAACATACCTGTTGATGTCAATGATAGATCACAAACCATGGTTATTGAATATTAAAAAGATTAAACTAATTACAGAGAAAATCATAATTAATAATAAAAATTATCATATAGTTTTCTACTCATAATTAATAATGAGCATATACTAATATAAATAATAATGGTGTATACCAATATATAGTTGATGATTTACCTGGATTATGGAACAAACCATTTGGAATTCACTTTGAATCTACATCAGTTGCTAATATTGTGAAACCTTAGATGCGATATGAAAAGTGAAGATAGTCCGGGTTATATGGCTTTTATACCGACATCGTATTTTGACCCCTATATGTAAAACGGGTCCACTTTACCCGAAATTTGAAAAGCTTTTCATTTGAATGGGAAAACACCAATAATAGTGGCATGTGTCAAAGTGTAGCCTAAAAAATGACACATGTGAAACGAAGGCTAGAAAAGTGACATGTAGCACCCTAGGTATGTTTTTTATTCGAATGTATAGATATAGATGTGTTTTTACCAAATTAATATATTTCTTTTTAAATTAATTTTTAATATTAGAGTAAATTCCTTTTTGAGTCTCTGTGTTTTAGTGGTTTTAACCACTTGAATCCAAAATTAAAAAGTACAACGCATTGAGTTTCTAACCGCTCATTTTATAACGTTTTGAGTCCAATTTTTAACACATATACTTTTGATTTTGGACTTAAGTGGTTGAAATCACTAAAACACAATGACTCAAAACATTATAAAATGAGCGGTTAGGGACTCGGAGCGTTAAACTTTTTGATTTTGAACTCAAATGATTAAAACCACTAAAACACGAAGACTTAAAAAATAATTTACTCTTAATATTATATATTTAATTATAAATAAATATAATCCAAAGAGTCTCATCTATAATCTATAAGTAATAATACATCATCACATTAGGGGTGTTCATCGAATCAAATATCGAATTTTCGAATTATTCGAATAATTTTTATTTTTTCTTGAATTCATATTCGATTCGAATTCGATTAAAACTTATCGAATTCGATTCGAATTCGTATTCGAATAAAAAACCCAATTCGTATTCGATTCGTATTCGATTAAAAATTCAAATTCGAATCGAATTCGAATAAATTCGATTTGATTTGGATTCTTTAAAAACATGTAAAGAACTATCAAAATGAAATATAAATTTTAAAGTAGCCATAAAGCACGATATCACATTAAAAAGTTCCAAATAAAGTACTATAAGTCTAAAATTCAAAACGAGAAGTCGGGAATAACCACTTCACATTACAAGATAATATTTTTAGGGTTATAAATCTATTGATATATTTGTTAGTTAGGTTTTATTTATGATCCATGTAGAGGGTTTGGTAATGGGTAATTTTAATATTTGGAATAGATTTTGAAAATAATTTATAGTATAGCCTAATAAAAGTTATATATGTATTATATATAAAAATAATAAAGAAAAATGTATAATTTTTATTCGAATTTCGAATCGAATCGAATTTGAAATTATAAATTCGTATTCGATTTACTTGACTCGAATTGAATCGAATTCGAATTCTTATAATCGAAACGAATTTTTGATAATCGAATCGAATTTAAACGAATTTTGAATTTTTCGAATTCGAAACGAATTCTGAACACCCCTACATCACATGACACATAGTTTATTTCATGGATTTAGTGCATAGATGATATTTATATAAACTAGTATAACAGGCCCGCGCATTGCAGCGGGCTCATAATCGCATACGTAATTTAGGTACACCAATTGCGATTAGACTCATAATTGCATACGTAATTAACGTAAACCAATTCTGATGTGCTGATAAAAATCTAATAATTGAATTAGTTTGAAGACTAATAATAAATTTATGGTTATTGAACCAATATGTATATTAAAATGTTAGTAGATACAAACATTTAATATGTGTTTTGATGTATATGTTTTTTTTTTCAAACAATCTAAGTATAAGCAACAATATCCTTTAGTAATTTAATATTTTATAAATACCATTTTATATAAATAAAAAATCAAAGACCTTGTACTCATGTGCTTGTTGTACCAAAATTGTGATAAAAAGAAAAAGAAAAAACAAATAAAGAGTAGTGTTCATGTGTTATGTATTGATTGGGGACTATCTTTTGAAGCACCAATTAAAACAAAAAAAATTGAATAGTAACTTATTGAGTGGAACTATGAATATAGATGTATAATAATGGGGATAATATGATAAAAAGGTTGAATATATATGTATAATATATAGGTGTGAAAATATGAATATATGTATAATAATGTACGATGTATGTGCGATGTAGATAATGTATGTGTGATCCAGATGTAGATATGTTTGTTTTTATTTTTTAGTAATGGCATGGCACATGTCATATCATATGTGACATGAGTTTCATGTAATAACCAACCGCACTTATGTTGGTTTTTTTTTCTAGTAAGGGAAACAAATGTTTTCCTTGCAAATATTTTCAACATGGTAACTAAAAGTTAAGAAAACTTTTTTTTTTAAAGTAAGTTGTATAGATATTTTAAAAGTATTTCACTGATTTAAGCTATTTACAAACCTAGTATACTAGTATCTTGTTACACTATTTAGTTCTATTGGTGTAAAAATTACATAAAACATACCTGATTTAACCCCTATCAAGATGATTAAAGTTGATGGGAAAAAAATACTAATGAAACTTTAATAGATTTACTAGTAGAGAAAATGTTTTACTTGTTCTAAACTAGCATAATAGCAAAGAAGAAGAATAAAATAATAGGGAGAAAAAATATAATACTTCATTGATTGAGGTGTATATTACAAGAGGTACAAAATACTATATATAATAGAGGAAAACTGTAACACCTCGCAAAAATCATGTCCAATATAGTATCGACACGTGTCATGGACTTTAATCGTTCAACGAATTGATTACGAGGGACTAAAGTTGTCAAACGAAGAAAGTATGTGTGTAAGAGGATCCAAAGTGTCAACATATGAAAATTTTGCCTTCCAACGAACCTACACGATGTTTATACCCTTGAACGAATAAATAATGAATCGTATGAAACCGTTTGTGGAAGAAAGTGAAAGTTTACAAGATGCGAGGGTTAAATATGTCAACATGTTTAAATAATACCTCTGAGTGACCTTTTAGCAAACTCAGAGCCTTGTAACGATTAATTATGCTCCCAAGAATAAGTGATAAAAATTTCACAAGGTTTCGATATCGTATGAGGAAAATACGTTAACTTTCGTAATTAAGGGGTTAAAAGCGTCAACAAGGAAAAACTTTTGTTTTCGATTACCATTTAACGAAACCGGACCTAACGGTGTTTGGTTATATCTCATGGATCACAAGAATAAAATTTAAATGGGTTAAATGTGCTTAAAATGAAAGAATTTACGCTTTAGAAGGTCCAGGGGTGAAAATGTCAATTATTGCAACTTGTTGATCTGGTCACCTCCATGGTGGCGTCACGCCACCACCAACACCCTCTACCGTTGTGCGATGCGACAGCCTGATCTAGGCATATTCTCTGCACAGCTGCAGGTCAGCTTGTTGCACCGCCTTTGCATGCCTTGTTTTCGATTTCAGGGGCTGAGCCAACAGTTTTTCATGCATAGGGACACCTGGGATGATCAGGAATCACTTGTAGACTTGGGTGGAATGATCTTGTGAAGTTTAAATCCCTATATAAGAGCTTCTTGTTTGCTAGTTCATGTGCTCACTCACAAAATTTATTCACAACTCACTCTCTGGACTTAAAGCAAGTTTCCCTCAGCTCCTAATTCGTGCTAAGAGCCTTTGTAAGCATTCTTAGGTGGTGTTTGTTTTTTCTGCAGGAAAAGGTCTGCAGTCTGCGGACCACATCTGCAGACATCTGCAGGAGAAGATGTGGACCAAAGGTCTGCAGTCTGCAAGGAGAAGCGGGTTTGTTTTTTTTACTTCTACAAAACCTCTTCCAAACACACACACAACACACACCACACTTATGTCTCTCTCTCTCTCTGCTGATTTACCACCACCGCAACCATCCACCACCACCTCAGACGACCACCATCCACCGTCGCAACCACCACCCCCGTTGCAACCACCACCACCACCACCTAACACTCACCACCACCATCTCACTTCCACCTCCTTCACCGTCGATTTCGCCTGAGCCCACGGCCACCACCGTCATCAATCATCATAACCGAACCAAACCGTCCCAAACCCAACCCTGAACTGAAACGAGACGATTACCACGTTCACCGCCGCCGTCGCGATTTAAGGTTTCGATTTGGGTTTCGATTTAGGGTTTCGATTTGCTCAGGTCTGTGTGTTTTTTGGTGGGGGTTTTGTTTGCGATCGATGATGATGATGATGATGATGATAACAGATGCTGACGATGATGATTGCGGTGGAGGTGGAGGTCGATGGGTGTTGGAGGAGGTGGTGTGTCGGAGGAGATGGGTGTCGGAGGTGGAGGCGGTGGCAGAGGAGGTGGTGTCGGAGGTGGAGGTGGTGGCAGAGGAGGTGGTGTCGGCTGGAAGGAGAAGAGGTCTGCAGAGGTGTGCAGACATGAACCCAAGTCTGCGTGGGGAAGAGGTGAGGCAGACGTTTTTGGTGAGAAGCTCTTCCGGAAAACAAACGAGTTGCAGACCTCAAACGTCTGCGCGACGCAGACATAAGTGGCCAGAAGTGCTTTTGGCCAAAAAACAAACACCAGCTTAGCCTCTCTAGTTCAAGTTTTATTAGTCTAGTGACCAAAAGTCAAAGCCGTCGTAATTAAGCTTTGACTTAGTGATCACTAATGGTCCAGCCATTATTCGAATTGAAAGTGGCTATGAGTTGGTAATTATGTGGGTAATAAGTCCTTACAAGGGCACCACCTGATTATCACTCTAACTGGGTCAATTGTCGGGTCAAACTTAATATTAAAAAGTCAACAGGAAGCTATTTTTGCAAATAAACTCATAACTAATAATGTAGAAGTTATGGGACATGTTTTTACATTAAAATAACTTGGTAAATAATGTAGGAACATGTCTAAGCATGTTCAACCCGACAATTCCAAGTTTAGGCTCGGTTCGGAACCGAAAGTCGCAAAAGAAGACTTAAGGTTTCTTTAGGACCATATTATAAGTTAGTAAAACCCTCTGAGGTTATACTACATGGTTCCTTGTTTATCCGATTCATTTGCATGTTTCCGTTGATTGCTTAAATGTTGACCATTATGCCCTTTTGATATTAAAACAAGATTTTTGAAAATGTGAGAGGACAAAAACTTTTATTACTGATTTATAAACATGTCCTAAAAATTTGACATCAGTTTGAAGTCTAAATTAGGAGTTATGCTCAATATTGTAATTTGAAAGCTTTTTATTAATTAAACGGCATATTTAGCATAAAGCCTATTTAAACCCGAATTTTGACACCAAACCTTTTACCCACTGATTTAATATAATATTTTGGGATTTTTGAATATTTTTATTAATTTTTAAACTGATCATAACATGGGGTTCTTGCTTTGATTAGGTAATTGAAGGTTATACCCTTTTTACTAATAAAATGAGTTTTACATAACATTTTGACACCAAACCTTTTGCTTCTGATTTTATATGTTAAATAAAATATTTCAAGTCTTTTGGACTGATAAAAATCTCAACTTTCCTTATATAACCTTAAAATCGCCAAAAACCGACTTTTTACGCGTTATAAACGCATAGTATGGGTTAAAACTATTTTTGGCACATAAGACTCAATACCTACTGATGTTTTAAGTAAATTTTTATACTTTAACAGTAAGTAAAAGTTTTGAACTCAGATTTCCAGATTTGACCTTTAAAGCTTATGTGAAATGACCAAAATGCCCCTACGGCGCATAGTTTGGTTGTAAATGATAATTTTCACATATATGCAATACCCTACTTATATGACAAGTAAAAATAAATATTTTTACTGATCATTTTAGACCAGAACCTCAGATTAACATTTAATCTCTTTCATAATCTTAAAAATGACCAAAATACCTATACGGGGCAAAAATTGATTTTAAATTCGTTTTGGGTATAATGGAAGGTATCCTACTGATATCATAACACATTTTAAGGATATTAACTTAGGGAACCTGTAAATGACTCATTTGGTTACCCGTTATGCATTTTCGCGTTCGGTACGGTTTATGTAACTAGTTTGCATAAATTGACCGAAACGGGTCAAACCTTATCATTTTTACCTCAAAATCCAGAATGTGTTTAGTTTACCCATATTATACAAGTCTTCATACTTGTCGGGTCTAAACCAAATTCTAATCCGGTCTTCGCTTAATCTTGCGTTTTGAACCGTATGTCTTTCTTTAAAACTAACCGGTCTAAGTTTAAACTTAAGTAAGACCCGTTAGGAATCTAATAGGTTATTAAAAACCTTCGTTCCAGATTTAGGAGCCCAGTAAAAGATATTTGCACTTGCTGATTGTATACGGCTGAGATAAATTTGAATATTTTGCTCAGGTAAATACTTTTAACTTATTCACCCTTATACGGGCTTGGGGTACGGTATATAAAATACCGCTTGGTCGGGTATTGAATTTTTAATCATATGAAGGTTAAATCATTGAGATAACCCGTTTAATCTGTTTTGTTTGTTTTAAGCCTTTGGGGGGTTAATGACCATGTCCTGGATATCCTCGGCTCATTCATTGAAATGGCCACGACTTAAGCATGGGGTGTAGGCATACACCTGTCGGTGCGTATGTAAAATAATATGCCCGCTTGTTCGAGAATAACTCGTCGTGGGATTATTTATGTGGTGTGTCTATTAATCTTTAACCCGGTGTTCAACCCGGGCTACTGAACGTATAACAAACATATAATTCTTTTACAAGATTAATTTTAAATAATTATCCCAAGTTATAAAAGATTATTTGTGCCTTGTGCGTTTAAATAAATTTTCTTAAAACATTTTTAAAAGTGTCAGTTAATTGTATTTACCAGTGTAAACTGACGTATTTTCCAAAAGGTTAAGTGCAGGTACTAGGCGGAATAGGCTGGCTACTCCTGAGTGAATTAAATAGAGTTTTGCAAGCTTTATCACTTTAAAATCGGCTGAATAATATTTCCTTTCTTTTGATCCGCCTGTGGATCCTTTTACATTTTGTTTGTAATACTCTTGTTACTTTCATTCGGTTTGTAATATTTTTACTTTAGACTTCCGTTGTGCATTGAACTGTGATTGTTTAACTATGACGATATCAACTACGTCACAATACTCCCCACCGGGCCCACCGGTAATACGTGGAAATATCGGGGTGTGACAGGTTGGTATCAGAGCCAATATTGAGTGAATTAAACACTAGCCTTTTGTGTTTAATCTCAATGACACAGTTGCACATTCCTTGACTTTCGAGTCTAGGCAAAGGACTTAGGACTAATCCTAATCTTTTATTTTGTCCTTTATTGTTTTTCCTTGTTGTTTCCTTTGTTTGTGTTGGCAGGAACAGAAGATGCCACCGCGTATTAGAGGACGAGGAAGAGGCGGTAAGGCCCCAATCTTCACCAGTTATGATCATGAGGCCGGGCCATCTCACCGGCGAACTCCTTCAGTGACGATGAGCACGAGTCCCCAAGAAGACTGGAGGACGTACTTTGAGCCTGCGAGGCATTCTGTCTCGCTAAGCTCCTCACCTTCGTACCACGACTCTTTCGGGCTCCATCAAGGCAACGAGTCCAAACATTCTCGCCACTCCTACTTGTCGTTGCAATGGTCGGGTTCACATCATGCCTTTGAAGACCCGACCCCGTACTTTCAGAGCCGGTTCAATCCGGCAAATCAGGTGCAAGAACCAATGGGTTTTAACCCATTGGGACCAGAAGATCATTTTTTCGGTGACCAAGCTATGGATATGGATGATGACCCCGATCCGGAGATGCCACCGAGTGGGACGCCGACGCATCCCATCGAGATTTCTGACCGATCGTCCTTTCACGGTTCGCCATATCGAGGCCCAGACAGCTATGAAGCAAGGTTTGCCTCGTACCCTTGGGAGTTCACTCCCCCTTTTAACCCAGCACCTCAGCAGCAGGATCCCTCCGAGGATTCACGATTTCAAGCGGTTACTCCACCGCCGCCGCCAGAACAGCAGCCGCCTCCGGAGCCACCGAGGCGGAGAAGATCAGGAGCACGGATGTCCGTGCGAGGGGGATTCCGTTTCAGCACCCCTCAACCCTCCAGTCGCGGTCGCTATCCGCCACTGTATGAAGACCCGCAGATGGGAGGGCCTTCAAACCCTGTTTCCGAGGTGGACTCCGCGCGAGTCGCACCACCATCACCACCACATATGGGTTTTAATAACCCAATACCTTCTTACGCTGGTGCAGCAACGTATAACCCTTTTGAGCAGCCAGGCCACTCTGGCTACAATTACTACAATGCCCCCGATGTTGACTCGTATCTAGTAGCGGCAAACTACAATGCTCTTCATCCTGAGGGGCCCTACGGAGCCCCATATCAGACTGGGTACCCGGCCTATGGGTACTAATACCCGCCACCTCCTCAACCTCCGCAGCAATAGCAGCCGCAGCTGCCGCAGATCCAACCACCGCAGCAGGAGATTCTTCAAAGGTTGAGCCAGGTGGAGCGTGAGGTTCAAGAGGAGTTTAGAAGCCACCGGGGATTTCTTAAGGGTTTGGCAAATTTAATCAAGGGGAAGAACAAAAGGGATCATTAAAGTTCCTTATTTGTTTGTTTTGTAATTTTCAATTTTAATTAAGTCCCTGCGTGGACATCTATTTATGTACTTAGTCCCTGCGAGGACTTGTATTTTCAGTTTAGCCCCTGTGTGGGCAAGTTATTTCTATTAAAGTCCCGTTTAGGGAAAATATGTACTCCTTTTTAAAATTTTAATGGAATGTCTTAATTTTAAATTTCATTTCTGTCATTATATGCATGAATATAAAATATGAAAATAAATAAAAATATCATTCCTTTTGTAAGATCTGCCATTATATATTAAACAAATCTTAAAGGCAAAACCTAGCCCATGTGTTATTTTAAGACAGGGCCATGATGGTAGTTCCTTAATAAGATTCAGATCCTTGTTAACAACTGAAAACATGTTAACACTCCTGGCAAATGTGATTCGATAAAATCACAAGTCATCCTTATATTGGATTCTTCCAATTATTTTCTCTATTTTATGTAATCATCCATTAGTGATGAAGTGCCTACGGGCCATATTTATTGTCCTTTGAGACAAAAGACAGATGTAGTCTACGACTTCCTATCAAGAAAAGGTAATGAACTATGTTCAAGCCTTAATGCCTCGATCCTATAAGATCATGGCTTATAATTTAAATTTGTCCTTGTGACTAGGCCTTTTGTGCCATTATAATATTTTAATAAATTATAGCTGAGGATAATTATAATGAAAAATCCTGAATGAAAATACTTAATAAATTAACCAATATGGTTTATTAATACCATGGTTAATAAAATTATCAAGAGGACAATTCTGTTATAGACTTCTGAATGAATCATTATCATTATTTTGTGTAGCAATCTAGCTACATGGCAGAATCTGAAGAAGTCAACAATCACCCTATAGAGAATCATGATACTACCAGAATCAACGTAACTGGTGCGGAACTTCAAGCATTGATTGACAATGCTATTTCTAAAGCCATGAACAGGAAATTTAGAGAGTCTAGTGGTACACACTCTAAGACTCACTTTGTGGCTCACAGTAAGCCACCACCTAAATCTCATGGGTCGAAAAAGGATGATGCCCAACACTCATCAATTCAGCATAGTGTTCCGTCTAAGAAGATTGTATTCAATCTAGAGCCACGTACAAAGACCTGTTCATATAAGTATTTCGTCTCCTGCAAGCCCAGGGATTTCACTGGGGAAAAGGAGCCATTGATTGCATGACGTGGCTAGACGAGATAGATACAGAGGTTGATATTAGCGGATGTGTGGAGCAAGATATTGTGAAGTATGTTTCACAATTGTTCAAGGGAGAAGCTCTAGCTTGGTGGAGGTCCTTAATCCAAGATACTGGAAAGATTCTGTTATACAACTTAACATGGGCTCAGTTTGTTGCTTTGATCAAAGAGAATTTATGTCCTCAACATGAAGTTGAAAAGATCGAGACTGACTTTCTGACATTGGTTATGAAGAACTTAGGCTGTCAGGCATATCTCACGAGTTTTAACACCATGTCTCGATTGGTTCCTTACTTGGTGACACCGGAACCAAAACGTATAGCCCGTTTCATTGGGGGTTTAGCCCCAGAGATCAAAGCTAGTGTGAAAGCGTCTCGACCTACTACCTTTAGGTCAGTGGCTGATTTGTCATTATCTCTTACCCTCGACGCGGTCAGGCAGAGATCGCTTAGGAATTCTGATGAGGGGAAAAGGAAACGTGAGGATGAGAACTCACGCCGTTCTGAAAAGAAACGTAAAGGGAACTCGGATCACAAGAAGGGTTCGGGATTTAAAAAGGATGACCAACAGTCGGGTGAGAAGCCCAAATGCATGACCTGCAAGAAGCGTCATCTGGAAAAGTGCAGGTATGAATCAAAATCCCAATCGCAGCCTAGGGCTTGTGGGATCTGTAAATCTAGTGAGCATAAGACATTGGACTGTAAGAAGATAAAGGATGCGACTTGTTACAACTGTAACGAGAAGGGGCATATCAAGTCTAACTGCCTAAAGTATGCCAAGAAACCTGAAGAAGGTAAAAAGACCAATGCTCGGGTCTTTCAAATGAATGCTCAAGAAGCAATCCAGAATGACAACGTGATAACAGGTACCTTTCTTATCAATGATGTTTATGCAAGGGTATTGTTTAATTCGGGTGCAGATAAGTCGTTTGTTGATGATAAATTTTGTAAGTTATTAAATCTGCCTGTTAAAACCCTAAGCATAAAATATGAAGTAGAATTGGTCGATGGTACCATAGAAACTGCTTCAACTGTGTTAGATGGATGTTTTATATCCATTAGGAACCACTCTTTTCCGTTATCTTTGCTTCCTCTGAAATTAGTTGGTTTTGACATAGTGATAGGCATGGATTAGTTATCTCATAACCAAGCCCAGATTGTTTGTGACAAGAAACAAGTGGTTATCAAGACTCCGTATGGTGAGCCACTTACCATACAAGGAGATACTTAGTATGGGTTGCCTAAGCAAGTGTCTATGCTTAAGGCGTCAAGGTGTTTGAAGAAGGGTTGTGTCATTTATATGGCACAAGTAACTATTGATGAACCAAAGCCCAAGGTTGAATACATCCCTGTTATCTCTGAATATCCAGATGTATTCCCTGAAGAACTACCTGGTTTACCTCCAGATAGGTAAGTGGAGTTCAAAATTGACATTATTCCTGGAGCGGCGCCAGTTGCAAGAGCACGTTACAGGTTAGCACCGATTGAGATGAAAGAGTTAAGGACTCAGTTAGATGACTTGTTGGCCAAAGGTTTTATTCGACCTAGTTCATCTCCATTGGGGAGCCCCGATTCTGTTTATAAAGAAGAAGGATGGGTCGATGCGTCTATGCATCGATTATCGTGAGCTAAACAAGGTTACAATCAAGAACATATATCCATTTCCCAGGATCGACGATATGTTCGATCAAATGCAAGAGGCAAGTTACTTCTCCAAGATTGATTTAAGGTCAGGTTACCATCAGCTGAAGGTCAGAGATGAAGATGTGCATAAGACTGCATTCAGAACTCGATATGGTCACTACGAGTTCTTGGTGATGCCTTTCGGGCTCACTAATGCACCAGCAGCGTTCATGAATCTCATGAATCGCGTTTGCAAACCCTACTTGGACAAGTTTGTCATCGTCTTCATTGATGACATTCTTATTTATTCAAAGAACCAGGCAAATCATGAGAAACACCTTCGGTGTATTCTTAAACTTCTTCAGCAAGAGAAGCTCTACCCCAAGTTTTCAAAGTGTGAGTTTTGGCTTCGTGAAGTCCAATTTCTTGGACATGTGGTTAGCGAGCGTGGTATCCAGGTGGATCCCGCTAAAATTGAAGCTATCATGAATTGGCAAGAGCCGAAGACACCCACATAGATTCGTAGCTTCTTGGGCCTGGCATGATATTACAGGCGTTTTATTGAAAAATTTTCAAGGATTGCCGCACCCCTAACTTCATTGACTCGCAAGAATATCAAGTTTGATTGGGGTCCTAAGTAACAATAATCCTTTGATATTCTTAAACAGAAGTTAAGCAATGCACCTGTCTTGACCTTGCCAGAAGGAATTGAAGAATTTGTGGTTTATTGTGACGCATCGCACACAGGAATGGGTTGTGTGCTTATGAAGAAAGGCAAAGTTATTGCCTATGCTTCCCGACAATTGAAGGTGCACGAAAAGAATTACACCACCCACGATTTGGAATTGGGTGCCGTTGTGTTTGCACTAAAACTTTGGAGGCATTATTTATATGGTACCAAGTGTGTGATCTATTCTGATCACAAGAGCTTCAACATCCGTTTAACAAGAAGGATCTAAACATGAGACAGTGCAGATGGATGGAGACACTGAATGATTACGATTGTGAAATCCGATACCATCCAGGCAAGGCGAATGTAGTCGCCGATGTTTTGAGCAGGAAAGAAAGAATTAAGCCCATTAGGATCAATGCCAAGAGCATTGAATTGAAGAACAGCTTAAATGAAAGATTGTTAGCCGCTCAGAAAGAAGTTGTATTAGAAGCTAACTATCTAAATGAAAAGTTGGGAGTCACTGCTGAACAATTATCATATGGTAGGGATGGAATCCTAAGATTGAATGGATGAATATGGGTTCCAATCTATGGAGGACTTCGGGACGTGATCCTTCAAGAAGCCCATAGTTCCAAGTATTCTGTTCATCCTGGCAATGATAAGATGTACCAGGATTTAAAGGCAAATTATTGGTGGATAGGGTTGAAGAAATCTATAGCCACTTATGTGGCTAAATGTCTGACGTGTGCTCAAGTTAAGGCAGAACACCAGAAGCCGTCAGGTTTGCTACAACAGCCTGAACTTCCAACCTGGAAGTGGGAAATGGTAACTATGGATTTTATCACTAAGTTACCGAAAACAAAGCGAGGAAATGATACTATTTGGGTTATTGTCGACAGGTTGACTAAATCAGCCCACTTCTTACCTATTAAGGAAACACATAGCTCAGATAAGTTAGCTCAGTTATACGTGGACGAGATTGTATCTCTTCACGGAGTGCCAGTGTCTATCATCTCTGATAGGGATACGAGATATACATCGCATTTTTGGAAAAGCTTCCAGCAATCCCTAGGCAGTCGACTAAATTTCAGCACTGGATATCATCCTCAGACGGATGGTCAAAGAGAGCGTACTATACAAACGCTGGAAGATATGTTAAGGGCTTGTGTTATTGATTTGGGTGGAAGTTGGGATGATCATCTTCCATTGATAGAATTTTCGTATAATAATAGCTATCATTCAAGTATTCAAACTGCACCTTTTGAAGCTTTGTATGGAAGAAAGTGCAGGACGCCGGTTTGCTGGGCAGAAGTTGGATATGTCCAACTAACAGGACCTGATATAGTCCTGGAGACGACAGATAAGATTGTGTAGAAACGTGGTCGTCTCAAAGCTGCCAGGGATAGGCAGAAAAGCTACGCAGATAAAAGGCATAAACCTCTGAAATTCGAGGTAGGTGACAAAGTTCTACTTGAGGTATCATCCTGGAAAGGGGTAATGCATTTTGGCAAGAAAGGCAAGTTAAGCCCAAGATACATAGGACCATTTGAGATCATCAAATGTGTCGGAACAGTGGCTTATAAGCTAAACCTGCCTGAAGAGCTCAGTGGAATTCATAATGTGTTCCACATTTGCAACTTGAAAAAGTGTCTAGCTGATGAATCGCTAGCCATGTCACATAAGGATGTGCATATAGATGAGAGCTTAAAGTTTGTCGAAAAACCTTTGTCGATCGAGGATCGATAGGTTAATAAACTTCGAAGGAAGCACGTGCCGATTGTGAAGCTTAAATGAGATGCTCGTAGAGGTCCCGAATACACGTGGGAGGTTGAATCCACAATGAAACAGAAGTACCCTTCTTTATTTCAGTAAATCTCGAGGTCGAGATTTCTTTTAAGGGGGTGAGGATGTAACACCACGCAAAAATCATGTCCAATATAGTATCGACACGTGTCATGGAATTTAATCGTTCAACGAATTGATTACGAGGGACTAAAGTTGTCAAACAAAGAAAGTATGTGTGTAAGAGGATCCAAAGTGTCAACATATGAAAATTTTGCCTTCCAACGACCCTACATGATGTTTATACCCTTAACTGAATAAATCATGAATCGTATGAAAATGTTTGTGGAAGAAAGTGAAAGTTTACAAGATGCGAGGGTTAAATATGTCAACATGTTTACAAGATGCCTTGTTATGATTAATTATGCTCCCAAGAATAAGTGATAAAAATTTCACAAGGTTTCGATATCATATGAGGAAAATACGTTAACTTTCGTAATTAAGGGGTTAAAAGCGTCAACAAGACAAAACTTGTGTTTTTGATTACCATTTAACGAAACCGGACCTAAAGGTGTTTGGTTATATCTCATGGATCACAAGAATAAAAGTTAAATGGGTTAAATGTGCTTAAAATGAAAGAATTTACGCTTTAGAAGGTCCAGGGGGTGAAAATGTCAATTATTGAAACTTGCTGATCTGGTCACCTCCATGGTGGCGTCACGCCACCACCAACACCCTTTGTCGTCGCGTGATGTGACGGCTTGATCTGGGCAGATTCTCTGCACAGCTGCATGTCACCCTGTTGCACCGCCTTTGCATGCCTTGTTTTCGATTTCAGGGGCTGAGCCAACAGTTTTTCATGCATAGGGACACCTGGGATGATCAGGAATCACTTGTAGACTTAGGTGGAATGATCTTGTGAAGTTTAAATCCCTATATAAGAGCTTCTTGTTTGCTAGTTCATGTGCTCACTCACAAAATTTATTAGCAACTCACTCTCTGGAGCTCTCTAGACTTAAAGCAAGTATCCCTCTGCTCCTAATTCATGCTAAGAGCCTTTGTAAGCATTCTTAGCCTCTCTAGTTCAAGTTTTATTAGTCTAGTAACCAAAAGCCAAAGCCGTCGTAATTAAGCTTTGACTTAGTGATTAATCACTAATGGTCAAGCCATTATTCGAATTGAAAGTGGCTATGAGTTGGTAATTATGTGGGTAATAAGTCCTTAAAAAGGCATCCCCTGATTATCACTCTAACTTGGTCAATTGTCGGGTCAAACCTAATATTAAAAAATCAACAGGAAGCTATTTTTGCAAATAAACTCATAACTGATAATGTAGAAGTTATGGTGTCACACCCTGACCACGAAAAACAACAAATCGTGGCAGAAACGTCGAGGAGTGTTGTAACAGAATCATTGTTTCATAACACATGGATTGAAGTTCTTGTTTTATTGAATTAAATGTTTTACATTACACTGAAAATTGAAACAAAACATGAAAAATAGACTTTCATTGTTATTAAGTCACTAAGGCCTCGTCCGTTCCTATGTGAGCATGCATCAATATCATCATCAAATATCACCAACTATGGTACCTGAAACTCATGTGAAAATACGTCAGCATAAAAATGCCGGCGAGTACATAGGTTTTATGTGAGTATCAGATTCATGGCTCGTTTACATTTTTGAAAATCACTTGAATACCTTTGTTAATTAATAATTAGAAAACCAAGTTTTGTAAAATGTTTGGAATGTAAATTGAAATAACTATGTCAAAACAAATTTTTTTTATAAAACTTCGATACCATGAATCTTAACTCCAAAATATTTGTTTAAGTAAACCCAAATTGTAAATCGTTTTTGAAATAAAACTCGAATGTTTATGTTGTTAGAAAAACCTTGTAATATAACTTTGTTTTGAATAACCTTGCCCAAGTGATCTAAATAATGCAACGATATATAATGTGTTAAAAGCACTTATATATAGGAAGTACCAGCGGCGTATCCACCATGCTTTTAATACATTACCTCCGCCACGTTACCTAATCACTTCCCTAACCCAACGGTTTAAACAGATTCAAACGGTTCACATAATTCAAACAGTTACAAATGGTTCACACAAATCAAATGGTTACAAACGGTTCACACAAATCAAACGGTTACAAATGGTTCACACAAATCAAACGGTTACAAACGGTTCACACAAATCAAACGGTTACAAACAGTTCAAAATGTAAAACAATGTGCTAGAATGCTAAGGGAACATACATAGCAAAACTTAAGGAAATCATGTACTATATATGTACTAATGAACATAACAAGCATATGATATAAAAACATGAAAAGCACGAAAGTAACAAGTAGGCACATGTGTATCACCCCAAAACATTTGAAAACAGTAAAAGAGGGGGACTATGTACTCACTTGAGGATGCTTAGAAGTCTTGAATAATAACCAAGCAAGCTAGAGGGATCACGGAAATCAAACGGCACCTAATATAGGTAACTATGTTAATAAACCGGACCTAAATCGGAGGATTGGATAAAATGAGGTTTCGTAAACCAAATGAGTGTAGAGACTCATGTAATATGGTTTAACAAATCCTACATTCTAAAACGAAACCTAACCTAAGTGCTTACGACCCATTACAACTCGTTAAGGTAGCTTACACTACGTTAACGCGTCATTCGCGTAAACGCGTTCGGATCGCCTAACTATTCCTATGACAAGTATTATATGCCTTAACATATCTAATAATGTTGCCTAATCAGTTTAGATGCCAAAATTTATGTTACATATGCTTAAAATGAATTTATGCGGAAAAAGGGCATTTTGGTCATTTTTCTAAGGCATATAAACTACCTATCATACAACTACTTAAACGAAGTGACCATAAGGTATAACCTCGGAAGGTTAATGCTTGGTCGGATCCTAATGATCGACCAAACGGGTCGGGTTCGAAAGTCTAAGCGGTCGTTTAGACCGCTTATCTCACGACCCTATACAAGCACTAATCTAAAAGTTTGGTTGCAAAATACGCAAGAATACGCATTTTGACCGAAACTATGACTCGTCACTACACCTAATCAACGTGGTAATCAGTAGGTATAGTCACAAGAGACTATAACCACCGTGATTACACTCATGTTACGAAGTTCAAACAAACTTCGTGTTGACCATAGACTGGTCAAAGCAAAAAGTCAAACACTGTTTGACTTTTCCATTTAAAACGCATAAAAACACGAAAGAATACTTACAAAGGGTCCAAGCTAGCCGAACTTGATCTAAATACTCAGGTATGAAGCATAAAGCTTCAACTTAGAGCATAAAATTAGATCAAGGTGTGAGGAAAATGGAATGAGAGCTTGGGTATTTATAGATTTGGAGAACCGTTAGGATCGTTTCTCGCAAATCATGCTTTGATCTTGACCTTACAAGTGGGCACATGGTTTACAAAACCATGGGAATACTTAAAACCATCAAATTTCAGCCCATAGAGTGCAAAACCTTGGGTTAAAACCATCAAAACCTCAAAATGGACCAAGTTCAATGTATCTGCTAGAAATTTCAAAAATGGTCCCTGCACTTATAAAACTTGATTTTTTTTGGCACTTTTAAGCCCTGTTAACCCCATTTCAAGGCTCTAAAATAAATTTAAAGTATAGGGAACTTGAAATGTGCTAAAAAATATCTCGGATATTGGTTCGTTTGGTTGTACGGTTGCGTTGTTCGGTTAATTACGACGGAAATCGTAACGAACGCAAAACGATCCAAATTACGCGAAGAACGGAATTTTATCACGCCAATCACTAAAATAAGATATTTTAATGATCACATAAATTTTTGGATGTCCGGATATATTCAGAACGCAAGATATGCGCGAAAATGCAAACTTATGCACTTTTTGACGCTTTTAGTCCTTATTGATCAAGAAAGTTTATTTTTGCGCACCAAACACCTTAAAGCCTATTTCTAAGCTATGTAAAGGATATTTAGGGCATATTTAACTTATGATAAAGTTATGGAATGTTCGTTACAGTACGAATCGGCATACTTTCACAGTTTGTTGAAATTAGTCCCTGTAAGCGAATAAACTTGATTTCGGCATACCAAACTATCCAAAACTTATTTCTAAGTTATGTAAAGGTTATTTAAGGTATGTTAAGCCTATGTCACTGTTCCAGAGTGTTTGTTGCATTAAACTGGTTATATTTACGCATCAGATCGCGTATAACCTTCAAGAAAGCGATTTAAAGCTCGAAATCGAACATGAATTGATATGTGCAAACGATACACATATTTATACAAATCCCAAGTATGAAATAAAATATTTCATTTATTTGGTATTTATTTTATGTTCATAGAGGCACAGGTGTCACAGTCTCCCCTACTTTAGGAAATTTCGTCCCGAAATTTATTCGTAGGAGTCTATCTGTGACTTTGTGTTAAATAACCACCAAAGATATACAAGGCATAATCCTGTCATTTCCTCAACGAACATTCTTCAGAAACGAAATTGAACGGATGGAGTCATTTTAAACGGGTGCTTCCTCATAAATGGAAACGATAGAATAAACAAAAGGATATTCATTTCCTCAACGGGCATTCTTCAGAAATGAAAATGAACGGACGGAGTCATTTTCAACGGGTATTCCTCATAAATGGAAATGAATGAATAACAAAAGGATATTCATTTCCTCAACGGAAATTCTCCAGAAATGAAAATGAACAGACGGAGTCATTTTCGATGGGTGCTTCATTAGAAATGGAAATGAAGCAAAAAGAATATTCATTTCCTCAACGGACATTCTTCAGAAACGAAAATGAACGGACGGAGTCATTTTCGACGGGTGCTTCATAAGAAATGGAAATGAATAGAATAAACAAAAGGATATTCATTTCCCCAACGGGCATTCTTCAGAAATGAAAATGAACGGACGGAGTCATTTTCAACGGGTATTCTTCAGAAATGGAAATGAAGGAATAACAAAAGGATATTCATTTCCTCAGCGGACATTCTTCATAAACGAAAATGAACGGACGGAGTCATTTTCGACGGGTGCTTCATTAGAAATGGAAATGAAGGAAAAAGAATATTCATTTCCTCAACGGACATTCTCTAGAAACGAAAATGAACGGACGGGGTCATTTTCGACGGGTGCTTCATCAGAAATGGAAATGAATAGAGTTAACTCAAAAGGATATTCATTTCCCTCAACGGACATTCTTCAGAAATGAAAATGAACGGACGGAGTCATTTTCAACAGGTGCTTCATCAGAATGGGAATGAATAGAATTAACTCTACACACATGACAAAACTTGTTGTGGTTTCTGTGCACTGAATTCCATAATTATGTATGCATCCATAATTACGCAATTCCTTGCACAGTCCGCACAGTGTATTTCATAATGTGAAAGGGATAGAATTTGAACAAGCTTGAGACAACTTTGATTGGGTCAACACATAAACACATAAGCACATACTTAATTTGTTACTATTTTGTTAACTTGACGCTGATTTGAACATGGGTATTCAAGGTATACCAGGAACCCAGTCGATGGACTTCAACGTCCTCAAGAATCTATCTGAAAAGATAGGATGATCTTCCAAAAATTCAATTTTTTGATTACAAGGAATCATAACATTCGAATTAATGTACACAACAATTAAGGACTTACGGAAATACCCTTAGGTACCCTATTAAGGATTTATAGTGGTATTTTGGGTATACGTCCAGAGTTGTAACTTGTGCCTTGTACTTCGTTTTCCTTGGAAGAAATGGGTACTTAGGATTTCCGTGGAAACGCAAGAGATCATAAAATGGAAGAGTTTTGGGAGTAGTCTGTTCTTCATGGAATACGATTCCTTGATTGTCGGTATTGTAGGGGATATGTTGTTTATACATGCAACCACATGAATACATTACAATGTAAATCAAAGATTTATTTATAAACAACATCAACAACTGTTTCATAGACCTTGACAACAAAAGAAAATAATACATAAAGCTTGATTATTTCTAAATAGCGTTGTCTTCCAATCGGTCAGATGTTCATCACTGCGCTGGATTTGCATTAGCAAGCTTTGGGCAATTCCTTCGAAAATGGCCCATCTCGCCACAGTTGAAGCAAGAACCTGGTAGAAAATGAGCTTGAGCAGGATTGTTGCCAGCTTGATTTGGTGCAGCTGCAGCGGGGCAAACTCTTGTTGTATGGCCTATAAGTCCACAAGTCTGGAATTTGCGGCACTTTATATTGGCATGATGGTGAAGACTACATTGGTTGCACAAGGGTGCAGTTCCGTTGTATGGCTTCCTAGCAGGGGGTTGAGCTGGTTGGTTGGGGACAGCTTGATCATTGTGAGCGACCACAGCGAAGTTCTGAGAAGCATTTCGCTTCTTTGACTTCTTGGAGGATTCAGTCTGCTCTTCCTTTGGTTTCGATTCCTCGATCGGTTTCTTATCACCCTTTCGAAAAAGTTTACCTTTCCTGATCTGAGATTCAGTCAAGGTAGCGGATAGCTCAATGGCCTGCCTAACTGTAGTGGGATTGCTACCAGTCACAATGTCTTGTACTGAGTCAGGGAGACCATCAATGTACTTTTCGATTGCCTTATCCAAAGGCGTAACCATGTTCGGGCATAACAGACTTAACTCCTCATAACGGTCCGTGTAGGCTCGATGCTCGCCGTTATCTTGCTTAAGATCGTCGAACTCCCTTTCCAATGCTCTAATCTCATGACGAGGACAGAATTCCCTCATCATTAGAGCTTGAAGCTCTTCCCAGGTTTGAGCCAGTGCTACCTCGGCACCCCTCACCATTCCACCATGTTAAAGCTCGTTTCTCAAAAACACTAGATGCGAACTCCACCTTTCGCTCGTTTGGACACTGAAACGTGTCTGAAGGCTCTCTAAACTTTCGAACCATTGCAGAAGTGCAGTCGCTCCTTGAGACCCAGAAAAATTTGATGGCTGGGCAGAGTTGAACGTCTTGAAGTTGCATGCACTACTAAAAAAATGTCTCGTTTCCGACCAAGGTTTTTGTCAGAAAACGGCGTTTCCGACCAGTTTCCGACAGAAATACATTTGTAGGAAAAAGCCTTGTAGGAAAATATTTCCGACAAGTATCCGACTAAATTGGCGACAAATTTCCGACAAAAAAAGAGGTTACTATTTCCGACAAAGTACCGACCACAATTTTCCTACAGCTTTCCGACCACCGTTTCCTACTATTTTCCGACCACCGTGTACCTACGGTTTTCCGACAACCATGTTCCTACGGTTTTCCGACAACCATGTTCCTACGGTTTTCCGACAAAGTCCCAACCACAGTTTTCCGACAACTTTCCGACTACTGTTTTCCTACAATTTTCTGACCACCGTGTACCTACTGTTTTCCGACCAGATTTTCTAACTTCTCTTCCCACCAATTTCCGACTAAAAACTTTTTAATAAAAAAAATATAAAAAAAAGTAAAAAATCCAGATTTTTTCTGCTAAAAATGCAGAAAAAAAAATCCAATAAAAATCCTAAATACGATACCATTAGGAACTAAAGTTCGTCCACAAAATACAACATGGTTTTCCAACTACAAGTTCAACCACAATAAGACATGGTTGTCAAATTACAAATTCAACCATAAAATATGACACCGTTGTCAAATTACAAGTTCAACTGCAAAAGACAACAAACAGAAACTAAACTATGGTGGAGGATTGCTAGGATTACCAAATTGTTTCATAAACTCGGCCATTTGTCGTTGCATATCTTCTCTCATTTGTTGTTGCATCTCTTCGACTCGGTTTTGTAACATGTCAACGTGGGATTGTTGCGCCTCTTCGAATCGTTTATTTAACCTTTCCACCTGGGATTGCAAGTTCCGCACCTATATAATTTTTAACAACAAACATAATATTAGAAAAAAAAACATATATATATAGAAGTTTATAATCAAAATGGATAAGAGACCATAATCTTTATTCGGTACAAAAAAAGAGTTTTATCAAAGTATCATCTTTTACACATCTTTTACACTATACTTACAATTCAACTATTGTACATATATTTTGTAAGGTGATCGGCCATACAAGACAAATATTATGTTTTTTTTTTCACAGAAGAAAATAAATTTGCTTGTGATAAAATCTTACCAATTAAGAAACTTTTAAATGAAAGTATTACCATTTGAAAAAATGTTTGTAGTTTTGTTTGTTATTTTTATTTATTTTATTTTCGTTTATTTAACTCTAGTTACAGTAAGAAACGACTTTTGTTGGCCCAAACGGGTTCGGGTCAACAAAAGTAAAAAACGACTTTTAATTTGTTGGAACGAATTTGGGTTCCATCTAACGTTTTTAAAACCAAGAGTGTTAGGTTCTGAATATAAAAAGAACCGTTCAATTATTAGTAGCTCAATGGATAAGTCTTGTTAGGTTTTAATCCGCCATTACGATAGTCAATAACATAAGATATTTAATATAAATCTTGTCATAAAAAGGAAAATATAATTAACTTATAGAAGTGTATGCAATAAGAAAAGGCAGGGACTGCGGCAAATGGTGTGAGAGATAAAGAAGTCGGTTTTAGGGTTAAATAGATAAAAAGAAAAATCTTAAGACAAAAGACTCGGAACAGAAAGAGGAAAAGAAAATCTTTTCAAATTCCAGATATAAAAGAAATCGCCTGACATCACCTTGCGTCTAGATGAAGGCGCACACCTGTTGTGCGCTTTTCAAAGACACTAACGTCTACCTCAGAGCAACGGCCTCCATTGCCTTGCCTGAGAGCCTAGATGTGTGCCTAGTGCGCTTTTGATAAGTTAATTATGTCAGCAAAAACTTAATGTCACCTCTCAACGGTACTTATACACAATTGATCTTGTAACCCACTATCAGGAATTTATATAAAGTGATGATAGCCTATGCGGAAATCTACAGATAATTCAATAGTTCTTATCCCAGTTAGATGCATGAGCTTTAACCTACTGGATCTTGAGATGCTACTGTTCTTAATTCTTATACAGTTTCCCGTGGCAGCAAATCAACGCGATCATATTAACTCCATTGCTAAAGTTATTAATTCCCGTTCCTAAAGATCTAAAAACCATATCATAACCAATGCGATACGGAATGCCACATGAATTTAGCTATTGCTATGAACATGAAACAACTAACTAACACAACTAGCTCACTAACTCAACATTTCAACATCTACGAGATTATTAACATCCGAATTGTCGGCTGATCGCTTTACTCTCTATAAGCTAACTCATACATTTGGTTTTAAAAAGCGAGAGGCGCACAAAAGCAACAAGGTCTAAAATTGAGGCGCAAAGCGAAAAAGCGGTGGGCTTTTCATACCCGAGGCGCAAGATGTTTATATATTTTTTTATATATCCCATAGGTTTTTAGCACCCTCTAACCAAAATATAGCTATAAATAAGGCTTTATACCATTTTACTTACATGTACAAGTAAAAAAAACCCAAGGTACAACATTTTTCTGCAGTAAAACGCCTCAGATAGGCGCGCGCCTCAGACCAAAAAGCCCCCCAAAAAACCCTAAAAATTGCGCTTTTTGGGCACTTCTTGTAATTACACAATGCGTTGAGCGAAAAATCCCCAGAGGCTGCGCCTTAATGCGCCTCGCGCCTAGGTGCGCCTCAGGCGCGCTTTTTAAAACCCAGGTTATTATAACCGTACACCATCATGTCCCGCAACGCGCGACGTTGAATACCCCTAGTTAAATTTAGAAACCCACCCCTATGTATACACATTAATAATAATAATAATAATAAATAATGATAAATAATAAATAATATTAATAATACCTCCTCTTGCGAGCGCTGGTAGTCAGCATAGGAGGCAGACCCGGATGACGAAGACGTTGTGCCGGTAATGACAAAACTACGATCCGAAGACCCGATCCCGAATCGGCTCCCTCCCTGCGCACGCTCCCACAAGTCAGCATCTCCCACCGGATGCTGAGTGACGTCTTCCCCGTACTTTTCGATCATGTAACTTGCATATGTCTCCTACAATTTATATAAACAACACGGTTGTTATTATAATAAAAGGCTAATACAATATATATATATATATATATATATATATATATATATATATATATTAAAAATGATGCAAACAACTTACATATGTTTTTTTCGATGGCGCAGTACAAAATTCTGTCCCCCTCCAAACTTTCATCATACATCCCTGCCCAAAAAATTTTCTTGGATTCTTTGGTGAGGTGAGTTGCAAGGAAGAGTTCTTTAAAAGTGGGTGGCCGACCCAATGTCCGTTCCTACAAAAAAAACATATGTATGATTAATGTAATATGTGTTAAAGAAACAAGTACTAAAATTTATGAACATAATTATCTTTACCAAGATGATGCGATGCTCATCATAGCCCCTAGACCCGCCTGTATGTCGGGATATCACATCGTCGGAATCGGCTTTCTTGCGGTTGCTTTTACCTCTCTCAGACTTCTTTTGCCACTCATCTGTGTTCCAACGCTATAAAAGAATAAAAATACATGTATAAATAATATAAAATGCAATAAAATATAACAATGATCACTAATGTATTAACTTGCTTACCATACATAACTCATGCCATATGTCCTCGTGCACGAAGCGCGGCGGATACTCACACATCACGCCAAAATCATATTCATTTTCCGGGATGGTTTGCCCAGCAATCCTTGCCTTCTTTGCCGATTCATCTCGGCGATCCGACATTATGTCTAGGAAACGACGCTTTAACACATTTTCAAATCCTTCTCTAATGAATTCATCATTTGCTTGATCCCAACTATATTGAGTCTTTAAAAGATTGAAAGTTAAAAGTGCAAACGTATAACAAATAAGACTTAAAATATAGTGATTATTACATATATCTCCCTATTTAAAACACTAATTACATGTTTACCCAACCCCAAAATTAAATTACAAATTTCCCTTTAAACAAAAAAAAAACCATCAGACCCTTCATTTAAACAAAAAAAAAAAACCATCAGACCTTTTATTTCAGTTTAAAATAAGGATTAAAATATAAGGATTATTACATATATCCTCCTATTTCAGAAATCGAGGGTTTTGATTGGAGATTCTAGTTTGAACAATATCAGTGTCATTTGCAAATTCGATAAAGTTCTGATGTAAATAAAACTTTAGGTTGGGTATATATATAATTTATAAATGTAACAGGGGATGTATGTAATTTCCCTTAAAATATAAATAACTAACTAATGTATTACCCTAAAGCGATCAAACATACGGTCCACATGTTCCGTAGGGACTTCTCTGTGTGTTGACCAATCTTGCGTTTTGAACGTGTCACATATGGGACATGTTTTAACATTAAAATAACTTGGTAAATAATGTAGGAACATGTATAAGCATGTTCAACCTGACAATTCCAAGTTTAGGCTCGGTTCGGAACCGAAAGTCGCAAAAGAAGACTTTTGCTTTGACTTTCAGTTCTGACCCGATTTAGCTTGTTTTAGATATGCCTTAAGGTTTCTTTAGGGCCATATTAAAAGTTAGTAAAACCCTCCGAGGTTATACTACATGGTTCCTTGTTTATCCGATTCATTTGCATGTTTCTGTTAATTGCTTAAATGTTGACCATTATGCCCTTTTGATATTAAAACGAGATTTTTGAAAATGTGAGAGGACAAAAACCTTTATTACTGATTTATAAACATGTCCTAAAAATTTGACATCAGTTTCAAGTCTAAATTATGAGTTATGCTCAATATCGTAATTTGAAAGCTTTTTATTAATTAAACGGCATATTTAGCATAAAGCCTATTTAAACCCGAATTTTGACACCAAACCTTTTACCCACTAATGTAATATAATATTTTGGTATTTTTGAAGATTTTTATTAATTTTTAAACTGATCATAACATGGGGTTCTTGCTTTGATTCGGTAATTGACGGTTATACCCTTTTTGCTAATAAAATGAGCTTTACAGAACATTTTGACACCAAACCTTTTGCTACTTATTTTATATGTTAAATAAAATATTTTAATCCTTTTGGACTGATAAAAATCTCAACTTTCCTTATATAACCTTAAAATCGCTAAAAACCGACTTTTTACGCGTTATAAACGCATAGTATGGGTTAAAACTATTTTTGGCACATAAGACTCAATACCTACTGATGTTTTAAGTAAATTTTTATACTTTAACAGTAAGTAAAAGTTTTGAACTCAGATTTCCATATTTGAACTCAGATTTCCATATTTCAAATGACCAAAATGCCCCTACGGCGCATAGTTTGGTTATAAATGATAAATTTCACATATATGCAATACCCTACTGATATGACAAGCAAAAATAAATATTTTTACTGATTATTTTAGATCAGAACCTCAGATTAACATTTAATCTCTTTCATAATCTTAAAAATGACCAAAATACCCCTACGGGGCATAAATTGATTTTAAATTCGTTTTGGGCATAATGGAAGGTATCCTACTGATATCATAACACATTTTAAGCATATTAACTTAGGGAACCTGTACATGACTCATTTGGTTACCCGTTATGCATTTTCGTGTTCGGTACGGTTTATGTAACTAGTTTGCATAAATTGACCGAAACGGGTCAAACCTTATCATTTTTACCTCAAAATCCAGAATGTGTTTAGTTTACCCATATTATACAAGTCTTCATACTTGTCGGGTTTAAACCAAATTCTAATCCGGTCTTCGCTTAATCTTGCGTTTTGAACCATCTATCTTTCTTTAAAACTAACTGGTCTAAGTTTAAACTTAAGTAAGACCCGTTAGGAATCTAATAGGTTATTAAAAACCTTTGTTCCAGATTTAGGAGCCCTGTAAAAGATATTTGCACTTGCTGATTGTATACGGCTGAGATAAATTTGAATATTTTGCTCAGGTAAATACTTTTAACTTATTTTCCCTTATACGGGCTTGGGGTACGGTATATGAAATACCGCTTGGTCGGTATTGAATTTTTAATCATATGAAGGTTAAATCATTGAGATAACCCGTTTAATCTGTTTTGTTTGTTTTAAGCCTTTGGGGGGTTAATGACCATGTCCTGGATATCCTCGGCTCATTCATTGAAATGGCCACGACTTAAGCATGGGGTGTAGGCATACACCTGTCGGTGCGTATGTAAAATAATCTTTAACCCGGTGTTCAACCCAGGCTACTGAACGTATAACAAACATATAATTCTTTTACAAGATTAATTTTAAATAATTATCCCAAGTTATAAAAGATTATTTGTGCCTTGTGCATTTAAATAAATTTTCTTAAAACATTTTCAAAAGTGTCAGTTAATTGTATTTACCAGTGTAAACTGACGTATTTTCCAAAAGGTTAAGTGCAGGTACTAGGCGGAATAGGCTGGCTACTCCTGAGTGAATTAAATAGAGTTTTGCAAGCTTTATCACTTTAAAATCGGTTGAACAATATTTCCTTTCTTTTGATCCGCCTGTGGATCCTTTTACATTACGTTTGTAATACTCTTGTTACTTTCATTCGGTTTGTAATATTTTTACTTTAGACTTCCGTTGTGCATTGAACTGTGATTGTTTGACTATGATGATATCAACTATGTCACGATACTCCCCACCGGGACCACCAGTAATACGTGGAAATATCGGGGTGTGACAGGTTGGTATCAGAGCCAATATTTAGTGAATTAAACACTAGCCTTTTATGTTTAATCTCAATGACACAGTTGCACATTCCTTGACTTCCGAGTCTAGGAAAAGGACTTAGGACTAATCCCTATCTTTTATTTTGTCCTTTATTGTTTTTTCCTTGTTGTTTCCTTTTTTTGTGTTGGTAGGAACAGAAGATGCCATTGCGTATTAGAGGACGAGGAAGAGGCGGTAAGGCCCCAATCTTCACCAGTCATGATCATGAGGCCGGGCCATCTCACCAGCGAACTCCTTCAGTGACGATGAGCACGAGTCCCCAAGAAGACTGGAGGACGTACTTAGAGCCTGCGAGGCGTTCTGTCTCGCTAAGCTCCTCATCTTCGTACCACGACTCTTTCGGGCTCCATCAAGGCAACATGTACGAACATTATCACCACGCCTACTTGTCGTTGTAGAGGTCGGGTTCACACCGTGCCTTTGAAGACCCGACCTCGTACATTCAGAGCTGGTTCAATCCGGCAAATCAGGTGCAAGAACCAATGGGTTTTAACCCATTGGGACCAGAATATCATTTTTCCGGTGACCAAGCTATGGATATGGATGATGACCCCGATCCGGAGATGCCACCGAGTGGGACGCCAACGCATCCCATCGAGATTTCTGACGGATCGTCCTTTCACAGTTTGCCATATCGAGGCCCAGACAGCTATGAAGCAAGGTTTGCCTCGCACCCTTGGGAGTTCACTTCCCTTTTTAACCCAGCACCTCAGCAGCAGGATCCCTCCGAGGATTCACGATTTCAGGCGGTTACACCACCGCCACCGCCGCCGCCAGAACAGCGGCCGCCTCCGGAGCCACCGAGGCGGAGAAGATCAGGAGCAGGGATGTCCGTGCGAGGGGGATTCCCTTTCAGCACCCCTCAACCCTCCAGTGGCAGTCGCTATCCGCCACTGTATGAAGACCCGCAGATGGGAGGGCCTTCAAACCCTGTTTCCGAGGTGGACTCCGCGCCAATCGCACCACCATCACCACCACATATGGGTTTTAATAACCCAATACCTTCTTACGCTGGTGCAGCAGTGTATAACCCTTTTAAGCAGCCAGACCACTCTGGCTACAATTACTACAATGCCCCCGATGTTGACCCGTATCTAGTAGCGGCAAACTACAATGCTCTTCATCCTGAGGGGCCCTACGGAGCCCCAAATCAGACTGAGTACCCGGCCTATGGGTACCAATACGTGCCACCTCCTCAACCTCCGCAGCAACAGCAGCTGCAGCCGCCGCAGATCCAACCACCGCAGCAGCAGGAGATTCTTCAAAGGTTGAGCCAGGTAATACACACTGTGTCAGCAACTCTGCAGAAAGAAGTCAGATAATGGAATTAGGGCCTAGGAGTAGGTCCAACGTCTAAAATACATTAAAACCCAAGTATGGATACAAGGGTTAACATATAAACTTTTTCGGAAGCTAAACTATGCATTAAAAAGCACCCTAAACACACTTTAAATGCTGAATTTTACATATTTCAGCAATAATTCAGCTCTTATCAGTATTTTAACACTGAAATATCATGCAGAATTTATGTTTTATGGTCCAAATTAACTTACAAAGTGTCGGGAATTGAAAGTGTCACAAAAGGGCACATAAAGGACACTAAACGGCGCAATTTAGCACTTTAACGAACCGGTATCTAACCGAACAACCGGACACTACCCAAAACACCAAAATTATACTAGAAGCATTGTTTTATTATTTCTGAGCTAGTTATGATCCCCGAACACCCCCAACACACTATATAACACATAATAAACATAACACCTAACTAACACTTAAGTTTTAACCAATTAACTTAACCACCATTACAAACCAACCAAGACCCCCCCCCCCCTTTATGTGGACGGTCACTAGGTGGTATCCTTACCCGAGGGCACTGAAGACTTCGTGGTATACTGTGATGCTTCGCGTCAAGGTTTGGGTTGCGTGCTCATGCAACGCCAAAAAGTCATCGCTTACACTTCAAGACAGTTGAAGGTGCATGGAAGGAATTACACCACGCACGAATTGGAGCTAGGTGCGGTGGTATTCGCTTTGAAGATCTGGCGACACTATTTATATGGTACTCGATGTACAATCTTCATAGATCACAAAAGCCTACAACACATATTTGATCAGAAGGAATTAAATATGCGTCAACGACGATGGGTCGAGCTACTAAACGACTATGACTGTGAAATTAAGTACCATCCTGGAAAGGCAAACGTTGTAGCAGACACGTTAAGTCGAAAAGAAAGGGTTAAGTCCCTAAGAGTTCAAGCATTGGAAATGACTATTCAGAAGAACCTCACTGCACGCATTCATGACGCACAACAAGAAGCCCTTAAGGGGGAAAATCGTAGAGCTGAATACCTCCGAGGTATGCTGAAGAATTTGGTGCCAAACGAAGAAGGAACCTTATACTTTAAGGGGCGTATTTGGGTTCCGCTCTATGGCGGTATTCGAGAAGTCATCTTTAATGAAGCACACAAGTCGAGATACTCGATCCACCCAGGATCGGACAAAATGTATCAAGACTTGAAGGAATACTATTGGTGGCTGAGGCTTAAAAGTGATGTTGCTGTCTACGTTGGAAAATGCCTAACCTGTGCCAAGGTTAAGGCCGAATATTAGAAACCATCTGGTCTACTGCAGCAGCCCGAGATACCCATGTGGAAGTGGGAGCAAATCTCAATGGACTTCATAACAAAATTACCCAGGACCCCTAGAGGGCAGTGGCGGACCCAGGATTTTTTTCCTGGGGGTGCGGAAATTTTTTAAAGATCTTAGACCCCAAGCTATATAAAAAAATCGGTTCATAGCGGGTCGGATCGGGTCGGGTCATGTAAAACAAGTAAAAACAAACAAACAAAGTTTCATAGCGGGGCGAATCAGATCAAGTCGGGTCCATTTCAATTCTCAAACAATCAAACCCTAGTTCCTAACTTCCTATCACATTAACAAACAAAAAAACATCAAAGTTCAAACCATCCCTACTTTTATTTCTCTTAATCATTCAATAAAAGAACAAAAAACTTATCTATAACATACCTTGGTCTTTAATTAGAATAATCCGGCGAAAAAATGTGGTTCAACCCCTTTCCTTTTGAGAAATCGCAGCATAACTTCCCTACTCATTGTTCATTCCTAATCCTATCACATACAAAATAAACAAGGATCTTCAAGTGTTCAACCATAGCCCAAGTTTCTTAATTTTCAATTTAAAATTTTGAAATCGTGCCATAACGTCTCTACTCATGGTTTCTATCACAATCATATTGATCCATCATCCATGACCATAAATTCAACATTCCAAAAATCATCTAAAAATCACCCCTAAAAATCATCTAAATAACATAATCATCAAGCCCTAGAATTGTTTAGTCACCCCTAAAAATCATCTAAATAACATAATCATCAAAAAAATCATCTAAGGCAGTAAATCATCAAAAAAATCATCTAAGGCAGTAAATCATCAAGTAAAATCATCAAAAAAAACCATAAAACTAACCCTCTTGATGATGTCGCTGCTGTGTTGCTGCTGCCTGCTGGATTCCGGTCAGTTTCTGGCCGGAATTATGGAATTCGTTGGCTGCTGTTGCTGCTGGCTTGCTGATGAAGTCGCTAGGCAGGAGTGGTAGAACAGAAACAGAAGGGCGGGAGGAATTGAAGGGGTTTGGGCAATTGGGCTAATTGTTAATTGTTTATTGTTGGGGATTGGGTAATGGACTAATGGGCTTTTTGTTTATTGTTGGGTATTGGGTAATGGATATGGACTAATGGACTAATGGGTTAAGCTTTGGTTTGGGTTGAAGTAGTATAATGTATTAATATAGGTAGTTTTTTTTATAAAAAAATCAGACTTTACTAAAAAAATTATAATATAAATCCATAATATTTTTTACCCAAGGGGTGCGGATGAAAAATTCCAAGGGGTGCGACCGAAAAATTCCAAGGGGTGCGGACGAAAAATTCCAAGGGGTGCGGACGGGATTTTCTTCGAAAATTTACATAAAAAAAATTTCTCGGGGGTGCGCCCGCCCACCTTGGCTTGGTGGTGGGTCCGCCCCTGCTAGAGGGCATGATATGATATGGGTGATAGTCGATCGGTTAACGAAGTCTGCGCATTTCCTACCGATCCGGGAGAAGGATAGCACTGGAAAGCTTGCTGAGCTGTACCTGAAAGAAATTGTGGCACGTCATGGAGTGCCTATCTCAATTATCTCAGATAGAGATGGATGTTTCGTATCAAGGATCTGGCTATCCTTCCAGAAAGCCTTTGGATCTCAACTAGATCTAAGCACGGCCTTCAATCCGCAAACAGATGGCTAGAGCGAGCGAACCATACAAACGCTGGAAGATATGCTTCGCGTATGTGTTATGGACCTAGGCGGCAGCTGGGATACTCACCTACCCTTAGTTGAGTTTTCCTACAATAACAGCTACCATACGAGCATAAAAGCCGCACCATTCGAAGCTCTATATGGCCACAAGTGCCGCTCGCCATTATGTTGGACAGACGCTGGAGACAAACGTATGGTTGGTCCTGAACTTGTTCAAGAGACAACCGACAAAATCATGCAGATCCGAGAGCGCATTTAGGCAGCTTGAGATCGACAAAAGAGCAACGCAGATCGAAGACGGAAACCCTTAGAATTCGAGGTGGTAGACAGAGTTTTGTTGAAGGTCTCACCTTGGAAGGGCGTAGTAAGATTCGGAAAACGTGGAAAGCTGAATCCACGATACATCAGACCATTCAAGATCTTGGAAAGAATTGGTACCGTGGCTTACAAGTTGGAATTACCGGAAGAACTTAACGGAGTACATGATACGTTTCATGTGTCCAGCCTCAAGAAGAGTCCAACCCAAGAAACAGTGATCATCCCTGCGGATGAAGTGCATATTGACGACACCCTCCGATTTACAGAACAACCCGTTGAGGTTACAGACTAGAAAGTCAACAAGACCCGGAAGAGTAGTGTCAAACTTGTCAAAGTACGTTGGAACTCTAAGCACAGACCCGAGTACACGTGGGAACGTGAAGACCAGTTTAAAGACAAGTACCCCCACCTGTTCAAGAAAACTCCTGCGAGAGATAGCTCAGCCTGAATTTCGGGACGAAATTCTTTTAACGGGGGGAGACTGTGACAACTGGCACAAAACCGGTAATCTCCGTACAATTTAATTATTATTTAATATCTGCAATTATGTGCTTAAATGTCAACATTTTCTGATTACATGCTATACATGTGAATTCATAAACATTTTATACTTCAAATATTGCTTTATGCAGTACTGTTAGCGTTGCGTCAGAAAGACTAGTAAACTCACCGGTAAGACACACTGTGTCAGCAACTCTGCAGAAAGCAGTCAGATAATAGAATTAGGGCCTAGGAGTAGGTCCAACGTCTAAAATACATTAAAACCCAAGTATGGATACAAGGGTTAACATATAAACTTTCCGGAAGCTAAACTATGCATTAAAAAGCACCCGAAACACACTTTAAATGCTGAATTTTACATATTTTAGCAATAATTCAGCTCTAATCAGTATTTTAACACTGAAATATCATGCAGAATTTATGTTTTATGGTCCAAATTAACTTAGAAAGTGTCGGGAATTGAAAGTGTCACAAAAGGGCACATAAAGGACACTAAACGGCGCAATTTAGCACTTTAACGAACCGGTATCTAACCGAACAACCGGACACTACCCGAAACACCAAAATTATACTAGAAGCATTGTTTTATTATTTCTGAGCTAGTTATGATCCCCGAACACCCCAACACACTATATAACACATAATACACATAACACCTAACTAATACACTTAAGTTCTAACCAATTAACTTAACCACCATTACAAACCAACCAAGACCCCCCCCCCCCCACCACCACCAAGATTTTACTTAATCTTATAAGATTTGTGAAGATTGTGATCTTGGATTTGTATGTACTATTAAGAACATATAACACATTGGTTAATACATAAACTTGGTTATAAGTAGTGTATGGAAGATCAAGAACTCATTATCTCTCACACACCAACACACACCACTCTCCTCCTACCCTCTTGGCCACTCTAGGCCTTGAACAAGCTACCACACCATCACCACCTTCACTTCAATCTCATCTAATCTCAAGTGATCACAAGGTGTTAGAAGCCAAGTTAAGAAGTGTGGATCTTGAAGGACCTCTTCCATTTGCTATTATCCATCACATTTGTCACCTTCATCTTCTTGTGTTCTTCCCTAGCCCTTGTGCTAGTAGTAAGCTTCTTGTCACTTGATTTTACTTCATATTTAGTTGGTTAAAAGATGATGAACATTGTTAATCTTGAAGAACACTAAAGAACATAATCATGAAACCTTAACATAAGCTTAATAACATAAGAATACATGTTGATTAGTGTTGATTTGCTTCTTGATGATTGATGATTTGTGTTTATGATGTTAGACATCATATGAAACCTACTAGATTGTGATTAAACACATGATCTAGTAAGTTAAGGTGATGATCTTGTGAAAGACCAAGATGATCATACTTTGTATGCATGAACTTGAATGATGAAATTTGTTTTCATATGTAAAGATGATTTAAACAAAATACAAGTCTTGTAAGTAGATGATTTCCAAAATAGTTTTCCAAAGAAACTAAGTTAAATAACAAGATTTACATAGACTTGGTTTTTACATAAACAAACACTACTTTTAAGGGTTAAACTAGTGTAGAAACACTTGGGAAGCAAGAAGATTCCATAAAGAAATGTTTTTGCAAAACATATTTACAAGTTGTAAACACCTAAATCTTTCAAGAATTAAACTTTTAAAGAAGTAAACACACTTTAAAGGGTAACTAAACCTACTAAACACACTACCAAATTACTACAAGTTTTTATGAAAGTTCAAGTTCATGTTGTTAGGTAAATTACATAATTTTGGCACTTGATAAGTGTTGATTTCATTATTGATTGTTGTTGCGAATTGTTTTGATGATTGAAAAAAAAAAACACATGTTTTGAAAACATGGGAAACCTCCATTTTTAGGGGAAACCATGTCAAAAATTTTATAAAATTTTGACACTTAGAAAAATATAAGTTTTGGTGAAACTTATGCCCTAAAAATTCACCTAAAAATATTTACCAAGGTTTCCCTAAATTTTGTGTAAATTTCAAGTTAAGAAATGATGATTTCTTCAAGATAAAAATTGGTATTAAGTATGTATATTTTTGAGGAAAATATATCTATTTATTGGTCACCAAATTTTGTGTTAAGTGTATGTAATATGTATTATATGTAATAGTGTATTAGGACTTGAAAATACACTAAATACTCCTAAGGAGTAAAAATACAAAAATACACATACAACATGCATAGACAAATACAAGAAAATATATTTTCTTTAATATATTTCTTAATGGATTATGTAACTTGGATAAGTTATGAACTTAAAATATATTTTTGAACATAAATATATAACTCGGGTGAAAGATACAAGATACTTATATTTATTTTTGGGAAAATAATATAAGTAAGATACATAGTTAAAAATATAAATTATTTTTAACAACAAAGAACACATACATAAAAGATGGTGACTTGTACTTGTGCGATACAAGTCTAGTGACTAACGTTAATAAAACACGTATAGGTCACGACGCAATAAAACCAACCGGTGAAGTTTATGGCGCAGGATACGCAAAGTTGTGAGTTCATGTCCCCACTTTTAAACTTTTACTTGTTTTCTAAACTTGGGGAAAATACATGTGCTATGGTATGTTGGATACAAAAACTAAGGAATGATACTTTAGATCATGTCACGAATAGGGTGCCATAAGCACCATTAATCAGTTACATACCAAGACCGCGGAACAAAAGGTTAGATCTAATGGGTTTCAGGCAGCCACACTCTTGGCCACTCTTTTACCAAGCAGTGCTTTTGTGTCTCTAGTCGTAAATCGACAGTCGTGGAATCGACAACTAAAAATGCCTATGGTTTGGATTCTTCCTATGTCGTGTCACATGTTAATGGCCTTCAAACCATTAGCGATCTCGATTTCCTTACATTTACAGAAGTACATATTTCAGTACAATTACATACCATGTTTTCTACAACGAATGCTTAAATGTTTATACAAAAACTGCATGAACTCACACCAACATTATGTTGACGATTTTCCAAAACTTACACGTATTTTAGGGAACAAGTTGGATCTTGGGCGCTGGTGTTATTTTCAAGATGTAAATTTCAAGTTTAGATGTCATCCACTTTTTTTTTGTATCATAACTTGAGGGTTTTGGTTGAAACTTAAATGGCTCGTGTTTGTAACATTTCAATCTTATGAATGGATGAACATCTTGTTTTAAATCATATAGTTGTTTATTATAATTAAATGATATTCAGCAAGTCACACATCATACGCTTCCGTAAAAGTCAGGGTGTGACAATTTAAAAAAAAAGTGTCGATCTTGAGCATTCAATGAAATATCCATTCGACAATAATGACCCCTAATTGAATATGAAGATGAACCACCCGATACAAGTGAAGAGATTAACCACTTTGTTGAAGAAGAGGTCGCCATAGAACAAACTTTTAAAGTTCTTGATCAAAATGAGCAACCAAATAAGGAGTCTCCTAAAGACCCACCTCTTGAGCTCAAAGAACTTCCAAAAAGTTTGGAATATGCTTTTCTAGACAAAGATGGTAAATCACCTGTAATTATTTCGTCAAAATTAAGTAGTGTAGAAAAAGAAAAATTAATTACACTTTTGAAAAAACACAAAAACGCAATCGTTTGGAAGCTTGTAGATATTAAAGGAATAAGTCCTTACATGTGCACGCACAAAATCTTAATGAATGATGACTACAAATCGGTAATACAACCACAATGTAGAGTAAATCCAAATGTCCAAGAAGTGGTTAAAAACGAAGTCATCAAATTACTTGACGCCGGACTTATTTATCCTATCTCCGATAGTCCTTGGGTAAGTCCCGTCCAAGTAGTTCCAAAGAAAGGAGGTATGACGGTAATAACTAATGAGAAAAACGAATTAATACCAACGAGAACCGTCAAAGGATGGAGGGTATGTATAGATTATCGTCGATTAAATGAGGCGACAAGGAAAGATCACTTTCCTTTGCCTTTTATTGATCAAATGTTAGAAAGATTATCCGGTCATAAATTTTACTGTTTCTTGGATGGTTTTTCAGGTTACTTTCAAATCCCAATAGCACCCGAAGACCAAGAAAAGACAACATTTACATGTCCCTATGGAACTTTTGCTTATCGACGCATGCCATTCGGTCTATGCAATGCCCCCGCAACCTTCCAACGTTGCATCGTGGCCATCTTCCATGATATTATAGAAAAGACAATGTAAGTCTTCATGGACGACTTTTCTATCTTTGGAGATTCATACGCCCAATGCCTCGATAACTTTGAACGAATGCTATCCCGATGTGAGGAAACTAACCTCGCCCTTAACTGGGAAAAATGTCATTTCATGGTGACAGAGGGAATAGTACTCGGTCACAAAATCTCAAGTGAAGGAATGGAGGTTGATCGAGCAAAAATAGACACTATTTCTCGATTACCGCCCCCCTCTTCCGTAAGAGCTATCAGAAGTTTCCTAGGGCATGCTGGATTCTATAGGCGATTTATCAAAGACTTTTCTAAAATCTCAAGGCCTCTAACAAAATTACTTGAAAAAGATGCCCCTTTCATCTTTGACAAGGAATGCAATCAAGCATTTCTAATACTAAAAGAAATGCTAGTCAATGCACCTATCATGATAGCGCCTGATTGGAAATTACCTTTCGAAATCATGTGCGATGCAAGCGACTTTGCAGTTGGAGCCGTCTTGGGACAAAGAAAAGAAAAGCATTTTCACCCAATTTATTATGCTAGTAAAACACTTAACGATGCACAAGAAAATTACACAACAACAAAAAAAGAGTTACTAGCTGTGGTAGTTGCTTTTGATAAATTCCGTTCTTATCTTGTTCTTTCTAAAACAATAGTCTATACAGATCATGCAGCCATTCGATATCTCTTCAAGAAACAGGATGCTAAACCACGTTTGATTCGGTGGATTCTACTCCTCCAAGAATTTGATATTGAAATCAAAGACAAAAGAGGAGCAGAAAACACTGCAGCAGATCATCTTTCGCGCTTGGAAGACCCAGCTTTGGAGGCAACCAGGGACGAGCAAATAAATGAAAATTTTCCAACGGAGTCCTTGGAAATGGTGGAATACAGAGAAGAACCATGGTACGCCGACTATGCTAACTACTTAGCTAGCGGTATAGTCGCCAAAGGATGGCCACATCATCAAAGGAAGAAATTCTTTGCCGATGTGAAGCATTATTTTTGGGAAGATCGTATCTTTTCAAAATGTGTGCTGATCAACTCATCCGCCGGTACGTACATGGTAGTAAAGCAAGAAGAATTCTCCACCATTGTCACGAAGGTCCATACGGAGGACATCATGGTGCCGCTAGTACCGCACGAAAGGTATTTGATTCAGGACTTTATTGGCTAACCATTTACAGAGACGGACAAAGTCTTATAAAGGCACGTGACGCTTGCCAAAGATCAGGTAATATTTCTTCCAAAAACGAAATGCCACAAAATGGCATTCTTGTTTGTGAAATTTTTGATGTGTGGGGACTCGACTTTATGTGACCTTTCCCACCGTCAAAAGGAAACAAATATATACTTGTGGCAGTCGATTACTTGTCTAAATGGACCGAGGCCGAGGCACTTCCAACAAACGATGGAAGAGTCATGGTAAGATTTCTGAAACGTTTATTTTCTCGTTTCGGCACACCAAAAGCATTAATAAGTGATAGAGGTACCCATTTTTGTAACCATCAACTCGAAATTTTTTAACAAGATATGGGGTCTATCACCAGGTCTCAACGGCATATCACCCTCAAACAAACGGACAAGCCGAAGTGACTAATAGAGGTTTAAAACGAATACTCGAAAAAACCGTGGGGTTAAATAAAAAAGAATGGGCCGACAAATTAGATGATGCTTTATAGGCCTTTCGAACAGCGTTTAAAACAGCAATAGGTACTACCCCATATAAGCTCATCTATGGAAAAAGTTGCTATTTGCCAGTAGAAATAGCACACAAAGCCTACTGGGCAATTAAAAACGTAAACTTAGACTTAGAAATCGCCGGTAAAAATCGATTCTGCCAATTAAATGAATTAGACAAGTTAAGGAATTATGCATACTCTAACTCCGAAATTTATAAGGAAAGAATGAAAAATTTGCATGATAAACACATTAAACCAAGTGAATTTCGGGTAGGAGATCAAGTTCTATTGTTTAATTCAAGACTTCGATTGTTTCCGGGTAAACTAAAGTCTAGGTGGTCGGGTCCTTTTTCCATTACCCATGTTTTTCCACACGGTGCAGTAGAAATTAAATCTCGGAATGGAATTCCATTCAAAGTCAATGGCCAACGGCTGAAGCTCTATCAAGGATTCATTGAGGATGAGGAGGAAGAAATCTCGCTTCAAACGGTCGAAGAATGAAAGCATCAACATCACACCTGATGGCCAAGAAATTCACTCGGTTCAATGCAAATGAGTTGGATGCTAAAGCAAGATACGATGTGCTTAGAACCAGGCCGGAGGAGTTCCCACGACAAGTCTGCATGGATCTTCTAGGAGCAGTGAACCAGCTTGACCGATTTAACAACCTAGTCACCGGCCCACTAAGAGCTGCCCTGTGCACTCGACTTCGTTCAGTCCATGAATATAACCTGGAATTCTACAGCACATTAGCTTTCAAAACGAGAGTCGGTCCTTTCGATAATGATGGGGTAGAATTCCGATGTGGAGGGACTGTGTACTCAATCTCAATAGCACAGTTTGGGTCGATAGTTGGGTTGTATGCGGAGGAAGATGCGGGGGATGAAGAAAACACCGGAGGGTTAGGTGAAATAAAAGAAAATCAACGCCAGGCTGCTTGGGTGCAAATAGGAGAAGGCGTCTACAATCCCAGCCGCACTAAGAGCACTCAGTTGAGGGACCCTCTTTACCGTTACATCCATAGGGTCCTCACTTACTCTCTTAGCTAAAGTCACGACAGCAGTGGCGTTGTAGGGTTACGAGATCTGGTGGTCCTGCATTGCATTCATACCCGCACCAACCTTGATGTTCCGTACCTCCTGCTCCGAAACATGCATTGGAACCAGCTCGCTACTCCCCCGACTCCCATCTTCTTTGGGGGATGGATATACCGTCTCTTCAAGCATTTCGTGAACATGCCCAGGTCTTTCCAAAAGAGCCCATGGTCGGGAAGAGTAGACATGGTCATCTACCGCTCCATGAACCTGATTTATGAAGCAGAAGACGGGACGGTCAGCTTCCAAAGAGTCCAGGGGCATGCATGGAACCCGCAAGAAGCACTCGTCCTCCACGCACCACACTTCCAACCTCCTCCTGAATACCATTACCAGCCCCAGGGTGATCCGGGTCAATCCTCCTCACAAGGAGGCGATTTTCCTAATTTTCAAATCTTACATGATTTATTGCAGGAAAGCCTCATGTGCACCAGGACCACCTACAACATGGCCAGCAACACGTACACCCGAGTTAGAGCAATTGAGAGAAACATCTCCGACATACAGGATGACATTGGGAACATCCGGGAGTACATGGCGGGGCACGGAGGAGGAGATGATGATGAGGACGAGGACATGGACTAAGCGGAAGGAGTGGAGGTAGGATCAGCCGGTTGAAGGTCTATCAGGTTAACCCCTTTTTTTCTCACGAACAATTTCCGGCCTGCTTGCCGTTTGTTGAACAATTTACTTTCTTTAACTCTTTTTACTTTCTGCATTTATTTTTCTTTTTAACTTTGTGGTATGGATGCTTGAACAATGGTAATTTAGGATGCTTGTTATGATTGGTGTGGTATTTATTAGTTAAACAGGTACATACGAAGCTTAGAGCACTAAACATTAGTGCTACTAAAGCCGGGACAGGAAAACCGAAGCCAGAAACCTATTTTACACCTTTGCAGTTTGTCCACACGAGGTCCTGTTCAGCCAACACGCCCCCATGCCCATTGCCCCAGACCTGCTGTTTGTCTAAAATATGCAGACTTTTTCCAGTGTGCTCAGCCGACACGCCCCCGTGTCCACCTTCTGTAAGTTCTCGTTACTGGCACTTTGACCACGGGGCCGTGTTCACCCAACACGGGGTCGTGTCCAGACGCCCAGTAACATAATTTTTTGCTTTTTCACATCTTTTTATACATTCAATCAACCTAAAAACTTATTTTTGGGACACATTGAGGAGAATGTGTAATTTAAGTGTGGGGGGGGATGCTAAAACCGTGAATTTTGCAAGTCCTAATTACAAGCCTTACACAAAACTCTATTGGAACCGCTAAACACCCCAAATTTTTTCAATTTTTTTTTACTTGTCTTGGTTTAAATTGGGAATTTCAAGTTCTAAAAAGGTTATATTTTTATAAATTTACAACTGATAGCGTCGTGATAAAAAAACTAACATAAGGAAATTATGAAACGGCATAACAAATCTAGTTAAAATTTGATTATATATACTTGATCACATAAAAAACCGTTCCCACAAAAAGTGAGTTTTGAGCCTTTATTGAGCATACAAATATACATCTTTAACCTAAATGCTCATTCTTCGTTTCTTGTGTGAATAGCCGCTTGGTTCTTACGACTCTAGAACTTGCCATGACGATACATTCTCGGTCCTTACCAACTTAAACCCAAGTAAGTAAATGATGGAGTCATTAGGACTAACCCTTTTTATTTCAACACCATTATTTTTCTTTTTTTTTACCACCTACCCAAAATCCCCCTAGTTAACCCCTTTGAGCCTAAACCTTTTCATTTCTTAACCCAAAACAAACACCATTTTTACCCACCAAAAGCCTTTTTTTCATTTTAAACCCTTTATTTTAGTAACAAAGCTCAGTTTTCTTATGACTTCTTATCAAAAAAAATGAATGATGATGAAGCCAAAAGAAATAAACAAACGAGTTCATCAAAAAGAACTTTGTTTAAAGAAATGCTTCATTAAAATAAAAATTCATAAAAATAAAGGTCTTACGAAAATCAAAGTTTTTTTTACGCCTTTCGCCCTTTTCTACAAACCACTAACCAAACCACCTACCTTTAACTCAAGCCTAACCCTTCCCCCAAAAGTCCTCTTGATATTTACAAAGGTATATAGTTAAAAAGGAGGACGATTGATTGCTTGGCAAGCTTATGGTAGAAGTAGATTCCATGCCGCTCTCGAGTGTTTTCACAAAAATACACCTTCGGCCGAGTGTTGAGTGATCCCCCGTGAGGTATGTGAACTTGTATATAAATGGAATTTTAAAAAGGCAAGTTATGCCCTAATAAGTAATTTATCTTATGTAATGTTTTAAATAAATCATGACGAATAGACTTGTAAATAATTAAAAATAAAACTTAATAAAGAATCTTGGAAATCCCGACACTCTATGACAAGCCCAAAAACCTTCTCTTCTACCCATTCCATTTGGGAGTGTAAGCCACATTATAAAGAGTTTTGCTTGAGGACAAGCAAAGATTCAAGTGTGGGGGTATTTGATTTGCGCAAAATGCAACATATAAATTACATCCAATATGGCATAAAACTAACCCTTTTTAAGTACTAATGTTGGAAAAAGTGTGTTTTTGTCTTCCTTTTGTATTTTCAGGATTAAATGAGCTCAAATTAACAAAAGAAGCAAAAAGGCAGCTAAATCTAACATAAATACAAGAAAAGGAATAAATGTGGCATGCCCGACCCCTCGACAGCATCCTCCCAAGCAAAAACAAGATAACAGAAGGCTGAACACGCCCCGTACTCAATGAGCACGGGGGCGTGCCCAAGTGTCTGCAGAAAAGACAAAGTTGTAGAAGCTTCTATCACCCACCACGGGGGCGTGTCCAGTGGACACGGGGCCGTGGTCAACTCTAAGATTCGCAGAATCTAGGAAAATCTTGATAGTACAGATACGCTTCTGCACACGGGGTCATGCCCAGCGGACACGGGGCATGGTCAACTAATGCAGACAAACTGCATTTAATGAAGAAAGAGAAGACGGGTGGACATGGGGCCGTGTCCGGGCTTCTGTGCAGGCTATAAATAGGGGTGCTTGGCTCATTTGCAAACCATCCCTTGAAAAACGACATCTCTCCCACTTCACCCACACTCCACCACCACCACACACCATCATCCACCACCATCATCCATCATCCATTATAGAGTGTGTGTAGTAGTCTCGGGATCCAAGATTGATAGTAAGAGTTCTTGACAATCAAAGGCCATGTTTGCCTAAGTCTCTTACATCACTTGGTGAAGACAAGCATTTAGTGTAATACTTTTTATTTTTAATCTTTTCGCACTTTTTATTTGGTTATGTATTAATGACTTTAATAACTAGTTTCTTATGTTGAAGGTGAAACTTCCTTATCATTTGTCCGTGGTGTCTTGGCGTTATTTTACTGTCTATATAAAATAAAAGATTTACACCATTCATATCTCCATGGTCTATATGGAGATATGTTGGCTACCTGGTCGGGGGTTAAGGTAATGGTTTGGTAAGCATCTTGCCTTATTCAGTGTATAAATCCTGCAAGGACCTGGGTCAAGCTTAGTAGGATCTCCTTCAATACCCACTGGTATTGGATGGCGGGGGTCTGAATTTCTTGATCCCCTCATATGTAAACTACTATTAATATATTAACCCGACTACTTAGGACTGTATCCCTGCTAACTCAGACTACTTAGCCGAGGGTAACGTCACCTTCAAAAGAGGGGCCTACCACATTATGCATTAATAAATTAATTAATTATTTTTCAATAATCCAACCCTTTAGGATTGTATCCTTGCTGACTCAAACTACTGGGTTGAGGGTAACGTCACCTTCAAAAGAGGGGCCTACTACAATAACTAAGATAATCTCTTAAAAAGTGCAAAAGTGCGGAAATAATCAAAGGTTACACTAAAGGCGAGTCGGATCCAAGTGATTCATCTTGTCTATCTGTTTTATTTTTATTTTTATTTTTCAGCATTTTTAGTTAGTTTTATTTTTCTTGTTTAAAACCTTTTTCTAAAATTTTGATTTGATGTTGAGGATAAACCGGTATTAAAAGCTCTTGTGTCCTTGGACGACCTCGGTATCTTACCAACACTATACTACGCTCACGATGGGTGCACTTGCCCATATGTGTGTTTAGTGTTAGTAAAATATCGTGTTTTATAAATTTAAAACTTGACCAAAGTGTTAAAAAGGGCTAAAAATATACATAAAAACTATACGACACTCACGCACATCATCTATGCATCGATTATCGTGATCTAAACAAGGTTACAATCAAGAACAGATATCCATTGCCCAGGATTGATGATCTGTTCGATCAACTACAAGGGGCAAGTTACTTCTCCAAGATTGATTTAAGGTCAGGTTACCATCAGCTGAAGGTCAGAGATGAAGATGTGCATAATACTGCATTCAGAACTCGATATGGTCACTACGAGTTCTTGGTGATGCCTTTCGGGCTCACTAATGCACCAGCAGCGTTCATGGATCTCAAGAATCGCGTTTGTAAACCCTACTTGGACAAGTTTGTCATCGTCTTCATTGATGACATTCTTATTTATTCAAAGAACCAGGCTAATCATGAGAAACACCTTTGATGTATTCTTAAACTTCTTCAGCAAGAGAAGCTCTACGCCAAGTTTTCAAAGTATGAGTTTTGGCTTCGTGAAGTCCAATTTCTTGGACATGTGGTTAGCGAGCGTGGTATCCAGGTGGATCCCGCTAAAATTGAAGCTATCATGAATTGGCAAGAGCCGAAGACACCCACAGAGATTCGTAGCTTCTTGGGCCTGGCAGGATATTACAGGCGTTTTATTGAAAAAATTTCAAGGATTGCTGCACCACTAACTTCATTGACTCGCAAGAATATCAAGTTTGATTGGGGTCCTAAGCAACAAGAATCCTTTGATATTCTTAAACAGAAGTTAAGCAATGCACCTGTCTTGACCTTGCCAGAAGGAATTGAAGAATTTGTGGTTTATTGTGACGCATCGCACACAGGAATGGGATGTGTGCTTATGCAGCAAGGCAAAGTTATTGCCTATGCTTCCCGACAATTGAAGGTGCACGAAAAAAATTTACACCACCCACGATTTGGAATTGGGTGCCGTTGTGTTTGCACTAAAACTTTGGAGGCATTATTTATATGGTACCAAGTGTGTGATCTATTCTGATCACAAGAGCCTTCAACATCTGTTTAACCAGAAGGATCTAAACATGAGACAACACAGATGGATGGAAACACTGAATGATTACAATTGTGAAATCCGATACCATCTAGGCAAGGCGAATGTAGTCGCCGATGCTTTGAGCAGGAAAGAAAGAATTAAGCCCATTAGGATCAATTCCAAGAGCATTGAATTGAGGAACAGCTTAAATAAAAGATTGTTGCCACTCAGAAAGAAGCTGTATTAGAAGCTAACTATCCAAATGAAAAGTTGGGAGTCACTGCCGAACAGTTATCATATGGTAAGGATGGAATCCTAAGATTGAATGGACGAATATGGGTTCCAATCTATGGAGGACTTCGGGACATGATCCTTCAAGAAGCCCATAGTTCCAAGTATTATGTTCATCCTGGCAGTGATAAGATGTACCAGGATTTAAAGGCAAATTATTGGTGGATAGGTTTGAAGAAATCTATAGCAACTTATGTGGCTAAATGTCTGACGTGTGCTCAAGTTAAGGCAGGACACCAGAAGCCGTCAGGTTTGCTACAACAGCCTGAACTTCCCGTCTGGAAGTGGGAAATGGTAACTATGGATTTTATCACTAAGTTACCGAAAACAAAGCGAGGAAATGATACTATTTGGGTTATTGTCGACAGGTTGACTAAATCAGCCCACTTCTTACCTATTAAGGAAACACATAGCTCAGATAAGTTAGCTCAGTTATACGTGGACGAGATTGTATCTCTTCACGGAGTGCCATTGTCTATCATCTCTGATAGGGATACGAGATATACATCCCATTTTTGGAAAAGCTTTCAGCAATCCCTAGGCACTCGACTAAATTTCAGCACTGCATATCATCCTCACACGGATGGTCAAAGCGAGCGTACTATACAAACGCTGGAAGATATGTTAAGGGCTTGTGTTATTGATTTGGGTGGAAGTTGGGATGATCATCTTCCATTGATAGAATTTTCGTATAATAATAGCTATCATTCAAGTATTCAAACTGCACCTTTTGAAGCTTTGTATGGAAGAAAGTGCAGGACGCTGGTTTGCTGGGCAGAAGTTGGAGATGTCCAACTAACAGGACCTGATATAGTCCTGGAGATGACAGATAAGATCGTGCAGATACGTGATCGTCTCAAAGCTACCAGGGATATGCAGAAAAGCTATGCAGATAAAAGGCGTAAACCTCTGAAATTCGAGGTAGGTGATAAAGTTCTACTTAAGGTATCACCCTGGAAAGGGGTAATGCGTTTTGGCAAGAAAGGCAAGTTAAGCCCAAGATACATAGGACTATTCGAGATCATCGAATGTGTCGGAACAGTGGCTTATAAGATAAACCTGCCTGAAGAGCTCAGTGGAATTCATAATGTATTCCACATTTGCAACTTGAAGAAGTGTCTAGCTGATGAATCGCTAGCCATGTCACATAAGGATGTGCATATAGATGAGAGCATAAAGTTTGTTGAAAAACCTTTGTCGATCGAGGATCGACAGGTTAAGAAACTTCGAAGGAAGCACGTGCCGATTGTGAAGGTTAAATGGGATGCTCGTAGAGGTCCCGAATACACGTGGGAGGTTGAATCCACAATGAAATAGAAGTACCCTTATTTATTTCAGTAAATCTCAAGGTCGAGATTTCTTTTAAGGGGGTGAGGATGTAACACCTCGCAAAAATCATGTCCAATATAGTATCGACACGTGTCATGGACATTAATCGTTCAACGAATTGATTACGAGGTACTAAAGTTGTCAAACGAAGAAAGTATGTGTGTAAGAGGCTCCAAAGTGTCAACATATGAAAATTTTTCTTCCAACGACCCTACACGATGTTTATACCCTTAAACGAATAAATCATGAATCGTATGAAACTGTTTGTGGAAGAAAGTGAAAGTTTATAAGATGCGAGGGTTAAATAATACCTCTGAGTGACCTTTTAGCGAACCCGGAGCCTTGTAACGATTAATTATGCTCTCAAGAATAAGTGATAAAAATTTCACAAGGTTTCGATATCGTATGAGGAAAATACGTTAACTTTCGTAATTAAGGGGTTAAAAGCGTCAACAAGGCAAAACTTGTGTTTTTGATTACCATTTAACGAAACCGGACCTAACGGTGTTTGGTTAAATATCATGGATCACAAGAATAAAATTTAAATGGGTTAAATGTGCTTAAAATGAAAGAATTTACGCTTTAGAAGATCCATGGGTGAAAATGACAATTATTGAAACTTGCTGATCTGGTCACCTCCATGGTGGTGTCACGCCACCACCAACACCCTTTGCCGTCGCGCGACACAACGGCCTGATCTGGGCAGATTCTCTGCACAGCTGCAGGTCAGCATGTTGCACCGCCTTTGCATGCCTTGTTTTCGATTTCAGGGGCTGAGCCAACTGTTTTTCATGCATAGGGACACCTAGGATGATCAGTGTGACAACTCGTATTTCAGAACTTATCTTTGTGCTTAATGTAACGTATGTGAACCTTGTGTGATAATCTGATATGTTGATTTAATGAATGTTATGAGACTTTATGTTTGTATTATGTGAATCTTTGTATGTATATATATATATATGATAACTCGGATCGCACAACACAATCCCATCACACAAGCCCATTCGGGCCACACTCTTTGCATCCGAAACCAATGGGCAGCCCATGATGGGTTCGGCCCACTCCCTTATGTCGCATAACCTCATAAGAAGGGGGTATACTCTTCATTGTTTTGGCTAAACACTTTACACACCAAAACCCTACTCTATTTCTCTCCTCTCAAAGTCGACGGCAACACCTCCATATATCTCTAAGCTTTTGGTTTGGATCATCCTTGTTCTACTTGCTAATCAGTTAGTGTATTACTTTGATTGTATGATTGTTGATATGTTGGCTTACATGTTGTACATGATGATTTAGGGATGCTAGGTGTTAGATTTTGATGTAAACTATTAGGGATTGGTGTTCAAAATAATCGGCTCACATGTGTATTTGATGATATTCATATGATTCGGATTTCATGATCTAGATTAGAACCGAATATATACAATCGGCTGTTGTGATTAGATAATCGAAGTGGTTTCATGATGGTTAGGATTGCATATTGATATAAAAGTTCATTAATCTAATGATCCGGATTGAACGTTTGATTATTGCTCATGACTATGATTAATTAGGGTATACGAATCACATGATGATTGCTTGAATTGATCGATTATTAGTTTGGATGGAAACTGTTGATTGTGTTGATTGTTAAATTGCAAATATGGAAGCTGTTAATTTGGTCAAAAGAATTGATCGGAATTAGTAACTGAATTGCATGAGTTTAGGGAAGTTGGTAGCATATCGCACAAGATCAGACCTTGTCATACAAGCTTTCTGATCGTACAAGTCCTTGGTCGCACAAGGACCAATCGCACAAGTTGTTGATCGCACAAGATCAGGTCGCACAAGACCTGATCTGATCGCACAAGTTCCAGACGCACAAGTTCAGTCGCACAAGATACCAGCAGTCGCACAAGACTATTGGATCGCACAAGTTATGTTTTTGATAACTGTTTGGGCCGTGTACATGTTGGGATTGATTATTGGGCCGGGTTAGTTTCCAATCGCACAACCCATTGTGGATCGCACAAGCCATGTTGATCGCACAATAGGTTGGGCCACCTATTTATTGGGCTTTATCTTTCGGGTCGCACAAGTTTGGACATGTTTGGTACTTGACTGCTACTGTTAATGTGTTAACATGTATTAGGGGTTTGTCATGATCAATACGTGTTCGTAACCTGTTAGCTTATGTGTAAACATACGTGAACTACTTGAACCTAGACCTGACTTGTATGGTAACCATGTTAGGACGTGGTTGACCTCTAGCAGCTCGATTGACCTTTCATTTATCGGCCGAGCTAACCTAAGGTGATTAAACATGGGGTAGCCCCCACGGCTGGATTGCCAGAGTAAACGGGAATAAACAAAAACATGTTTTCAACTATGGGGTAACCCCCACGACAGGGATGCCAGTTAAAGGAAACTGTTTTTGAAACAACTTAAAACAAACACCCAACTGTGAACTCGCTCAACGTTATTGTTGACTCGTTACTACATGCTTTGCAGGTCAATAGGTTTAGCAGGAGCTTTCATGGAGAAGAGTCATTGTGGAGCATGGGCATTGAGTGTTCATGATGAACTTAAACATTATTTACTTAAGCCTTGGTTTTAGACAGTATGCTTCCGCTTGCAATTTAAATTATGTTTTGTTTGGACACCAATTGTATTGGTTTGGATTTTATTATTAGTTACATGCTTGTTCAATATGATTGGTGGCTGGATCCTGGTCATGTCACGCCTCCAAGCGGTGATACTCCGCGTGTGGATTTTGGGGGTGTGACAGGTTGGTATCAGAGCCAGGTTTTAGTGAACTTGGTTTTAATAAGGGAAAAAGTTTTTGTTAAAACCAGACTATAACCTGAACAGTGCTCAACGATCCACAACGACGCTTCACTCCACGTGCAAGGCTCAACACTATAGGTGATATGCTTTATGTTTATATTGCCTACTTGCTAGTTACATAGAACATTGCTCATGGTATGCTTAGTTCGTATAACAAGTGTTGCTTGAACCCTGTGTGCTTACACTCTTCTGTCACTCCACGTTTACACACATGCGCGACACTTTCCTTACTTATGTTTTCTTCGATGTGAAGATCATGAGTGGACGCCTGAACTTAACTCAAGCCCAGCTGACGGCTTTGATCAATGAACAAGTTGCTGCGGCACTTGCAGCCGCTCAGGCAGGAGGTATATCCTGCCATTTCAACTCACCCTATGATCTCTAGGTCCTGCACAGCCTCCCGTGTGCACTTTCAAGACCTTTATGGATTGTCGACCTAGTACCTTTAGTGGTACCGAAGGAGGTGTAGGTCTCCTCCACTGGTTCGAGAAACTCGAATCTGTCTTCGAGATGTGTGAATGCCATGAGGCTCGCAGGGTGAAGTACGCTACCGGTACTCTCGAGGGTATAGCGCTCACGTGGTGGAATGCTCAGGTCCAAATGCTGGGGTTGGTTGCTGCTAATGCCACCCCATGGAACAATTTTAAGGAACTGATCAAAGAAGAGTATTGCAATCGGGATGACATCCACAAGCTGGAAGTAGAGTTCTTCAACCTAAAGATGACGGGGTCAGAAATTGAAGCATACACAAAAAGATCGAATGAGCTAGCTATTCTGTGTCCTACTATGGTGGATCCTCCCATTAAGCGTATCGAACTATATCTTAAGGGTTTAGTGCCAGAGATTCAAAGTCATGTGACTTCAGCTAACCTCGCTACCATCCAGCAAGTTGTTCAATTGGCTCATCGTCTCACCGATCAGGCGGTGGAGTAGAACAGACTACCCAAACGTATTAGTGCTACAGCTACTTCTGATACTCCCAACGACAACAAGCGTAAATGGGATGGAACTTCAAGCAAAGGTTCAAAATCTGTTCAGTCTCAGTCTCAGCAGAGGAGGACTGATGACTACAAGAGCCCTGGTCAGCAATCATCTGGTAGTCAAAGTCAATGAGGGTACAGGGGAATTCACCCCAAATGCAATCGCTGTAACCTACACCACAGCGGGCCATGCACCAGGGTAACTGTCATCGGTGCAATAAGCTAGGCCACGCTGCAAAAGATTGCAGAAGTTACGTCCTGCGAATCAGAATCGTCAACAACAACCCCCACAGAATCATCGTCAGCAGCAGCAACAGCAAGGTATCAACAGAGGGTGCTTTCAGTGTGGAGCTAAAGGCCACTTCAAGAGAGACTGTCCCCAACTGAACCAGAATCAGAACAAAAATAATAACAACCAGGGGAATGGAAACAACGGGGGTAACAACAGCAATGGTGCCAGGGGACGTATGTTTGTGATTGGACAGGGAGATGCAAGGAACGATCCCAACGTCGTGACGGGTAAGTTTCTACTGGACGACTTTTATGTTACTGTTTTATTTAATTCGGGTGCTGATACTAGCTACGTGTCCTTAAAAGTTAGTCAAATGCTTAAGCGTACCCCAACACTTTTGAAGACCAAGCACACTGTAGAGCTAGCTAATGGTAAGAGTTTAGAAGCCACACACGTATTCAAGGGTTGTAATCTTGTTCTTGCTAATCAGACCTTCTCTATCGACCTCATTCATATCGTCCTGGGTAGTTTCGACGTTGTCATTGGGATAGACTGGTTATCCCAACATCAAGCAGAGATCCTTTGCAACGAGAAGATTGTCCGTATTCCCCGCTCAGGTGATGAACCTCTCATGATTCGTGGCGACAAGAGTGGTGCTGTTGTGAGCATCATCTCTTTCCTTAAGGCCCAGAAGTGTTTGAGAAAGGGCCACACTACTATTTTGGCTCTCGTTACTGATACCTCGAAGAAGGAGAAGAAGATAGGAGATTTTCCGATCGTACGTGACTTTCCTGAGGTATTCTCTGAGGAATTACCTGGTCTTCTGCCTCATCGTCAAGTCGAATTCCAAATCGAGCTAGCTCCTGGAGCAGTGCCCATAGCTCGAGCACCATATCGTTTAGCTCCATCATAATTGGAAGAGTTGTCTACGCAACTACAAGAGCTTTTAAATAAGGGTTTTATTCGTCCTAGCTCTTTGCCCTGGGGAGCTCAAGTGCTATTTGTGAAGAAGAAAGACGGTACTTTCAGAATGTGTATCGACTATCGCGAGCTCAACAAGGTGACGGTGAAGAATGGCTATCCTCTTCCACGCATTGATGACCTATTCGACCAGCTGCAAAGGTCGAGCTTCTACTCGAAGATTGATCTGAGATCGGGATATCACCAGCTGAGAGTTCGAGATGAGGACGTCTCCAAAACAGCCTTTAGAACTCGTTATGGACACTATGAGTTTTTGGTCATGCCTTTTGGGTTGACAAACGCACCTATGGTTTTCATGGACCTTATGAATCAAGTATGCAAGCCTTACCTAGATAAGTTCGTTATAGTTTTCATCGACGACATCCTGATCTATTCTAAGAGTCAGGAGGAACACGAGCAGCATCTACGACTTATTTTGGAACTCCTTCGAACAGAACAACTTTATGGAAAGTTCTCGAAAAGTGACTTCTGGCTTCGTGAAGTCCATTTCGTAGGCCACGTGGTAAACAAGGATGGGATTCATGTTGATCCATCCAAGGTAGACTAGATCAAGGACTGGCCTGCACCTAGAACACCAACAGAAATTCGCCAATTCTTGGGTTTGGCGAGCTATTACAGAAGGTTTATCAAGGATTTCTCCAAGATTGCGCAACCTCTCACCTCACTAACTCAGAAAGGTGTCACCTATCGTTGGGGTGATGCATAGGAAACTGCGTTTTAGCACTTAAAGGATAGACTTTGTAGCGCCCCTATCCTCTCATTGCCTGAAGGCACAGACGATTTTGTGGTTTATTGCGATGCATCCATTCAGGGACTTGGATGTGTGCTGATGCAACGTGACAAGGTTATTGCTTATGCGTCATGTCAACTTAAGATTCACGAAAGGAACTACACTACGCACGATTTGGAGCTGGGAGATGTTGTTTTCGCACTTAAGATATGGAGACATTACCTGTACGGTACCAGGTGCAACATTTACACCGATCACAGGAGTCTCGAGCATATCTTCAAGCAAAAGGAGTTAAACATGCGTCAACGACAATGGGTCGAGTTATTAAATGATTACGAATACGCCATCAAGTATCATCCAGGAAAAGCCAATGTTGTGGCTGACGCCCTCAGTCGAAAGGACACTACGCCTAAGCGCGTGCGAGCATTACAACTTACTATTCAATCTAGTCTTCATTCCTAGATACGAGATGCTTAGGTAGAAGCATTGAAACCAGAAAACGTCAGGGCTGAGGCCCTACGCGGCTCAAGGCAACGATTAGAACAAAAGGAAGACGGTGCATACTATGTAACAGGACGCATCTGGGTCCCATTCTATGGCAACCTACGAGAGCTTGTGATGGATGAGGCACACAAGTCTCGTTACTCAGTACATCCTGGTTCAGATAAGATGTACCACGACTTGAAAACTACGTATTGGTGGCCTAGCATGAAAACTCACATAGCAACCTACGTTAGTAAATGTTTGACTTGTGCGAGAGTCAAAGTCGAATACCAGAAACCTTCAGGCCTACTCCAACAACCTGAGATACCACAATGGAAATGGGAGCAGATTTCCATGGATTTCGTTACTGGCCTGCCTAGATCTCAATGTGGAAATGATACTATTTGGGTGATCGTGGATCGACTCACAAAGTCTGCACACTTCTTGGCTATCAAGGAAACGGATAAGTTCTCCACTCTAGCAGACGTATATCTTAAAGAAGTTGTCTCGAGGCACGGGGTGCCCACCTTTATTATCTCTGATCGTGATGCATGTTTTACTTCTGAATTGTGGCAAGCAATGCACAAGTCCTTTGGCTCACGTTTAGATATGAGCACAGCTTACCACCCGCAAACGGATGGGCAGTCTGAACGCACCATCCAGACCCTTGAAGACATGCTTAGGGCATGTGTAATTGACTTTGGCAACGGTTGGGAAAAGCATCTGCCACTAGTGGAATTCTCGTATAATAACAGTTACCACACCAGCATTCAGGCTGCTCCATTTGAGGCATTGTACGGGCGTAAATGCCGATCACCTCTTTGTTGGGCAGAGGTGGGGGATAGTAAGATCACTGGCCTAGAACTTGTGGTAGACACAACAGAAAGGATTTCTCAAATACGACAACGAATGGCGGCAGCTCGTGACCGTCAGAAAAGCTACGCTGATAAGGGCAGGAAACCACTCGAGTTCCAGGTTGGGGATCGAGTGCTACTCAAAGTCTCACCCTGGAAGGGTGTTGTTCGATTTGGCAAACGAGGCAAACTTAACCCACGATATGTTGGACCATTTGAAATCATAGAGAAAATAGGCAGGGTGGCCTACAAACTGAACCTACCAGTAGAACTTAGTGGAGTTCACAACGTTTTCCACGTGTCGAATCTGAAGAAGTGTCTGTCAGATGAGACCCTCATAGTTCCTTTGAAGGAGCTCAATATCGACGAGCAATTGCGATTCGTCGAGGAACCAGTAGAGATTACTGACCGAGATGTGAAGATTCTCAAGCGTACTAGAATTCCTCTTGTTCGAGTTCGTTGGAACTCCCGTCGTGGCCCAGAGTTCACCTGGGAACGCGAAGACCAAATGAAACAAAAGTATCCCCAATTGTTCGCAAATAGTACAACCACTACTGAGGTTGAAGCTACTGCGGAATTTCGGGATGAAATTCCAGATCAACGGGGGGAGGATGTGACACCCCAGGAAAACCAGGAAAACCATGCAACTTAACTAGCTTCCTTAGTGAGTACGTACCAAATTTCGGGACGAAATTTCTTTCAACTTGGGGATAATGTGACAACTCGTATTTCAGAACTTATCTTTGTGCTTAATGTAACGTATGTGAACCTTGTGTGATAATCTGATATGTTGATTTAATGAATGTTATGAAACTTTATGTTTGTATTATGTGAATCTTTGTATGTATATATATATATATATATGATAACTCGGATCGCACAACACAATCCCATCGCACAAGCCCATCCGGGCCACACTCTTTGCATCCGAAACTAATGGGCAGCCCATGATGGGTTCGGCCCACTCCCTTATGTCGCATAACCTCATGAGAAGGGGGTATACTCTTCATTGTTTTGGCTAAACACTTTACACACCAAAACCCTACTCTCTTTCTCTCCTCTCAAAGTCGACGGCAACACCTCCATATCTCTCTAAGCTTTTGGTTTGGATCATCCTTGTTCTACTTGCTAATCGGTTAGTGTATTACTTTGATTGTATGTGTGAAACCTGGGTTACTGCGACCATCAAACAAATACCAAACCAATGAAATATTGTATTTCATACTTGGGATTTGAACAAATATGTGTATCATTTGCACATATCAATTCTTGTTCGATTTCGGGCTCTAAATCGCTTTCTGGAAGGTTATACGCACACTGATGCGTAAATATAACTAGTTTAATGCAACGAACACTCCGGAAGGGTGAAATGGGCTTAACATACCTTAAATAACCTTTACATAACTTAGAAATAAGTTTCAAAGGCTTTGGTATGGCAAAAATCGAGTTAATTCGCCTACAGGGACTAAATTTGACAAACTACGAAAGTATGCCAATTTGAACTATAACAGACATTCTGGAACATGACCATAAGTTAAACACACCATAAATATCCTTCATATAGCTTAGAAATAGGCTTTGAGAGGTTCGGTGTGCTAAAATAAACTTTTGAGTCATTCAGGGACTAAAAGCGTCAAAAAGTGCATAAGCTTGCATTTTCTCGCATAACTTACGTTCTGAATACATCCGGACATCCAAAAAAATATGTAAGCACTAAAATATTTTATTTTAGTGTTTAGTATAAGAAAAATCCATTCGTCACGCAATTTGGATCGTTTTTCGCGCTTATGCACATTCCGTCGTAATTACCCGAACATCGCGGTCGTGCGACTAAACGAGCCAACATCCGGCATATTTTTGAGCATTTTTCATGTCCACAATGTTTAGGCATCATTTTAGGGCCTTGAAAATGGCTTAACGAGCCTTAAACATGTCGGAAATGGCCTTAATACACAACGGGGACTGAAATGAAAACATTGGAAAGTGTTTGCTGATCAGGGGGACCTTAGCGTGACACCTAGCCCCCTTGGCGTCACGCGAGGCCCCTAAACGGGTCGTAATGGGTCGTAAGCACTTAGGTTTGGTTTCATTTAGTATGTAGGCTTTGTTAAACCATACTACATGAGTTCCTATACTCATTTGGTTTACGAGCCCTCATTCTATCCGATCTTCCGATTTAGGTCCGGTTTATTAATGTAGTTACCTATATTAGGTGCCGTTTGATATCCGTGATCTCTAGTATTGTTTGGTTGTTACTCAAGGACTACTAAGCAATCTCAAGTGAGTACATAGACCCCTCTTTTACTGTTTTCCAAACATTTTGGGGTGGAACACATGTGCATACTTGTTACTTTCATGCTTTCCATGTTTTCACATCATATACTTGCTATGTTCATTAGTACATTTATAGTACATGATTTACATTACATTTCATGCTATGTATGCCCATTATGTGCGTACTTAGTACATCGCTTCACATTACATTTCATGCTATGTATGCCCATTGTGTGCGCACTTAATACATTGTTTCACATTACATTTCATGCTATGTATGCCCATTGTGTGCGTACTTAGTACATTGCTTTACATTACATTCTATGCTATGTATGCCCATTGTGTGCGTACTTAGTACATTGTTTTACATTACATTCTATGCTATGTATGCCCATTCTGTGCGTACTTAGTACTTTATTTTACATTACATTCTATGCTATGTATGCCCATTGTGTGCGTACTTAGTACATTGTTTTACATTACATGCTATGTATGTTCATCATACTTAGTACATTTATTTTTCATTCACATGCTTACATTTTGATATGATATTTGGTTTGTTTTGATGGATCAATATACATTCATTAACACCGATCACGCCGTTCGTTCGTTAGTAGGTAGTGGTACCATAGGAATTGACAACTCCCGTTCCGGACATCCTGGGTAGGTTTGGATGAAAGGAATGACCGAATTCGATATACATAACTGAGATAAACCTTTAATTTGTTTAAGGGTTTATCGCCACAGTCTCAAGGCTTGGATGTATGCATTCTCACAATACCGCATAGATGTTTATATCAGTATAGCATGCATTTGTTCCACAAAACATAGCTTTGATTTAAACCATGTTTTACTTCAATACTTTGTTTTTGTGCATATGGTTTAGTTGATATATTTCACTAGCCATACATATCATTTTGGTTACACATTACATGATTTACATTTGACACATAAACATTATTGACATTGGTTATACATTAAATGACTTACATCTTGACATAAACATTTTGATATATTATTCAATACGTTTGGAAATTGGTTTAAACATAGACATCTTACATTGTTGGTTTGGTTTGAGTAAGTGATTTAAGTAACGAGGCGTGTGTAATATGATACAAGCATGGTGGATACGCCGCTGGTACTTCCTATATATAAGTGATTGTATGGTATTACATATCGTAGCGTTATTTGAATCATTTAAATTTGGACATATAACATTGTATACAAATAACATACTTTTCACAAGACATTGTTTTACAAAACAACTTATCTTATACAAACTCATTTTACTTGGTTATTTATTTAACCATACTTTATTCTCTTATTTATACATATCATCTGATTTTACCACTTTTCAAATGATTTACAAGACAAAGCAAATTACAATGTTCATGACTAAACATTTTAAACATAAGTCATGAATCTTATTTACACAAAACCTATGTATCTCACAGGCATTTTTATGCTGACGTACCTATTTTCACATGTGTTTCCGGATATGATGCTTAGGATTTATCAAGATACACTTAGGCGGACTTGGGCCTTAGCGACAATAAAAGATGCAAGACTAGTTATTTATGTTATGCTTCTTTGATTGTTAAGACATTGTAACTCTTTTAATCAATAAAACAATATTTCAATTTCCATGTGTTATGAAACAATGATTCTGTTACAACACTCCCCGACGTTTTCCGCCACGATTCGATGTTCTACGTGGTCGGGGTGTGACAGAAAACTTGGTATCAGAGCTCATGGTTATAGGGAATTAGGTTATTAGTAATACTTTGACCTAGTCTATAACCTTCCTAGGACCCTAACGCGAGTTTACTTGCGTTTAGTCATAAAACAATACCGTCACCTATCCTTAGGCGACGACCTCAACAAGGACATAAATTTCAAAACCGCTTTGAAAACTAATCATCTGTTCTAGGATGATTGATTACTAGGTTTTGAACCCTCTAATGTAAGGTTTTGAACCCTCTGTTATAAGGTTTTGAATCCTCTAAGTTTTCAAATCTCGTCAAAGTTTGGGTCTTATAATGTGAACACGTGCAAACTGGAAGAGTGAATGCCTGTACCCTGAGTTTTCTGTCGAAGGCTAGAGTGTTCGTACAAATCCGCAGTATCGGACCAGTCACTCTTAACTGGGAACTCTTGGGGTGAGTGTTCACTTATAGGCGAGCATGTCTTCAGTGATACATTAATATAACTTGTTTACTTTGATTTGTCACCGTCTCATTTGTTTGCCTTAGGTAACAAACAAATGGTCGCAATTTTTATGCATTGCCATCCTGTTTTGAGTGTCTGATAACCTTTCACTTGTTTCTTCCTATGTCTTTCATTTTCTTCTAGAATGTCTCTTCCTCTCAGCAACGGTCAAATGTCCGAGCGAACAGCCAAATTTGCCCAGCGATTAGGCGAAGTGATTCTGAAGACTGTGGATTTAGGCATTGCTATGTATCGTCTCCTGGATGAAGCCACTCAAGAATCACCAAAGGCGACGGAAGCCAAGCCTTCACCAAAACCAAAGAAACGTAAAGCTTCAAAGAATCCCGCAGTGGTTGCACCAAAACAGGCAAGACCTAGCCAAGTGACAGTACCATCAGCCAAGAAACCCATCAAGGAATCAAAGACCATGGATGAACAGACTGGATCCCCTAAGAAGTCAAAGAAGCGAAAGGCTTCTCAGAACTTCACCGTGGTCGCTCACAATGGTCAAGCCATCCCTAACCAACCAGCTCAACCCCCTGCTAGGAAGCCATACAACGGAACTGCACCCTTGTGCAACCAATGTAGCCTTCACCATCAGGCTAGTGTAAAGTGCCGCAAATGCCAAATTTGTGGACTTATAGGCCATACGGCAAGGGTTTGCCCAACTACAGCAGTACCAAATCAAGCAGGACCCATCCGGGTGGCAACAAAACCTGCTAAGAAGCAATACAAGGGAACGGCACCAATATGCGACAAATGTAATGGGCATCACCAAGCTCACTTACCATGTCGTCTGTGTGTATCATGTGGGCGAGTTGGTCACCTGGCAAGTGATTGTCGATGTAACCCGAACCAAGGTGGTCCGAACCAAGGTGGTCCAAACCAACCACAAGCCAACTCTGCTCAAGCTCGTTTCTCACCAGGGTCTTGCTACAACTGTGGCGAGATGGGCCATTTCCTAAGGGATTGCCCAAAGCTTGCTAATGCAAATCCAACCCACGGATGAGCAGTTGGCTGACTAGAAGATGTTGCTGTCTTATGCTTTTGTTCTTTTGTTTTCTTGTAATGTGAAACAATCTGTTTTGTTTATAAATAAATTGTTGTTCACAATTCTGATATACGAGTGTAGTTACATGTGTGTATGACTTTTCCTATGATACCTACATCAAGGAACTATGTTCCTTACAAACTACTCTTGTGATTCTCTCTTTCAAATGATCGCTCATGATTCCCTCGAAAATTTTAAGTACTCGTTTCACTCTAAGAAACAAAGTACAAAAAAATAAAGTGACATTATGAGTAATCATGCTTCTGCACATCTGTGCCTTTGAATCTTTGGTTAGATAACTAAGGGTATTTTCAAATCCCATACCCATTATGTTTTGATTCAACATACACAGTACAAGTATTTCAAAAACAATCTTCGTGATCTCAAAACATTTCATATAGTTTGAAAATAATTTTTTTAAATGCATTGTCTATGTTATTTCAAAAAAAACATTGGCTATGCTTTCAAAAACAACCTTCATAATTTCAAAATGTTTCATATAGTCTGAAAACAATATTAACACAATACATTTTCTTATCAAGTGCATGATTTCGAAAAGCATCATTCATGTTTTCAAAAACCTTATACATAATTTCAAAATTCATCTCGCATGATTTTAAAACAATTTTTTTTATAAATATATACCTACCTAATACACCTACTTTATGATTTCAAAGGTATTATATATAAGGTTTCAAAAACATTGAACACATTTTTTTTAAGAACCCCATGCATAGTTTTCAAAAAATATTTTCTTCATACATTGACTTAACTTTCAAATTTCGCTTCATATGTCGCCTTGGCATATCTGGCATCTCAACTTCATAAGCATTTTACTTCATGTTTTGACCTAAGCACATCGAGTGCAAGGTTTGAAAACAGGTTTCAAAACATCTTCAACTTCTAAAATCCATATGGGATCTTTTTATCTTCACATTTAGACCCTTGTGGATGATTATCATTCAAATCAGAGTCCTTAATTGGATTCCTTATGTATCTAAATTCGAACATTTCGGTTCCTTATAATCGAAATCGAATTTTCTTTTTAAAATCTTTCTATCTTTATAGTTAGATTCTTGATAATGTTTAAAGTACCAAATGAAATCCACGGAATGGATTCCAAGTGTGCTTTAAATACATGTACGCAATCAACAAAACAAATTAACAAATAAACAAATCTTTGTGGTTATATGACTATGTGTTTATGCATCTTGTGTTTTCTTTTATTCATTCTGTGTTTTTGTATACTCTGGATATTCGTTATCCAAAGCCTCGTAGAATCTTTCATATCTTCATATGAGGGGTTCGTAGCAGGATATTCAAAAGGTACTACCTTAAATCCTTAATGGGCTTCTATGTAATAGTTAAGACCCTTGGATTAAATAGTACCATTTCATAAGAGACCCTTTTAGTGGTCTAGTCAAAAAGATTGATTCAAAAATCTGGTTAAGAATGACATGTGATGATATAAGCTGAAAAGACTCCTGGGTTGTCTATTAAAATCACTTATTGATTTAATAAAAGGGACCTTATGGTGGTCTAGTCACATTCATCACAGGGTTTATTCATTTGGTTTTTCCCTACACATTATAAAATAGACTGAGTGAACTATGCAAGGAATTGTGTAATTATGGACGCGTACATAATTATGAAATTTGGTGCACAGAAACCTAGTAAGATTTATTATGTGTAAGAACCGATAGTGACAACAATAACAAAATGAGAACGATGTAATAGAGGTACGGTGGACGCACCAATAACACTTTATATACTTGTATATAAGTGTCCATCTCACATTGCAAGAATGATGTTATTTAAAGTTACTAGAAGTTCAAGAACTCCAACCAGTGTTGTTTGGTCTTTTAAACTTTATATTTTAAACTCTCACAAGTTTCCTCTAAATAAAATTTCGGGACGAAATTTCCTAAAGTAGGGGAGACTGTGACACCTGGGTCACTGCGACCATCAAACAAATACCAAACCAATGAAATATTGTATTTCATACTTGGGATTTGAACAAATATGTGTATCATTTGCACATATCAATTCTTGTTCGATTTCGGCCTCCAAATCGCTTTCTGTAAGGTTATACGCGCACTGATGCGTAAATATAACCAGTTTAATGCAACGAACACTCCGGAAGGGTGAAATAGGCTTAACATACCTTAAATAACCTTTACATAACTTAGAAATAAGTTTCGAAGGCTTTGGTATGGCAAAAATCGAATTAATTCGCCTACAGGGACTAAATTTGACAAACTATGAAAGTATGCCAATTTGAACTGTAACAGACATTCCGGAACATGACCATAAGTTAAACACACCTTAAATATCCTTTATATAGCTTAGAAATAGGCTTTGAGAGGTTCGGTGTGCTAAAATAAACTTTTGAGTCATTCAGGGACTAAAAGCGTCAAAAAGTGCACAAGTTTGCATTTTCGCGCATAACTTACGTTCTGAATACATCCGGACATCCAAAAAAATTTATGTAAGTACTAAAATATTTTATTTTAGTGTTTGGCATAAGAAAAATCCATTCGTCACGCAATTTGGATCGTTTTTCGCGCTTATGCGCATTCCGTCGTAATTAACCGAACATCGCGGTCGTACGACTAAACGAGCCAACATCCGGCATCTTTTTAAGCATGTTTCATGTCCACAATGTTTAGGCATCATTTTAGGGCCTTGAAAATGGCTTAACGAGCCTTAAACATGTCGGAAATGGCCTTAATACACAACGGGGACTGAAATGAAAACATTGGAAAGTGTTTGCTGATCAGGGGGACCTTAGCGTGACACCTAGCCCCCTTGGCGTCACGCGAGGCCCCTTCTGATCAGCAAAAATCATTTTTCAGCTGTTAACAGCCCTTAGACACCCCCAAAGGCCAATGCCACATGTCAAACTCTTGTGGTGGGGGCAAAATGAGCTACCACAACATTCCAACAAGTGTAGGGATGTGATCATTCCCTCTTCTCCAAGAAACGATCCTAACGGTGAACCGAAATCTATAAATACCCAACCCCTTTCATTGCAAAACCCACTTGAAATCTGAGATTTCTCTAAGTTGGGGTGTTTCATCACCTCATACCTGAGAATACTTGGATTATCAATCTTGCGGGGACCCTTTGTAAGTGTTCCTTCGTTCTTTTATTGCTTTTCGAGTCTGAGAGTCAAACTTTGTTTGACTTTCTGCATTGACCAGTTTATGTTCAATGTGAAGTTCGTTTGAACTTCATAACGTGAGCGTAATCACGATGGTTATAGTCCCTAGCGACTATACCTACTGATTACCACGTTATCTAGGCTCAGTGACGAGTCGTAGTTTCGGCCAAAATGCGCATTCTTGCGTATTTTGTAACCAAACTACTCATAGGTATCAAAACCGTTTGTTTTGATACCAAACCTGTTTTCTAAACTTAGTTAAGCATGTTTTAACATGCTTAGCTCGTCACTTTTAGTTTAGTGCTTATATAGGGTCGTAAGGTAAGCGATCTAAACAATCGCTTATACTTTCGAACCCGACCCGTTTGGTCGATCTTTAGGATCCGACCAAATACATTAGGTGACCATAGTATATAGGGAATAACCTTTCGAGGTTATACCTTATGGTCGCTTCGTTTAAGTAGTTGTATGATAGGTAGTTTATATGCCTTAGGTAAATTACCAAAACGCCCTTTTTACGCCAAAACTCACTTTAAGCATATGTAACATAACTTTTGGTATCTAAACTGATTTGGTAACAATATTAGACATGTTAAGGCATATTTTACTTATCATAGGACTAGTTAGGCTTTCTGAACGCGTTTCACGCGAACGACGCGTTAAAGTAGCATAAGCTACCTAAACGGGTCGTAATGGGTCGTAAGCACTTAGGTTAGGTTTCATTTAGTATGTAGGCTTTGTTAAACCATACTACCTGAGTTCCCATACTCATTTGGTTTACGAGCCCTCATTCTATCCGATCTTCCGATTTAGGTCCGGTTTATTAATGTAGTTACCTATATTAGGTGCCGTTTGATATCCGTGATCTCTAGCATTGTTTGGTTGTTACTCAAGGACTACTAAGCAATCTCAAGTGAGTACATAGACCCCTCTTTTACTGTTTTCCAAACATTTTGGGGTGGAACACATGTGCATACTTGTTACTTTCATGCTTTCCATGTTTTCACATCATATACTTGCTATGTTCATTAGTACATTTATAGTACATGATTTACATTACATTTCATGCTATGTATGCCCATTGTGTGCGTACTTAGTACATCGCTTCACATTACATTTCATGCTATGTATGCCCATTGTGTGCGCACTTAATACATTGTTTCACATTACATTTCATGCTATGTATGCCCATTGTGTGCGTACTTAGTACATTGTTTTACATTACATTCTATGCTATGTATGCCCATTGTGTGCGTACTTAGTACATTGTTTTACATTACATTATATGCTATGTACGCCCATTCTGTGCGTACTTAGTACTTTATTTTACATTACATTCTATGCTATGTATGCCCATTGTGTGCGTACTTAGTACATTGTTTTACATTACATTACATGCTATGTATGTTCATTGATGTGTGTAAAATGCAACATATAAATTACATCAAATAAGGCATAAAACTAACCCTTTTTAGTACTAATGTTGGAAAAAGTATGTTTTTTGTCTTCCTTTTGAATTTACAGGGTCAAATGAGCTTAAACGAACAAAAGGAACAAAAATACAGCCAAAACCAACATAAATACAAAGAAAAGGAAGAAACGTGGCATGCCCGACCCCTCAACAACAACTCCCAAAGCAAAAACAAGAAGAAAGTTGAGCATGGGGCTGTGCCCAGCTGAGCATGGGGCTGTGCCCAGCCCGACACGGGGCCGTGTCCAGAATGGTCAGCCCTGGCACAAAAGACAAACCTGTAGAAGCTTCTATTGCCCACCACGGGGCCGTGTCCAGTGAACACGGGGGCGTGGCGAAAGTACAGCAGGCGCATTAATTGTAATTGCGAATTACAATTAATGAAGAGAGAGAATGTCAGACAAGCACGGGGGCGTGCCCAGCGGACACGGGGGCGTGTGGAGCGAATAAAGACAAACTGTATTAATGAAGAAAGAGAAAAGGGTGGACACGGGGCCGTGTCCAGGCTTCTGTACAGGCTATAAATAGGAGTGCTTGGCTCAAGCTCAACTCATCCCTTGGCACACAACCTCTCTCACACTTCATCCACCACCCACCACCATCACAACACCATCATCCACCACCATCATCCATTGTCCATCATAGAGTGTGTGAGTCGTCTCGGGATCCAAGATTGATCGTAAGAGTTCTTGACAATCAAGGCCATGTTTACCTAAGTCTCTTACATCACTTGGTGAAGACAAAGTGTCTAGTATAATACTTTTTATTTCTAATCTTTTGCACTTTTTATTTGGTTTTGTATTAATGACTTTAATAACTAGTTACTTATGTTGTAGGTGATCTTTCCTTATCGTTTGTCCGTGGTGTCTTGGCATTATTTTACTGTGTATATAAAATAAAGGATTTTCACCATTCATATCTCCACGGTCTATATGGAGGTACGTTGGCTACCTGGTAGGGGGTTAAGGGAACGGTTTGGTAAAGGTCTTGCCATTGTTCAGCGTTTAGAGGTCCTGCAATGGACCTGGGTCAAATTTAGTAGGACCTCCTTCAATACTTCACGGTATTGGATGGCGGGGGTCCAAACTCTTTGATCCCCTCATAAGTTAACTACTATTAATACTATAACCCGGCTATTTAGGACTGTATCCCTGCTGACTCAGACTACTTAGCCGAGGGTAACGTCACCGCCAAAAGCGGGGCCTACCACAATACTGCATTAATAACTTAATTCATTATCTTCCAATAATCCACCCCTTTAGGATTGTATCCCTGCTGACTCAAACTACTGGGGTGAGGGTCACGTCACCTTCAAAAGAGGGGCCTACTACAATAACTAAGATAATCTCTTAATTATGTGCAAAAGTGCGGAAATAATCAAAGGTTATACTAGATACGAGTCGGAACCAAGTGATTCATCTTGTCTATCTGTTTTTATTTTTATTTTTATTTTTATTTTCAGCATTTTAGTTAGTTTTATTTTTCTTAGTTTAAAACATTTTTCTAAACTTTTGTTTTGGTTAGACGTTGAGGATAAACCGGTACTAAAAGCTCTTGTGTCCTTGGACGACCTCGGTATCTTACCAACGCTATACTACACTCAACGATGGGTGCACTTGCCCATATGTGTGTTTAGTGTTAGTGAAATATCGTGTTTTATAAATTTAAAACTTGGCTAAAATAAGTGTTAAAAAGGGCTTAAAATATACACCTAAAATATACGACACTTACCGCACATCAAGTTTTTGGCGCCGTTGCCGGGGACACAAGGATTTTAGGAAAGCTTAAAATCGACGGCCTAATCAGTTTTTCAAAACCTTTTCAAAACGGGCCCACATTTTTCTGCATTTTAGTTTAGTTTTGCATTTACAGTAGGTTGAACACGGGCCGTGCTCACTGAACACGCCCCGTGCTCAACTAGATCAGTAAATTTAATTAAAACGCCCAGATACAGATCCTGAACACGGGGCCGTGTCCACTGAACACGGGGCCGTGTCCAGCCTCTGTTTCCGTTTTTCTTTTTGTTTTCTGATCTCGAGACTCGGTTGTGGTCTGCTGAGTGATTCTTATGGATCAATACTCAGGAGGTTACAACTACACCTATGAGGAGGATGATTATAGGGGTAATTATTGCACTAATTGTCGTAACTCACGATCGGTTCAAAATAATCGCTCATATCAACCATCCAATTCATACACCTACTATGAGGAGCCCAGGTACGAGCCATCAACTTCATACACATCCTATGAAGACCAAAGGTATGAACCTCCTCCCTCATACTCATATTTTGATGAACCAAGGTATGAGCCTTCATACTCATACTTTGAGGAACCAAGATATGAGCCACCACCTTCGTATGCTTATTATGAGGAACCATGGCGTGAACAACCCACCTCATATGAGTATTATGAAGGACAAAATTACGACCCTTATCCATCATATACTTACAATGAAGAACAATGGTGCGAACCATCTACTTCATATGGGTATTATGAGGAACAAAGGATCGAACAACCGGATTCAAGCTTAGAAAATACTGATTCTTTTTCTATAACCGAAGTGACCGATAGGATATTAGAACACATTAGAGTTATCGATCGATGTATAAAAGAAGCTCGCGCAAGGGAAGAGGAGTCCCGCGCAAGAGAAGAATTAAAAAAGGAAGAGATAACTGAAAGTGTTAAAATGGAAGAACAAATAAGTGAAAAACCGACACATGAGTTAAACAACGAAAAAGGTGAGTCCGACAACGTTAAAATTCAAGAAGAGTCTAATTTTGAAGAAATTAATCTCTTGTCACCTTCTTTTGAAAATCATTGTTTAGTACCCACTCATGCTAAGTTTTTAAAAGAGTTAAACACTAACACTAAAATTGACGAAACGGTAAGTGTTAAGTTAACTAATGATCAAACGTCACTAATAAAAGAAGACCCATTTGAAATTAACATTACACCGGTTCCATGTTTCTTTCAAAATTCGTTTATTAGTAATGTCACAATCGATAAAGATCTTTGTGTTAACATAATGCCTAACTACATCTTCGAAAAATTAAGTATTAGTGATTTTTCTCCACTTCAAATACCCATTTTTCTATCCAATCGGAAAGTAATAAAATCAATCGGTATAGTTGAAGATGTCTTGGTTCAAACAAATCAAATGGTAATCCCGACCGATTTTGTCATCCTCGATGACGCTCCTCTAGTATTGGGACGACCATTTGTAAAAACTCACGAAGCTTTGAAAAACCGGAAGTTCAACAATCTACCTCTTCAATTAGGGGCATTTAAAAGAAGTGTCGATCTTGAGCGATCAATGAAATATCCATTCGGCAATGACGACCCCCTAATTGAAGATGAGCCAGAACCACCCGATAAGGTGGGTCTAGCCAAGGACCCTTATAAACGTGGCGCACCACGGAGGCATTCCGCGGAACTATCCTTAGTTTTAGATTAGTATAACTTTTATATTTTCTAGTTTAGTTTTAATTTTCAGGAATAAAACACACTCGGGATGGTGAAGGATGATAAGGGAAGCTTGAACCAACACCCCATGCACAAAAACAGAGCCTCCCGACAATTTTTCTTCATTACAGCAGGTTCAGCACGGGGCCGTGCTCACCCCAACACGCCCCGTGCCCAAGGTTCTGTAGAAAATGCCCAGTTCAGGTACCTGGACACGGGGCCGTGCTCACTGGACACGCCCCCGTGCCCAGCCTTCTGTTTACTTTTGGTACTGGCAGTCTGGACACTGGGCCGTGCTCAGCCAACACCACCCCGTGTTCAGCTACCCAGTACCATAAAATCTTGTTTTTAACCCACTTTTACACATTCAATCAACCTAAAAACTTATTTTTGGGACACATTGAGGACAATGTGTAATTTAAGTGTGGGGGGGATGCTAAAACCTTGAATCTTGCAAGTCCTAAATACAAGCCTTACACAAAACTCTATTGGAATCGCTAATCACCCCAAATTTTTTCAAAAATTTTCATTTTTTTTTTACTTGTCTAGGTTTAATTTGGGAATTTCAAAATTCTAAAAAAGGTTATATTTTTACAAATTTACAACCGATAGCGTCGTGATAAAAAGAACCAACATAAGAAAATTATGAAAAGGCATGACAAGCTTAGTTAAAATTTAATTATATATACTTGATCACATAAAAACCCATTCCCACAAAAGTGAGTTTTGAGCCTTTATTGAGCATACAAATATATACCTTTAAATTAAATGCTCATCTTTCGTTTCTTGTGTGAATAGCCGCTTGGTTCTTACGACTCTAGAACTTGCCATGACGATACATTCCCGGTCCTTACCAACTTAAACCCGAGTAAGTAAATGATGGAGGCATTAGGACTAACCCTTTTTATTTCTACACCATTATTTTTTTTTTCTTACCACCTACCCAAAATCCCCCTAGTTAACCCCTTTGAGCCTAAACCTTTTCATTTCATAACCCAAAACAAAAAACCCTTTCACCCACCAAAACCTTTTTATTTCTAACCCTTTCCTTTAATAACAAGCTCGGTTTTTCTTATGACTTTCAAAAAAAAAAAAAAAAAAAAAGATGATGATGATGATGATGAAGCAAAAGAGAAATAAACAAACAAGTTTATCAAAAATAACTTTGTTTGAATAGTGGCTTCATCAAAAAAAAAAAAAGTCTTACGAAAACCGATGCTTTTTACGCTTTTCGCCATTTTTCTACTAACCACTAATCCAACCACCTACCTTTAACCCAAGCCTAACCCTTCACCCACAAAGTCCTCTTGATATTTACAAAGGTATATAAGTTAAAAAGGAGGAGGATTGATTGCTTGGCAAGCCTATGGTAGGAGTAAGTTCCATGCCGCTCTCGAGTGATCCACAAAAATACATTTTCGGCCGAGTGTTGAGTGATCCCCGTGAGGTATGTGAACTTGTATATAAATAGAATTTTACAAAGGCATGTTATGCCCTAATAATTAATTTATCTTATGAAAAGTTTTAAATAAATCATGACGAATAGGATTGTAAATACATAAAAATAAAGCCTAATAAAGAATCTTGGATTCCCGGCACTCTATGACAAGCCCAAAAACCTTCTCTTCTACCAATTCCATTTGGGAGTGTAAAGCCACATTATAAAGAGTTTTGCTTGAGGACAAGCAAAGATTCAAGTGTGGGGGTATTTGATGTGTGTAAAATGCAACATATAAATTACATCAAATAAGGCATAAAACTAACCCTTTTTTAGTACTAATGTTGGAAAAAGTATGTTTTTTGTCTTCCTTTTGAATTTACAGGGTCAAATGAGCTTAAACGAACAAAAGGAACAAAAATACAGCCAAAACCAACATAAATACAAAGAAAAGGAAGAAACGTGGCATGCCCGACCCCTCAACAACAACTCCCAAAGCAAAAACAAGAAGAAAGCTGAGCATGGGGCTGTGCCCAGCTGAGCATGGGGCTGTGCCCAGCCCGACACGGGGCGTGTCCAGCCCGACACGGGGCGTGTCCAGCTCAGCACGGGGCCGTGTCCAGAATGGTCAGCCCTGGCACAAAAGACAAACCTGTAGAAGCTTCTATTGCCCACCACGGGGCCGTGTCCAGTGAACACGGGGGCGTGGCGAAAGTACAGCAGGCGCATTAATTGTAATTGCGAATTACAATTAATGAAGAGAGAGAATGTCAGACAAGCACGGGGGCGTGCCCAGCGGACACGGGGGCGTGTGGAGCGAATAAAGACAAACTGTATTAATGAAGAAAGAGAAAAGGGTGGACACGGGGCCGTGTCCAGCGGACACGGGGCCGTGTCCAGGCTTCTGTACAGGCTATAAATAGGAGTGCTTGGCTCAAGCTCAACTCATCCCTTGGCACACCACCTCTCTCACACTTCATCCACCGCCCACCACCATCACAACACCATCATCCACCACCATCATCCATTGTCCATCATAGAGTGTGTGAGTCGTCTCGGGATCCAAGTTTGATCGTAAGAGTTCTTGACAATCAAGGCCATGTTTGCCTAAGTCTCTTACATCACTTGGTGAAGACAAAGTGTCTAGTATAATACTTTTTATTTCTAATCTTTTGCACTTTTTATTTGGTTTTGTATTAATGACTTTAATAACTAGTTACTTATGTTGAAGGTGATCTTTCCTTATCGTTTGTCCTGGTGTCTTGGCATTATTTTACTGTCTATATAAAATAAAGGATTTTCACCATTCATATCTCCACGGTCTATATGGAGGTATGTTGGCTACCTGGTAGGGGGTTAAGGGAACGGTTTGGTAAAGGTCTTGCCATTGTTCAGCGTTTAGAGGTCCTGCAATGGACCTGGGTCAAATTTAGTAGGATCTCCTTCAATACTTCACGGTATTGGATGGCGGGGGTCCAAACTCTTTGATCCCCTCATAAGTTAACTACTATTAATACTATAACCCGGCTATTTAGGACTGTATCCCTGCTGACTCAGACTACTTAGCCGAGGGTAACGTCACCGCCAAAAGCGGGGCCTACCACAATACTGCATTAATAATTTAATTCATTATCTTCCAATAATCCACCCCTTTAGGATTGTATCCCTGCTGACTCAAACTACTGGGGTGAGGGTAACGTCACCTTCAAAAGAGGGGCCTACTACAATAACTAAGATAATCTCTTAATTATGTGCAAAAGTGCGGAAATAATCAAAGGTTATACTAGATACGAGTCGGAACCAAGTGATTCATCTTGCCTATCTGTTTTTATTTTTATTTTTATTTTCAGCATTTTAGTTAGTTTTATTTTTCTTAGTTTAAAACATTTTTCTAAACTTTTGTTTTGGTTAGACGTTGAGGATAAACCGGTACTAAAAGCTCTTGTGTCCTTGGACGACCTCGGTATCTTACCAACGCTATACTACACTCAACGATGGGTGCACTTGCCCATATATGTGTTTAGTGTTAGTGAAATATCGTGTTTTATAAATTTAAAAATTGGCTAAAATAAGTGTTAAAAATGGCTTAAAATATACACCTAAAATATACGACACTTACCGCACATCATTCATCATACTTAGTACATTTATTTTTCATTCACATGCTTACATTTTGATAAGATATTTGGTTTGTTTTGATGGATCAATATACATTCATTAACACCGATCACGCCGTTCGTTAGTAGGTAGTGGTACCATAGGAATTGACAACTCCCGTTCCGGACATCCTGGGTAGGTTTGGATGAAAGGAATGACCGAATTCGATATACATAACTGAGATAAACCTTTAATTTGTTTAAGGGTTTATCGCCACAGTCTCAAGGCTTGGATGTATGCATTCTCACAATACCGCATAGATGTTTATATCAGTATAGCATGCATTTGTTCCACAAAACATAGCTTTGATTTAAACCATGTTTTACTTCAATACTTTGTTTTTGTGCATATGGTTTAGTTGATATATTTCACTAGCCATACATATCATTTTGGTTACACATTACATGATTTACATTTGACACATAAACATTATTGACATTGGTTATACATTACATGACTTACATCTTGACATAAACATTTTGATAAATTATTCAATACGTTTGGCAATTGGTTTAAACATAGACATCTTACATTGTTGGTTTGGTTTGAGTAAGTGATTTAAGTAACGAGGCGTGTGTAATATGATACAAGCATGGTGGATACGCCGCTGGTACTTCCTATATATAAGTGATTGTATGGTATTACATATCGTAGCGTTATTTGAATCATTTAAATTTGGACATATAACATTGTATACAAATAACATACTTTTCACAAGACATTGTTTTACAAAACAACTTATCTTATACAAACTCATTTTACTTGGTTATTTATTTAACCATACTTTATTCTCTTATTTATACATATCATCTGATTTTACCACTTTTCAAATGATTTACAAGACAAAGCAAATTACAAGGTTCATGACTAAACATTTTAAACATAAGTCATGAATCCTATTTACACAAAACTTATGTATCTCACAGGCATTTTTATGCTGACGTACCTATTTTCACATGTGTTTCAGGATATGATGCATAGGATATATCAAGATACACTTAGGCGGACTTGGGCCTTAGCGACAATAAAAGATGCAAGACTAGTTATTTATGTTATGCTTCTTTGATTGTCAAGACATTGTAACTCTTTTAATCAATAAAACAATATTTCAATTTCCATGTGTTATGAAACAATGATTCTGTTACAACACTCCCCGACGTTTTCCGCCACGATTCGATGTTCTACGTGGTCGGGGTGTGACAGTATGATTGTTGATATGTTGGCTTACATGTTGTACATGATGATTTAGGGATGCTAGGTGTTTGATTTTGATGTAAACTATTAGGGATTGGTGTTCAAAATAATCAGGTCACATGTGTATTTGATGATATTCATATGATTCGGATTTCATGATCTAGATTAGAACCGAATATATACAATCGGCTGTTGTGATTAGATAATCGAAGTGGTTGCATGATGGTTAGGATTGCATATTGATATAAAAGTTCACTAATCTAATGATCCGGATTGAACGTTTGATTATTGCTCATGACTATGATTAATTAGGGTATACGAATCACATGATGATTGCTTGAATTGATCGATTATTAGTTTGGATGGAAACTATTGATTGTGTTGATTGTTAAATTGCAAATATGGAAACTGTTAATTTGGTCAAAAGAATTGATTGGAATTAGTAACTGAATTGCATGAGTTTAGGGAAGTTGGTAGCATATCGCACAAGATCAGACCTTGTCATACAAGCTTTCTGATCGTACAAGTCCTTGGTCGCACAAGGACCAATCGCACAAGTTGTTGATCGCACAAGATCAGGTCGCACAAGACCTGATCTAATCGCACAAGTTCAGTCGCACAAGATACCAGTCGTCGCACAAGACTATTGGATCGCAAAAGTTATGTTTTTGATAACTGTTTGGGCCGTGTACATGTTGGGATTGATTATTGGGCCGGGTTAGTTTCCAATAGCACAACCCATTGTGGATCGCACAAGCCATGCTGATCGCACAATAGGTTGGGCAGCCTATTTATTGGGCTTTATCTTTCGGGTCGCACAAGTTTGGACATGTTTGGTACTTGACTGCTACTGTTAATGTGTTAACATGTATTAGGGGTTTGTCATGATCAATACGTGTTCGTAACCTGTTAGCTTATGTGTAAACATACGTGCACTACTTGAACCTAGACCTGACTTGTATGGTAACCATGTTAGGACGTGGTTGACCTCTGTCAGCTCGATTGACCTTTCGTTTATCTGCCGAGCTAACCTAAGGTGAGTTCACACTTTCTTCAAAGCATGGGATTCCCAGGGGTTGGGAATGGGTTAAGGAATATGGATTCCTCGTCCTTCTTGGGTAGGACAGTACGGGTTAAGGAATGTAATTCCTCGTCCTCTTGGACAGTTTAAAATTCACTAGACCAAAACTCTATCACGAAGTCCCTCCTTTTTATATCAACTTAATCGCCGGGCCAATGGCGAGCGGGTCATTAGTTAGATAGCGCTATTTAGGTCTGACAAGCCTCACACCGTGCTGCAGAGGACGGGCGTGAACTAATGGATCTGGGCACGTCAATGATGATAGACATTGACGCTAAGGGCACATAAACATGACTATAGTCAGCGGTCGATATGGTAACGAGTCTAGTAGTATATACATGGGGTAGCCCCCACGGCCGAAGAGCCAGATAATTAAACATGGGGTAGCCCCCACGGCTGGATTGCGAGAGTAAACGGGAATAAACAAAACACGTTTTCAACTATGGGGTAACCCCCACAGCAGGGATGCCAGTTAAAGGAAACTGTTTTTGAAACAACTTAAAACAAACACCCAACTGTGAACTCGCTCAGCGTTATTGTTGACTCGTTACTACATGCTTTGCAGGTCAATAGGTTTAGCAGGAGCTTGCATGGAGAAGAGTCGCTGTGGAGCATGGACATTGAGTGTTCATGATGAACTTAAACATTATTTACTTAAGCCTTGGTTTTAGACAGTATGCTTCCGCTTGCAACTTAAATTATGTTTTGTTTGGACATCAATTGTATTGGTTTGGATTTTATTATTACTTACATGCTTGTTCAATATGATTGGTGGCTTGATCCTGGTCATGTCACGCCTCCAAGCAATGATACTCCGCGTGTGGATTTTGGGGGTGTGACAATCAGGAATCACTTGTAGACTTGGGTGGAATGATCTTGTGAAGTTTAAATCCCTATATAAGAGCTTCTTGTTTGCTAGTTCATGTGCTCACTCACAAAATTTATTCACAACTCACTCTTTGGAGCTCTCTGGACTTAAAGCAAGTTTCACTCAGCTCCTAATTCGTGCTAAGAGTCTTTGTAAGCATTCTTAGCCTCTCTGGTTCAAGTTTTATTAGTCTAGTGACCAAAAGTCAAAGTCATCGTAATTAAGCTTTGACTTAGTGATTAATCACTAATGGTCCAGCCATTATTCGAATTGAAATTGGCTATGAGTTGGTAATTATGTGGGTAATAAGTCCTTAAAAGGGCACCCCCTGATTATCACTCTAATTTAGTCAATTGTCGGGTCAAACTTAATATTAAAAAGTCAACAGGAAGCTATTTTTGCAAATAAACTCATAACTGATAATGTAGAAGTTATGGGACATGTTTTAACATTAAAATAACTTGGTAAATAATGTAGGAACATGTCTAAGCATGTTCAACCCGACAATTCCAAGTTTAGGCTCGGTTCGGAACCGAAAGTCGCAAAAGAAGACTTTTGCTTTGACTTTCAGTTCTGACCCGATTTAGCTTGTTTTAGATATGCCTTAAGGTTTCTTTAGGACCATATTATAAGTTAGTAAAACCCTCTGAGGTTATACTACATGGTTCCTTGTTTATCCGATTCATTTGCATGTTTCCGTTAATTGCTTAAATGTTGACCATTATGCCCTTTTGATATTAAAACGAGATTTTTGAAAATGTGAGAGGACAAAAACCTTTATTACTGATTTATAAACATGTCCTAAAAATTTGACATCAGTTTGAAGTCTAAATTAGGAGTTATGCTCAATATCGTAATTTGAAAGCTTTTTATTAATTAAACGGCATATTTAGCATAAAGCCTATTTAAACCCGAATTTTGACACCAAACCTTTTACCCATTGATGTAATATAATATTTTGGAATTTTTGAAGATTTTTATTAATTTTAAACTGATCATAACATGGGGTTCTTGCTTTGATTCGGTAATTGACGGTTATACCCTTTTTGCTAATAAAATGAGTTTTACATAACATTTTGACACCAAACCTTTTGCTACTGATTTTATATGTTAAATAAAATATTTTAAGCCTTCTGGACTGATAAAAATCTCATCTTTCCTTATATAACCTTAAAATCGCCAAAAACTGACTTTTTACGCGTTATAAACGCATAGTATGGGTTAAAACTATTTTTGGCACATAAGACTCAATACCTACTGATGTTTTAAGTAAATTTTTATACTATAACAGTAAGTAAAAGTTTTGAACTCAGATTTCCAGATTTGACCTTTAAAGCTTATGTGAAGTGACCAAAATGCCCCTACGGCGCATAGTTTGGTTATAAATGATAATTTTCACATATATGCAATACCCTACTAATATGAAAAGCAAAAATAAATATTTTTACTGATCATTTTAGACAGGAACCTTAGATTAACATTTAATCTTTTTCATAATCTTAAAAATGACCAAAATACCCCTACGAGGCATAAATTGATTTTAAATTCGTTTTGGGCATAATGGAAGGTATCCTACTGATATCATAACACATTTTAAGCATATTAACTTAGAGAGCCTGTACATGACTCATTTGTTTACCTGTTATGCATTTTCGCGTTCGGTACGGTTTATGTAACTAGTTTGCATAAATTGACTGAAACGGGTCAAACCTTATCATTTTTACCTCAAAATCCAGAATGTGTTTAGTTTACCCATATTATACAAGTCTTCATACTTGTCGGGTCTAAACCACATTCTAATCCGGTCTTCGCTTAATCTTGCGTTTTGAACCGTATATCTTTCTTTAAAACTAACCGGTCTAAGTTTAAACTTAAGTAAGACCTGTTAGGAATCTAATAGGTTATTAAAAACCTTCGTTCCAGATTTAGGAGCCCAGTAAAAGATATTTGCAATTGCTGATTGTATACGGCTGAGATAAATTTGAATATTTTGCTCAGGTAAATACTTTTAACTTATTTTCCCTTATACGGGCTTGGGGTACGGTATATAAAATACCGCTTGGTCGGGTATTGAATTTTTAATAATATGAAGGTTAAATCATTGAGATAGCCAGTTTAATCTGTTTTGTTTGTTTTAAGCCTTTGGGGGGTTAATGACCATGTCCTGGATATCCTCGGCTCATTCATTGAAATGGCCACGACTTAAGCACGGGGTGTAGGCATACACCTGCCGGTGCGTATGTAAAATAATATGCCCGCTTGTTCGAGAATAACTCGTCGTGGGTTTATTTATGTGGTGTGTCTATTAATCTTTAACCCGGTGTTCAACCTGGGCTACTGAACGTATAACAAACATATAATTCTTTTACAAGATTAATTTTAAACCTGGGCTACTGACCGTATAACAAACATATAATTCTTTTACAAGATTAATTTTAAATAATTATCCCAAGTTATAAAAGATTATTTGTGCCTTGTGCATTTAAATAAATTTTCTTAAAACATTTTCAAAAGTGTCAGTTAATTGTATTTACCAGTGTAAACTGACGTATTTTCCGAAAGGTTAAGTGCAGGTACTAGGCGGAATAGGCTGGCTACTCCTGAGTGAATTAAATAGAGTTTTGCAAGCTTTATCACTTTAAAATCGGTTGAACAATATTTCCTTTCTTTTAATCCGCCTGTGGATCCTTTTACATTCCGTTTGTAATACTCTTGTTACTTTCATTCGGTTTGTAATATTTTTACTTTAGACTTCCGCTGTAAATTGAACTGTGATTGTTTGACTATGACGATATCAACTACGTCACGATACTCTCCACCGGGCCCACCGGTAATACGTGGAAATATCGGGGTGTGACAAAAACTTATGGAACAAGCCTAATCTATTTTAGGTGTTGATAATCACATTAATAATAAATATATTTATAACATTAATATGATTTATGATAGATATGAATATGGAAGGAGCATTACTTTGTGTATGTTACTACGTATATGCAAAAGTTGAAGATTAAAATTTATGAAGAATAAAACAAAATCATAACAGATCACTTTCTAAATAATAATCAAGACTTGGGACATGAAAAAGAAAACATTGTAAAAGTATAAAGATCAAAGGACCAAAAGTAAAATCTTACTTGAACTCTTTCATAAAAGCATGTCAAATTTACAAAAGAAAGTAAAAAGACACACCTTTGTCACTCTTTTCCCATCCTTCATTTTTGTGCTAGCATCACCTTTATCATTGGTTTATTCACGTCCGTCATTCATCCCCTACAAGTCATATAATGAAATGAAAAACAAATTCAACACCATACACCTTCTATCTTCCACCTCTATCTCCTCTTATGCTCAGCGACGACATTCCATATCTGACGATGAGGTTTGTCCACGTTCTTGTCAAGATCAGGCAATGAAAACGTGGTTCACCGATCAAGAATGTCAAAAGAATAAGAGGTAACTTACTTAGTCAAAATTTAAAAATTTGGTGTCACTTGTTCGTCAAAAGTGATTCGAAAGGGATGGTTAATTCAACTTCAAGAAAGAAACTCCGAATGTAGGACACATGTTTCGAGAAAAGTCCTAGATTTCTATTATTCTCACATCTCACTAAATCGTTTTAATCAACCAAAGACGTTTCAATTATCAATTTCTCAAATTAACAGAAGTTTGTCATAGGTCAATTAGGTAAGATCTCAACAATAATATGGATGTTCAAGGTCCAATTCAGTCAGTTTTGACGAAAATCCTTAGCTGAACCACTAAATAGATATTTCAGAAACGAGAAACCAAACCAGTCAGGTTGTATGAGTTGATCAAATCGCCTGGTTTGGCGGTTTAAGGGTTCGGTTTTGACAGTTTGCCAGTTTAAACCGATACTTTTTCTTTCAAAATCAACAGTTCATATTAAAAAAATATTAACACAATAAAACTAGTTCATGATTATAACACAACTATATATTCCAACCAAATAGATAAATATTATATAAATATTGTTAACGAAGGATGGTGAATAGTAACTTTATTTTTATAATAATATGTAGTTTTTTTTGTTTTTCTTTTATTTAATATGTTATAATAGTTTATTATTACACTAGTCTGAGTCCCCGTGTATTACACGGGTGGCCTCACAATAAATTTTATTATTTAATTGTGTTGACATAAACACATAAACTTTTGAATGAAAGCAACGTTCCATTAGTAAGGACCAAATCCGCAAAATACCAATTTGGTATTTCACTAACTCACTTATTACCCACATAACCCGGTATTTTATAATAACCTATGGTATTAGTTTGGTTTGGTATAGTACCGTGTGGACATAGCAACCGAAAGTGCAACTTCGAATATTAAATTCGTGATATTCCAAAAAAAAAAAAGATATCGACCTATCTTATTAATCAATCTAGAACCATACAAACGGTATCGTTATCAATTCCATTCTACGTACTTAATTACATTGGTTTTGCTCGTTACGTTATCGACACTCACTATAGCAATTTAATATTTAATAAAAGATATTTAAAATTAAACTTACTAAATGCAACACAATGTGTGATAATATGCCAAACATGATTGTAATGAAACACAAATCTTTTAACGAAATCTAGCTAGGGAGACCGCAAACCAACAATTATAATTCGCAAGCAACATGAACAGGGTCCCACATATCTTGATTTATATGAAAAGGTATAATAAAAACTTTATCAGAATGATATAACCCTCCACAATTATATTACCTTAATGAACATCAACATGAATAACTGGAACCCGTTTGCAACCTGAATCCAAAGTGTATCGAATCGCAAGACCCGCATCGTATAGGAAGCAATAACATCAACTTGTGAAGCACCGCAAACTCTTACACTTGTATACCATTAAAAAAAACGATATAATTAAAAATGTGTATATACCTTTTTATAACTAAAGCTACAATCATATATTACGTAACAATAAAAAAAATTAACTTACCATCACCATTTAGAAGAACAATTAAAAAAAAGTTTTTATAGAAAAAATCTACAGATGTTTAAACCGGTCAAAGAGAGAACATTTGAAGCCGTCATGAGAAGTCTGAATTATCTGCAATATAGTAAACGAAAACAAAATATGCAACTGTTTTTGTTCGCAACAGTAAACACACCTGTTTTTTAGACAACCTTATACAACAATTCCACATAATCACTAAAGAACATATGTTATGTATAGTTTATTTAAATTGTTATGTATAGTTTATTTAAATCAATATTCATTTTGATAGAAAAAAAGAACATATGTTAGATGATAAATAGTCATCTCGCTTAATTATGAAAAAAAAGTTCTTAACTTTATATTAAGAGTTGCAACACATAGAACCAAAACTCATCGTAAAATAATGTAATATGTAAAAATAGGTTATATCATAACTACAACTCATAAAATCCAAACCTGTGGTGAATCTGACTCGTTTCAAATCGAAGCTAGTTTTGACCCATTATCCATCTTGGCCATCTAACTTAAAAAGAAAAGACAATTTTTGATCCATTTGCTACCCAAACCCTCAGAGAATCTAACCCGTTTTAAATCTAGCCCATATTTGGCCTCTTATCAGACCTGATCACCAATCATAAAATTATTTTTTTGATCCATTGGGATGAGAATTTACTTTATATCTAATGGGTCAATAAACTTAGAATATAAAACACGCAGATACACTTATGGCTATGTGACTTTCTTATATTAAATTATAATAACCATACCTGAATATTGAGATACTAACAATGGAATGGTTTCAAAGTAAACCTTCTGATATGCGTATGTCAATCATAGAGGTCCACTACCGCCCTCTATTAATCATGAGGTAGAACTGTTCATGAGCATTTATAATTCATATGTATAATATAACTAAGCAAAAAAAAACAACAAACAATAAATGAGAAACCAATTTAGATAATGGATAAAAGAGTCGGAGAAACACACCTAAGGGCGAATGAAATCGGAACACCATGTCATATTTGACACACAAATCTAGTGATAGACACAATGATACATGTATTAGGCATCGAACAAATTTTTTTAAGAAGAAATCCACAGGCATCGAACAAAACTTTTTTAAGAAGAAATCTGCATGATCAAGAACATGAGAAACCAATTCAGATAAGGGTTCTACGACCTTGACAGAAACCTAGACTCACCGGATTTGACTGCTGCTCCCACAAAGATCAACAACATCCTTTGACCAAACCAACACCACCATCGGATTCCATGTTCTCCGATGTTGAAGCTTAGATATTGCACGCGCCGGAGGTGGGTGGCGTCGCCGACGGGTACGGTGGCTAACCGCCACCAGATTCCTTTATCCGGTTTGCTATCTCCTCTCTCTATGATAAGTGTCTGATGGGGTTCAAGAAAATAAAATGACGGTCTTCAGATTACATTCTGAGACAGAACCAAATACATTTACAATAAATAGTAACTCCAGTTGGAAATGGGTTATCCGAACAGATTTTAAACTTTATAAACATTCTGACCACCGCTCCAACCAGCTCTTGAGAAACCTATTTGCAAGTCTCCTTCTCCCATTGACTTTTCTAAAACTCTTGTTTTGTGTCTGTCTCTAGCTCTATCTTACATACATCCTTAGACGCATGTCAGCCCAGTCCTGCACTGAATATTATCAAGTAGATTTCCATAAAAAGCCAAAAAAGTATCCAAATTTCTAAATGTGTATATGTGTGACCAACGTAGTTAGCACTTGATTTCAAATTGACCTACATGTTAATACTTTTTAATAAATAAATTGCATGACACCTTAGGCGAATCCCTTATCATTTTGTTCTGCCCATCTCAAATATCACTAATGCGCTTTGAGGGCATTAATATAATTGTTTAATCCGTAACCAAAATTGCATGTAAATGAACCCACACCTTTTTATAGTAATTAACTTTTAAATTTTGTTGCTTTTATTAATCAAACAGCAGACCACCTTACACTACATTATTTCCTTGCTAAAGGATCATGTGGTCTACCAAGTAATGACAAAAAAAAAAAATTATAACTTAGAGGCTATAATTGTACCTTGCGATTTGATGTATGAACACTTTGCCAGGTTAATCTTAGGGTTGGGTGGGTACCGGTGTGCTTTACATATGGTTCAATGAATGTACTCAGCTACATCTAGTTTGTTTGCCTTCTTGCCATGCATAATCAAGTTCATGAATGAGTATTAGTTCTCATTACAAAGTACAAACAAACTATTGCACTAAATAACTGCATAAACTTATCATTTTTCATTGTTTAGATTATGCTTAAGTGGCATTTGCAGCTGACCAATAGCTTTTGGTCTTGGCTAATTTTCCCTTATTAGCCCATGAGGTACTGCTAGTTTTTGGTTTAACCTTGTTTGAATAACTAATGATATTGTGGGGAACCATTGTAGTTGTTTGCAGTATTCAGCTGTATGAATTATTTCGGTGCAAAAGTTGTACGAATTATTTCGGTGGGAAAGCCGATCTTACTAAAGCTGACCATGATTTCACATATATCATCAGTTGTTTAAATTGTGCAAGGGGCGTAGACTTTTAATGGTTCTAAAAGAACCTAATAAACAAATAGTAAGAAAGGCAAACTTGCTCACCCTCTTTCCATTTCCAAACTTATAGATATTTAGGAACATTAACTATTTCAAACTTTTAATTCAAGTTATTATCTCAAAATGTCTCTTATCGGATTTGTTAAGATTCAGAATACTCGCGCTTCATTAAATTTAATACTATGTGATTTTAGTAGATTTACAAACCGAAAAGGGGAGACTTCAAAATTAGAATTATGACGGTACCTCTTTGGCGATTTCATTTAAACTCACCACCACCATCGAAGGAGCTACGATTCTAATTGAATAAATTGGACCATAAGTTTTCGCCCATCTTGTAAACTTCATGTAGATAATGTGCTTTTATTTTTGTCTAGACTTCCAATATATCACCTTCCTTTCTGCCTGCACATTATTAGATATTCAACTAAAAGAAAGGGAATGAAAATAATCTAAAAAATAATGTTGTAAAAGTAACACATAACCTGTAAGTGCAATTAATTAAGTTTAGATACGAACTGAAATGTGTAGACTACAAATGATATATGAAATCAATACTTAAAAACAAAATCTCCTTACACGGTCTCTTGATGAACACCTTGGTATATATAAGCCGGCCAAATACCAGTGACCCACATGTTAGCTCCCGAACATGGCGGAAATTGATGTCGTGAATATTCAGATCCGGTCAAAATGGATAAATCATGGAAAAATCTCTAGAATCGACTCAAAACTTCATTTACTCTACATCAAAATCTGATGTATTTGAAGAAAAACAAACAACACTCTAGACACCCAACTTAATACAAATTTTAAAAAACTATAAAATATAACCAAAATCTACAGATGTTTAAACTGGTCAAAGAGAGAACATTTGAAGCCGTCATGAGAAGTCTGAATTATCTGCAATATAGTTAATGAAAACAATATATGCAACTGTTTGAATGATGGGTTAGACTTCTAATCAGCAAAAGAATAAAAACATTTGAATGATGCACTTTTAAAGAAACATACTTAAATGACTACTTTTATTATACAACAACAATATAACAGGTACATTTAAGGTCCTAAAAAGAATTAAGGATAAAAATGTGAAATGGGTCAAAATGAATATACCACTGAATCAGCTTTTGAAACGTCCCACGGGTCCGTTTTGAAGTCTCCATCATCATATATATACCACTCATTACGTTCCCATTTGCACAACTTTAAGACTACTTTCAGCTCTTCGTCCAAACCCTAATGCTTAGATCCAAACATTAAATCATCATGAAATTTTCAAACACATACTATCGAATAACACAATAAAAAAATTTTAGTGATAGGAATCCATTACTAAACTCAACGAAACCACAAAATTGATGAATCATTTTAATGTCCCAAATACGATATGAATACATGACAAAGATAGCACAACGAACCATATTGAAAGTCACATGTCAATTTTGAATTTGAAAAGGTTACTACTTTAGGACTCTGTAAAATCACTACCTGAAAGCATCCATTACAGTAACAATCAACGGCCATGAAACCATATTGAAAGTCAAAGACGGAAACCAATACCTGTGAAATTCAACGGTGAATCGATTTATCTTGATTCTGATTAACATGTGCGAGATTAAGATTTGAAATAAATGAAAAACAGCCTAACAAAACTGATGGTGAATTGGTTTTATTTGATCAAGAACAATCTAATAAAATTGAATAACAAAGATGATGAAATTGAAAATTGAAAAAAAAAATCAATGAAGAAAAGAAAAACCAAAATAGTTGCAATATCGAACAGTTGAACAAAGAAACCCTAGATATTACAAATTATAAAATACCTTAATAAACCATTCATCCAACACATAATCAATAAAACGCAAAATGACAGATCAATATGCGTCCCAGATTTTATAAGCCGTTCTTATGTCAGAAACGTAGGCATTCACCAAGCATCAAAATCACAATCAAAATCCATACATAGCAATCGAAAGGTGCAGATTAATATCTAGCACTCAATTAAGCGATCGCGAAACCTCCAAGTAGTTAATCGTACACAAAAATAATTAGATTCAACAATTACATACCGATGATGTTGACGATAGTACAAATCTGCAAGGTATCCATCGTCATCTTTGCCACCGGAGCCAAGAAGACTCTTGGCAGAAGCGGTTCTCTCTCAAGCCGATTGCTCCAATTCCCCTAAAATCAAAACTGAAGATAGAGCATGATGAAGAGGGAATAAAGGAAACGTATTCATAAATTTTGGAGAATGAATTGAATTGATTGAAAATTGATTGTGGTTTCCTAATTAAGGCACAAAATAGACGGTTTGAAAGAAAGAGCGTACTGAGGAGAAAACAAATGCCGCCCAATTCACAATTCTCTAAATAAGTAGCACTGCCACATCATAGTCAAATAGTCAACATTATTTTGCTTTAGTATAAGAGATAGATAAAGCATTGTCTTCTCCGCTTTTATTGGTGATCCGCAATACTGATGTATCATTGTCCTGAAGAATTATATTGTTTGTGCTGAGAATAGCTTCCGGAAATTTGCATTCTTCTTCAAGAATACGCCTAACTTTGTTATTAGATGTCATGATTTCTCCAAAAAGTTTTCTTCTTTACCGTTCGTCTACTCGAGCCAGCTCCACGCTAAAGATGCAACACACGGGCTTATGATCACTATCAGTCACATCCATGCATGCTTCATATCTAAAGGAAACCAAAACTTTTTCAGTAAACAAATGAACATAAAGATGAATACATATTTATAATTACTATTCGCCCAAGATTAAGTAAATCACTAACTGCAAAACTGAAGAAACTACAGGACAGTTTAAACTGCATATACCTGATGAATCTGGACGGTTGTCACGATACAAGACTCGGTCACACCATGCAGGAATCCGCTTTTTCTCTCCAGAATCGTACCCTACAACATGAAAATAAGTAAAGCTACAATAAGCAATTTCATAAATCATAACTATTTGATAACTTAATTTTGACTATATACCTGCTAAACCAGGTTGATGTCGTTCAAACTTGTAAGTGGGTGGGAACGTAATAACGGCTTCACGCATTCCTTGAAATACAGTTCCAGCTTTCATTTCGATATGAAGCTCATCTTTCTCTCTAAGCCAATCGAAACTTCTTTGAGAGATAAAATCCCGTGCTTCATCATAAGAAATGCCATCAAGCCGATAATTGAAATCGCCTAAAAAGACAATCATGTCTGCCTCGGATAACTCTGGCAACTCATTCACCGATCATACTTATTTTGTCTATTGCAAATCACTATATATTACAAATCACTATATTTTGCCTAAAAAGACAATCATGTCTGCCTCGGATAACTCTGGTAACTCATAAACCGATCGTACTTATTTTGTCTATTGCAAATCACTATATATTGCAAATCACTATATTTTGCCTAAAAAGACAATCATGTCTGCCTCGGATAACTCTGGCAACTCATTCACCGATCGTACTTATTTTGTCTATTGCCTCCGGCTGTAGTTGATATAATTATTGAAATAAAGAACACTATTTCTCTAAATAATTAGGGCTTATGATAATTACAAAAACACAACAATTTGAGTCGAAGATCTAAATAATAACATGAATATACATAAATCAAAGCAAACATATACACATAACTTGAGATTAACTGATTAAAGTACACAAATGATTAGAAGATATGACGGATTCTGTTGAAACAAAAGCCTATTATTACCTGGAAGATTAGACTGGAATCAGAGATCCTCTTATGTAGTCGCTATTAATGGGATTGTTGGAGAGGACAACGACGTTGAATCAAAATAAGGGTTTTGAGAAGCAGTGTGAAGAATCTGGTTATCAATCTAGGGTTTCTAACTGACTCAATTCTCGTTTAAACCTCGAAAATTAGACACGTAACCCATTTGAAAAACTAACGATGAAACGTACTTGCACCGCAATAACAAAAATCAAAGCCCTAAAAACTTACATATATTCAACTCCTGCTTTGTTGTGCTTAAATCCCCCAATTGTATGCTCTAGATAAAGTGGAAAACATTAACTAACACCAAATCCAAACAAAAGTACCAGATTAATTCACAATTAAGGTACTGAACAACAATGATATACAAAAAACGCAAAAAAAAAAAAAAAAAAAAATTCAGGAATATAACTCATATCATTCAAAACCATAAAAACTTACATATATTCATATCCTGCTTTGCTGCACTTGAATCCCTCAATTGTACGCATCATATTCTGTACCAAAATTCATACAAAAAAACTTAGGGTTTGTAACAGATTCATAGAAAAAATAGACGAAGAACAAAGGAATCACAAAAGAAATCTGGTTGAGACTAATCGATGATAATGGGATTCAAGATCTGAAGAGTTCACAGGTTTTTCGAGGGTTTTACACAATCGAAAAGTAACAGATGAAGACGCTATGTTATTCATGATTGAAGAATCTGCTTATACATCTAAGGTTTATAATCGATAAAGGAAACGAATTCATAATTTTGGAGAAACTTATGTGAGATTTCCTAATTGAGAATAGAAACACGCGGTTTGGAAGAAAGCTTATGTGAGAAGAAATAAATGGCGCTCAAATAACAATTCTCTGGCTAAAGAGATATGCCACATCAAAAGGTCAAATGGTCAAAGACATTTTGCTTTAATATAAGAGATAGATTTACTTTTAATAACATATTTTTAGCTTTTTTCCCTTTCCTAAAACCATATGTTTCTTATACCATTTTTTTAATAATTCTTTTTTTTTTCTTTTTAGAACATATCTTAATTTATCGATTAATTTGATACTTTTTTAATAATTTACGGTTATAACTTTTTTCTAAAAACTTACGCACGTAGTTGTGCTTGATTTTTTTCCCGATATTCTGTTATAAGTTTTGTTAAAAACGAAGTTGTACTCTAAATAAAATATTTATTTGGTATCATAAAATGATACGACGATAAACTGAACCATTCTAATGGTTTGGCTTACTAAACAACATGCTTTATTTTTCAAATCATGTTTGTTTTACATTATCATTGGCTCTATTCACCACAACACGCGGCGTTAAAAAAACTAGTTTCAACAATTTTAAAGACCCATCTTGACATAGGATCTTACCACATTAAGTCAATAACATTTCAAATATTGTATCAAACAATAGTGTATAACAAACATAACACCACATGACTGATTTTCACCTTAGGGTGAGAGGGGCACTCCCCTAAGAGGGGAGTTTCCTCTTTTACGCACCACCAATCAGCATATGCCACGTCAACTTCCCCTTAAACTCCCCTAACACCCCAATTTGATGGCGCCACTCCCCTCTTAACTCCCCTTGTTTTTTTTATTCAAAAAAAAAAAGAAGAAAAAAATGTTTTGATTGGTTGAAAAAATAGGGCCCACCATCTCTCTCCCTCCCCGCTCGCGGTGAACAACCACCGAAATTGGTCCCCTCTTGGATGGCAGCACCATACCGCTCGGCAACTTTGGTCCCCGAAGGGAGTCACCGAGGGTGCCCCGCTCACCCTTAGAATATATTCAAGAGTTATACTAATCAAATTAACCTTGTAATTATTATGTCATTTGCCACCTGGCACAATTAGCAACTCTTCTTCTTCTTCTCCAAAAATATCCCATACATACATACATACTCTCTCTCCTCTGTCAATCGACTGCAACCATATATAAATACAGTCGAATACTCTTCTTCTTTACATTATTTCCACTACTTTTACAATCTCAAAATTCTCCATTCTGCTCTGCTGTAGCTCAAATCCGACTTCATTTTTGAGATCAATACGCCATTATACACTCGGTAATTTCACCTTTTTGTTCCGTGTAATGTGCTGTTGTACTTTACGATTAAACTTGTTGTTTGATGTTCTGGTTTGAAGATTCATTTTGAGATCAAGTTGTTTAGTTAGTTTCACTCATTTTCCTAGTTATATAATCGCTAAATTTAGGTTTTTGTTCTGTGTAGTGTGCTGATCTAATTTACAGTTGAACTTGTTATTTGCTGTTAGATGTTAGTTTCATCGATATTCGGTAGTTTTAGGTTTTTGTTATGTGTAATGTGCTGATGTAATTCATGAGTGAACTTGTTGTTTGGTGTTCTGGTTAGTAGATTAATTTCTGTTTAGTTAGTTTCATCGATTCTCGTGGTAATTTTAGGTTTTTGTTTCGTGTAATGTGCTGATGTAATTCATTATTCAACTTGTTTGATGTTAATTTTGAAGATATTGCTGAGATCAAGCTGTTTAGTTGTTTCACCGGTCTACGTTATTATATAATCGGTGATTTTAGGTTTTTGTTATGTGTAAATTGTAACGTGCTGATGTAATTCATGATTGAACTTGTTTGATGTTCTGATTTGAAGACGAAGTTTGAGATCAAGCTGTTTGGTTAGTTTCATCGATTCACATCATTATATAATCGGTAATGTTAGGTTTTTGTTTCGTGTAATGTGCTGATGTGATTTGTGATTGAACTTGTGTTTTGATGTTGTTGTTTGAAGGTTGATTTTGAGGATTAATTGCTGCTGAAGTTTGTGATTCGACTGGCCAAATTGATTGGCCAGAATGGGGTTCGATTTAGGGTTTTTGGTTGGGAAGATGGGTAGTACTACAGTGGCTACCTCGGAGTATTCTTCTGTTGTTTCTATGAACTTGTTTGTTGCTCTTCTTTGTGCTTGTATTGTGATTGGGCATCTGTTGGAGGAGAATCGCTGGATGAATGAGTCTATCACAGCACTTGTTATTGTAAGTGTAAAGTCTGTGTGTGTGTTTGATAATCCATTAGGTTTGTTGAATTGTGAAATCTGCAGATTAATTTGAAATTAATTGGTTATTGTTTTTGTTTAATTGGATGACAGGGTCTCTGCACTGGAGTTGTTATTTTGTTAGCTAGTGGAGGAACAAGTTCACATCTTCTAGTGTTCAGTGAAGATCTTTTCTTCATTTATCTTCTTCCACCGATTATCTTCAATGCTGGGTATGATTTGTTTTGCTTTTAAAAATGTCGGCTGTTTATTGTTATTGCTATATTTGTCGACTTTTTGTATTTCTGCTTGATCCATGGTGACATGTTGAAGATCTGAGTGGAAAAGGTATAACCAGCCCATTTTAAGAAGCAGCACTCTTTTTTAGTTGATAGCATTAGTGGGAACATCAATCATTTGCTTGTTATAAAGTTGTTATAGTAAAAACCACCCTATTCAGTTAAGCAAGCAATCATTGGTTAACTCAATTTAGGTTGATCCAAGTCATTGGATTGTTGCCATATTTCAGGTCTCTTTATATGAGTACTTTTTATACAATATGTTGTTGTATTTCTTTTCGGTTGTTATCTTACGGATTGGTAATTTTGCCCATAACTGTTATGAGGCACGTTGAATATAGAACCAATTTTAAGTTAAAACTTCGACAAGTACAACTGCACGATCACTACTAAAGTAGTATGTACACGCGTTCATGTGGTTCTCGTGTTTCTCTACTTATAATTGGTTTTGTATTGAACCGTATTACTGCTCTTGTGGAGACAAATAAAGTGTGGTAATTATGATTTCAAGCAAAATTTTGATTGAAGTTCTGGCTGTCTTTTACATATCTTCAGATATATGAAACGCCTAATAACTTTAGTTTTATAATTTTGTTGTAACTTCTAGTGAGACAAAATGCCCTCCTATATATGGCATAACCGTATAACTATAGTTTATGTTAATAAATTTCATGTGACATCCAAAAGAAGAATATTTTAAGTTTTTAACAGAGTTAATGCACTATGCAACTTGCTCACCTTTCCCTATGGATATTTTTCTTTCTCAACCTCCAAACATGTGCATGTCTATGTACAATTAATAGCTCCGTTGATTTAAGTTTTGAGATAAAGTTAAACATATTCTAACTAATTGGTATAAGCGTAGTCTATGAAGAGTCAATTCACAAGCTTAGTATTATAGTTATTCAAACTTTTGCATGGATATTACCTTAAGTTGTCTTTCTTAAGTTAAACTTTTGCTCTAAAAAATGCAGGTTCCAGGTTAAGAAGAAACAGTTTTTTCGCAATTTCATGACCATTGTGCTATTTGGGGCTGTTGGTACTGTTATATCTTTCACCATCATATCATTTGGTAAGTACTGAAATACTCTCTTACACCTACCTACCTCATTCTTGATTAAAGGATTACATCTATTCAAACTCATTTATTATTCTGCTGTATATTGAGGAATATGGTCACAAGATGACAAAACTCCTTTGTTTTCATCTTTATTATTTAATAAATTAAGTTTTCTGTTGTATACAAATTACACAAAAAAAAAATCTTAATGTTTTTTTATGTAGCATAATTTGTATAATAGTAATAACTAGTGGGTTACCACCTGCGCTCCACAGTGGGCTCGAAACATAGATAAAAATAAGCAAATCGTGAGAGTTAAAGTTGTTTAATGTTTTAGTTATGGGGCTAAACATGACATTATTAAAGTTGAGGGGTTAAACATGTCATTATTAAAGTTGAGGGGCTAAGGTTGTTTATTACCAAAGTTGAGGGGCTAAACATGTCATTATTAAAGTTGAGGGGCTGAAGTTGGTTAATGCCAAATTTGAGTGGCCAGAGTTGATTGATGTGACAAAATAGCATATTTATAGTATATATAATGTTTAATGGCAAAATGGAACATAACATGGCCAAATAATACCAATATGACATGAATTATAGTATATATAATGTATTGATGGCAAAATGGAACATGTATTTAACATGGCCAAATAATACCAATATGACATGAATTATCGGTAAATGTTATATATATGAGGCATTGCAGAATGAGAATGAAAATGAAGCAGGAATCCTTTTTTTATATATCTTCATTCTCTGTTGCAAGTTTTCATAGGTGTTTGTTGATTTATGCTCATATTGAACACTAAATACTTATACAATATAAAAAAGTTGTGCCAATTTGTGGACAGGTGCTACAAAGATTTTCACGAAGATGAATATCAGTGATCTTGAGCTCGGAGATTATCTTGGTACCATATATTCTATATTTTCAAGAACAATTTTATTTACGATTTGTTAAACTTCTTCATGTTTGCTAAAAACTTTCGAACTTCTTCCCAGCAATCGGTGCAATCTTTTCTGCAACGGATTCTGTTTGCACTCTACAGGTACAAAGAACATCACTAACTTTGTTTTAGTTAAGTTCGATAACATCTTCAGATGCTAATTTATCTCATCTCCTAATCAGGTGCTAAATCAAGATCAGACCCCTTTGTTGTACAGTCTGGTGTTTGGGGAAGGAGTTGTGAACGATGCCACATCAGTTGTCATATTCAATGCAGTTCAAAACTTTGATTTATCTCAGATCACAACAGTTGTTGCTTTTCAGTTGATTGGAAACTTCTTTTATTTATTTATCACAAGCACACTTCTAGGAGCAGGAGTGAGTCTTTTACCCCCCCCCCCCCCCCCCCCCCCCTCTCTAAAAAAAAAATATTATATTCCATGCTAAGATGCAAACCATGTGACATATTATGTTGACTCCTGCAGACTGGGCTACTTAGCGCATATGTTATAAAGAAGCTATATTTCGGAAGGTACATAAGAGTTTTCCTATAAATTTTTTATATGTTGAATGTTTCGGAAGGTACATAAGAGTTTTCCTATAAATTTTTTATATGTTGAATGTAGATGACAGAATAGAATAAGACGGGTTAGATTCTAAGCAGTTAATGCGGTAAAAAATCGGATATCGGTCAAGGACCGATATTTGAGATATAGGTTATCGCAGTGGGATATTAGTAATTTTAATTTCATGTAGAATTTTTATATATAGCAATTTAACACTAGCAATTCAGTATACTCTCCTACCATTAACAAATTAACCTTTTGCAACTTGCAAAACACTAACAATTGTAGCAAGTAGGAACTTATTAAGACTTAAAACACGAACATTTAACACTAACAATTAACAATTAGGACTCAAAACACTAATATCAGCAATAAGAAGAAAGACGGATGGTAGAACTAAGAAGAAAGGTACTGATATCGGGAATATCATTGATATATCGGTCAATATCGCCAATAATATCGGTACTGGTATTTGACACCGATATTTTACATGGGGACCGATAACCGATATATCGGTGATATATCACCGATTTAACTGCATAGGTTATTTAAAATACACATCTATCCTAAAAATAAAATGGGTCAAATGGGTTATGGGTTAAACATGAAATTTTTAGAACGTCCTAAGCATTTTGTTTAAAAGAAATTATATAATAGTAATACAATTTTCTTATCATATTTAATTCTTAATTATTTGCAAAAAAAAAAAAGAAATTAAAGAAAATTAGTGACGTGAAAGTGTTGGCAAGAGTGCGCACTTAAAGTTACCAATGTCTTAGTTTATCTCTCAGTTTTGTTCTAGCTTTACTTTGATTCAACTAAGTCCTAGTACTCGTCTATTCAATGGGCTAACTAATTGGCCTAATTATATGAACTGTACATTAATAATGGCATAATACTTGTTTGTTTTACTGTAGGCATTCAACTGACAGAGAAGTTGCTATTATGATACTCATGGCGTATCTTTCTTACATGCTAGCTGAGGTATATTTTCATAAATGCCTATCTTGAAAGCTTCGTTTTTTCTATAATATGAATGTCTTAGTTCGGGTTCAATTGTTTACCCTTTCTATAATATGAATGTCATAGTTCGGGTTCAATTGTTTACCCTAATGGGTCGATTATAAATAGCCAAAAGGAAACATTCGTACAGATTGAAAATCATGTAAAGTAGTTTTGTATTGCTTACAGCAAAGAACTAGATTGTTATCCCTTAAGTATTTATAAAAATGGACCAAAATATATGGGCCAACCCAACCCGACCCATTTACTCACTTAGCTAATGATTAATCATTGTTGCAGTTATTCTATTTGAGTGGCATTCTCACAGTGTTCTTCTGTGGAATTGTGATGTCTCACTACACTTGGCATAATGTCACAGAGAAATCTAGAGTAACTACAAAGTATGTTTATTCTTAAACTTGATACCGTTATTATGTTAGTTTCTTGTTACCAAAATTAATAAGTAAAATTTGTATGTACTTGCCATTATATGCAGGCATGCCTTTGCAACATTGTCATTTATTGCAGAGTTATTTATCTTTCTCTATGTTGGTATGGATGCTTTAGATCTTGAAAAGTGGAAGTTTGTAAAAGACAGGTATGATTTAACAAAAATCAACCATCTATCATTCTATCTATACTTTTGTTCTGATAGGATCCATATTATATTTCTATTGAAAATAAATGAAATATTGAAGAAATCCAACTTTTTATTCAGTAATCTTACCATTAAGCATAAAATTTGACTTCTCCAAACATCATTCTTTATAAAGTTGTTTCATTATGGACATAATATTGTTACCTGTTTTAATTATAAAAGAGTAAATTACATAGATGGTCCCTGTGGTTGACCAAATTTTTGGATTTGGTCTCTAGTTTTCCAAAAGTACACGGATGGTCCCTGTGGTTTGCACTTTGTAACGTATTTAGTCCCCAACTTTTGCCAAATGTACATGAGTGGTCCCTGTGATTTGCACTTTGTAACTCATTTAGTCACTAACTTGGACCTGCTCAAACCTTTAGATTTGTTAACTGGGGACTAAATGCATTTCAAAGTGCAAACCACAGGACCATCTGTGTACTTTTGAAAAGCTAGGGACCAAATACAAAGTTTCGGTTAACCACAAGTCCACAACGACTATCTGTGTACTTTACTCTTATAAAAATGCTATTATTATCCCTTCTGATTATGTAATGTTGTTGTTGCTTATTTACCAAGTAAGCTCAAATAATGCAATTTTAACATGTACGTGGTGGTTGTTGGTTTGTCAGCCCAGGGACATCAGTTGGAGTGAGTGCGATTTTATTGGGATTTGTTTTGGTTGGAAGAGCAGCCTTTGTCTTCCCGTTATCATTTTTATCCAATTTAACCAAAAAGGCCCAACACGAGAAAATCGATTTCAGGCAGCAAGTATGTTCCTACTCTATACTATATATGTGGCAATTTCGACCCATTTATAAATGGGTCGATTTGGGTTATTATGTTTTATCTGTAATGGGTCAATTAACCGGTTAAATGGGTTGATCCATCATCAACTCTGAAGTTGTTCGGTGTCTATTTCTAATCATACATTTCTCAAAATTGGTTTATTTTTGTAATCACATTAAACGCGTTAGTTATTTATATATTCTTTTTTGAAAAATAGACAAAAGACGTTTGTGGACCCGTTCAAGATATTTACATGATTTAATGTGTTACCCAACTCAACTATTCTGTCACATCTGCACTATTCCTGTAACATTCCACCTAAATTCTTAAATGCTCATTGTTATTAATTTTTCTGGTTGTTTTCATAAGGTTTTAATATGGTGGGCCGGTCTTATGAGAGGTGCAGTGTCTATGGCTCTTGCTTATAACCAGGTTGGTGACTTCTTCATGTTTCATGCAACTTATTTCACTTTTAATGGTAGATGTTATCGTTTTTTCTACTATGGTACACGCTACTGCTACAAAAAAAAAACATAATTTAGATATGCTATTACTGTTACAATTTTTTTTTTTCATTTTAACACTACAAAAGGTTACAAAAAAAAAGTTTTAACGTTATCAGGTGCATACCCTTAACACGTTGGAATTGATAGACTTGGTTCAGTAAGTATTTTATGATATAATTGAATATTTGGTTACAAGTTATGTGTTCCATCATGCAGTTTACCAGAAAAGGCCATACGACATTCGTGGGGAATGCGATCATGATTACGAGCACCATCACTGTTGTCCTTTTCAGTACAATGGTAAGATATCTTAAGATTTTTGGTTTCTTCTAGTTCTAACCCTCTTGATGTGTGTAGAGGATTTTCATGCAAATTTTCTTTTTTAATTTCCATAAATGTTTTTCACGTTTCTTATGCAATCGGAGCTTCATCATACAACACCTTCAAACAATTTCTTCCTTTTTCATAGAAAAAACTTAAAAACATTTTGGGTTGGTTTATATACATATATATACATATATATAGGCTAAAGATAAATAGAAAACCCACTTTAATTTAGAAAACCCGGGAAACTCTAACCTCCCGATGTTTTTTTTTAAAAAAAAAATATACACATGTTATATACAGGTTTTTAAGGTATTTGGGCCAAAAAAATCAAAAAAGCGCCGAGTAGATATTTTAAAAAAAAATAAACAAGTTTTGGTGTAACACGTGTTACAAATATGTCAGATGAATGTAACACGTGTTACACCAAAACTTGTTTATTTTTTTTTAAAATATCTACTCGGCGCTTTTTTGATTTTTTTGGCCCAAATACCTTAAAAACATGTATATAACATGTGTCTATTTTTTTTTTTTAAAAACATCGGGAGGTTAGAGTTTCCCGGGTTTTCTAAATTAAAGTGGGTTTTCTATAGATACTAACCCCATATATATATACATACATATATATATAGGGTGAGGTTCGGCTAGAAAGTCCAAGTTTCCTAAAAAGTCATAAAACACAATAATTTCAGGCATAAAACACACCTAAAACTCACAAATAATAGAATGAAGATTACTAAAACACGATATTCAAACTCTAATAGTCCATAAAAACTTCAAACACATCATCGTAGAACTATGAATATAAAACACAAAATGCTAAACAACATAAAACACAATAATATTTGTCATTCCATAATCAGAGGCTTAACATCTAAAACACAAAACCCACATACATGATGTTTTAGTAATCTTCATCATGTTATTTGTGGGTTTTTGGTGTGTTTTATGGTTGACATTGTGGTGTTTTATGACTTTTTACACTTTTTAGGAAATTTGGACTTTCTAGCCAACTCCTAGCCTATATATATATATATATATATATATATATATATATAGGGGAGGGTTATCTTGAGAACGCTAAATATTGCGAGAACCGTGAGAACGAATGAAAAGCCAATCAAAACCAATTTTTTTTAATACAAACCTCATTGTAATTAAGATACAACATCAAAAAAAGAATTTACAACATCAAATAATTCATTTCTCCTTTCAAAATCACTCTTTTTAGATTTTTTACACATGTGTAAATATAACAGGTTTACACGTGTGTAAATGACAAACTTACACATGTGTAAATTTTCTTTGTTTACGAATTCACGTAAATTTAAACGTGTAAATTAAATTTCTAACATTGTATTCAAATAATAATGATAAGTGTAGAAATTTTTTTTGAATTTGAATTGTTTTTGACCAAGTTCTCGCGGTTTTTTCATTTGTTCTCACGGTTCTCACAATATTTAGCGTTCTCATTTAAACCTTCCCCTATATATATATATATATATATATATATATATATATATATCTTTTACGGGTCAAAAAGGTAAAATCTCAAACTTGGCTAAAAAGGAAAAAGAAACAGGTCAAACCGGTCAGAAGTCACCTAAACGGGCCAAACTTGTCAAATGACACCTACATAGATCAAACCGGTCAAATGATTAATATCTCCTTTAAAATATGTTATTTTAACAGCATGGTTTATTTATTGTCTTATTCAAATACATTAATTATTTCTAAGTTTTCTAGAAATGGACAAAAAGTTGGGATGGGCCCGGCCCAGCCTGTTCTCACTTGTTTGGGCCCGGCCCACCCCACCCAATTTGTCACTTCATACGGGACAATATGTTGGGTTGCGTAATGGGTTGAACATGTTTGGATTGAAACGGGTCATTTTAGCACATGGCGGGTTGGCTTGACCCGTAAACACTTTCTAGTTTCTAGTCCAGCTTTCAGTTTCTTTTAAAAAAAACAAACAGTATTATTATAAATAATCTGGATTATTGAATAATGATTTCACACTCTTTTTATTCATGTATGCAGGTATTCGGTCTAATCACGCAGCCTCTAGTGAGACTCTTGCTACCCGCACCCAAAACATTGAACCGAATGATTTCTTCCGAACCAACATCCCCTAAATCATTCACGGTACCACTTCTAGGAAACGGTCAGGATTCAGAAGCAGATTTCGGTCAACACGTCCCACGTCCTTCAAGTCTACGGATGCTTCTTTCAACGCCATCTCACACCGTCCATCATTACTGGAGAAAATTCGATAACGCCTTTATGCGTCCTGTTTTCGGTGGTCGTGGGTTCGTACCCTTCATTCCGGGTTCACCAACTGTAAGTGTTCATCAAAGTCAGCAGCATCTAGTGGCAGAAGAACCAACTAGAAATCAGGAATGTTAATAGATTGGGTGGCGTTAGGTTTGTTGGTTTATGTTCAGTTTTGGTTTTTTTTAAAGGTGAATTTCACCCGTGACTAGTGTGAGTATAGATTACTTTGATGTCATCTCTTCTTGTACGAAACTTTATTTGTTAAGCCTTATATTTATGTATTTAATTGCATTTGTATGTAAATGAAAGTCACCTATTATTTATTACTTGATAATTCATATTTTAACTTTACTTTTGGGTTTAAGCTTATCTTTAATCTTCAATTTCTTAATATATAAAATCATAGGGGTGCAAACTAGAAAGTGTTTACGGGTCAAGCTACTCGAGCCCGGCTCGAAAAAAAAACTTGAACGAGCCGAGCTTAAACGAGCTCGAACCTGAGCCTAAAAACAAGCTCATTTAGTAAACGAGCCCGTGCTTCGCTTATCGAGCTCGAACTGGCTCGCGAGCCTAAACGAGCTTTCTGTTTATATTTTTTTTATTAATATATTAAACATATATTTATATAATAATAATTACCATTTATATAAATATAAAATAGAACTATATTATATGTATAATAATAATTATAATTAATATAAATTAATTAATAAATACTAAACGAGTCGAGCTCGAGTCGAGCTCAAGCTTGAAAAATTACCTTCGAGCCGAGCTCGAGCTATAGAAATAAAGCTCGAATCTAGTCGAGCTCGGGCTCGGCTCGGCTCGTTTGCACCCCTCAAAACCAAGTTATCAACATCCATGATAAACACTCGGAAAATGATTATTCTCGTGATTTAACTTGGTTTTGACGTTTATAGGTTAAATTAAAAATCAAACAGTTAGTAATGGTGTTTTTTTTTTTGTCTAAAACCTAAACAAAAACTACAAAAATTGAAAGCGAATTAAACCAAACTGTTACTTTGATTTGCTTGGCTTGGGCTTACTAACCCTTTAAAACATGTAACTTCATTTGTATATCTTTTTTTATGTCTACCAGAGGTAAGACCCGTGTGCAAACACGGGTGATTTTTAGAAAACCATGCATAACATATATAAATGGTGAATATGGTTATATTTATAAATAGATAAGTCAGTCGGTAAATATTTAAAGTTTAGAGTATAAAAAATACGAAAATATACGTTTTATTTATCTTTATGGACGAAATAACATTTGCATTCAAGCATGTTCTTTCTCCACAAAACAATGTTTTAACTCAACAGTCGTTTCAACCATGTTCTTTCTCCACAAAACACTGTTTTAACCCAACAGTGGTTTTAAACCACAGTTTTAACCCAACAGTGGTTTCAAACATCTGTTTTCATCCATCTATTGACCAAAGTCAACAGATGTATCAACCACTGTTTTATTTTCAAACATCTGTTCACAACAAACAAAGCTTTCAAAACATAAACAAACCTTTGCTACTATTACAAGCTTTTAAACTCTCAACCCTAACTATTTATTTAATTAATTTAAATAACAAACATGGTTAATAATTTTAACACAACTAATTATATAAAATATGAAAGTGTCAAACAGAGCTAACTATATAAAATATGTCTAAATCCTACCTTTCATTATAGATGTGAGTCACTCTAAAGCTATTTGCTTCTTACAAAATTAGTATAAAAAAATACTATATAATAAAGAAAGTTTGAAAAACCAAACACCATTCAGTAAAATACAGCATAATAATTTCTAATCGATAGGCAAAACAGTAGTCTCGATAAATAATGCTCCTTTCGGACCATTGTAGTTGTCAACATGTTGGAGGTATTTCAAAACTTTATTGCTCAGATCAACTTCAACCATATCCCCCCAAATGCTTGTTATCAGCCACTTGTTGTTTTCAATTATATTGGTCCTTCAGCGCCTATCTACATAATCAAATACACGAGGATTATTGAAAGCAAACACATTGATCCAGCCTTCTTCTTCATATTTGAGCAAATTAGCAGTTAGCTCATCAGACTTTCCAATGACAATCAAATGCAGCTTCTTTGCAATGGTCAAAAAATGCCCTTGGCAAGGATTGGCTCCCATACTCTCAGGAAAACGAAGTATTCTGAAAGTCTCAGAAAGAACATCAAAAGCAACTGTGTTCCTCTCACCTGGTGGATACCAATAATTTGAAACCATGAAATATATGGTTTTGCCAGAATAAATTCCAGGAGACCATGAATAACTGCTTGAACCATAATTATTTACGCTCAAGAAATTTATTGTTCTCCATGACTCACGACGTCGTGAGTAAACACGAGCAGTAACCACGTTACGGTAACATCTGATGTGAAGCACTTTCAGATCATTGGATTCATCAAAATACATTCCACCTGTATTAGAGTTTCGATCGTGACTATTATTAAAGTAGTCGTCAGACAAAAACTTATAGCATATCCGTTTATTGCAAACTAACAACAACCCATTAAATGACGATAGAATACGTAAGAATGTAGGGTGGACATTGTTAGGAAACTTATGGTTTTGCTTGTAACGACATCCAAATTCCCAGCTACTATGTTGTCAACGACAATTGACGTGTCTTTAAAGGAGAGTAGTTTCTTTTGTAGTGAATTTCCAAGTCGGCGAGAATGCATCATCTCAAATGCATGACTTGACAGTTCGCTATGAAAATTTTTGGAAATACATTTCAAACGACCAATAGCTTTTGCAGGGAGCCTTGTGAAAATTTCATCAACGATCATTTGAAACCCAATGTTTTCCATTTTATGATCTATATGTTTTAAAATAAAAAATATAACAAATAAAGTATAATTGTATATGTAAATGTTTATAAATAAGAAATAAGGATGTTACTATATATAAATATACCAAAAATTTAAAAAACAAACATCATATTTGTAACTACAAAACGATCATAATTTTGATGAACAGAGTAACTACAATGACATTTAAAACAAAGAATCTTTGGATTAGATAACATGCATTGTTGTGGAAGTAAAATTTTAATCAATATTCTTGATTAACTTTAGGATTAATAATTTGATTGTAAAATCTCAAGAGAATCATAAAAAGAGACATTTTAACAGATGTCAAGTGAGACTAACTTACTGTTAAAGAATATGATGCGACGATGCTTTGGTTTGTGTCTTGATTTTGCGGTGAACAAATGGGTGTTTGAAAGCCTAAGAGATTGTAGTGATATTGATAAACAAAAAACTTTGAAGATGATTGAGTAGATGGATGAAGGTGGTAATGATAAAAGCAGTTTCCCAATGTAAGACAAATAAATTTATTTATTTTATATACCCAATGAATGTGGTAATGATTGAATAGATGGTGAGACTAACTTAACTGTTAAAGAATATGATGCGTCGATGGTTCGGCTTTTAATGCAAAACTTTTCAAAAATAAGTTTTCATGGGAAAACTATAAAATTAAATATCAAGAAACCCAAAGGACAAATTTTAAACCTTAAAAAAACAGGTTATCATAATTACAATTAACCTCTTCATTTACCATAAGACGCATTTTAAACACTATAAATGATTATTTACCATAAAACGCATTTCAAAACTTCAACAATTGTCTTTTAAAATTTTCACATCTGTTGACTTACGAAACATCTGTTCAGGCACAATTCAACATCCACATAATCTAAATCAAACTCAGACACAATGAGAAGAATGCTTTCATCATCATGCTTTTATAAAGATTGCAATTACATCTAATAGCCTAACAAACTCCCTACATCTACTATTAGCCTAAGCACTATTACATTGAAAACCTCTGTTGAGCAGCATCTACTGAATATCATCTGTTGTTCTTTAACATCTGTTGACCCATAGCAGACCTTTGCTTCTTCAAACTTTCTTCAGACTTTGTCTTCATCAGCAGATGATCACTTCAAATAGATGTTCTCTTTGCGCAAACTTTACCTTTGACAGACTGTTGGTGCATACGTCTGTCGACTTCGTCTTGTATCGAGTCTTGTATTAGAAATGTTAGATCAGGGCACGTAGTTCAAGAAATCTAGGGTTTGTGTGTGAAAGGTTGATTTCGCACGAAATAGTATCTAGCTATTTCGCACGAAATAGCAGTCAGCTATTTCGTACGAAATAACAGTTGTTTATTCCGTGCGAAATATCAACCCCTATAAATACCCTTGATGCGATTTCATTTGTAATGTTCGTGATTCCGGTACCGAAGTGCTGCCGACGTGTCAATTGATCTGTAAGCGTGTTATATCAATAAAACAAGACAATTAGGAGTAATTCAAGCTGTTACAAAGTCTAATCAATGAATTCCGCCTCTTATTAGACCGAGAACTCTTCTGATAGACTCGTTTCGATCGTTTCACGATCCTACATGTGGTATCAGAGCTCAGGAGGAAGAGTTCTTACCAAATTCAGCTTGTTTTCTTCAAAAATCTGATTTCTACACCTTCTTTTCAAAATTAACAGAGATTTCACGGTTAAAATGACTTAAATTTCATACATTTTAAGCGAAACAGTGTTTTAACTAATCCTTGAAAGAATTGGACATAAAATCGATCTAATACTTGTTCCTTTTGTCTATTTCGCTTGAAAATTGATCGAAAGGTGACATCAGCAGCATTTCGCACGAAATAGCATATTCCGTTTGAATCAGGTCCTTATTTCGCACGGAATAGTCTCAGTTCTTGTTATCTCGTATGAAATCACCTATTTCGTACGAAACGACCCTTATTTCGCACGAAATCAAACGTTATTTCGTTTGAACGGACTATTTCGCTTGAAAGTGGTCATTTCGCACCAAAGATCGATTTCGTTTGAAAGGCTATTTCGCACCAAACTGATTTCGTATCAGTGTGTCATTTCTTTTGTATTCTCATTTCGTGTGAAATTTCATTGATTGTTTGAACCTTGTAACTTTGTGAAACAGATTTCTGTAAACATGGAAGAGGAATTCTACAATGCGTTTGCTACACCAGTTGCTCCTGTTACAGATGCTGAAGCTGTTTACAGTGAGAATGAGACGGGAACTTATTAGAAACCACCAAAGCTTATGTACATTGAGGATTTCAAAGGATGGCAAAATCGTTTTGAAAACTGGGTACAAGCTTATAGATTTGATGCATGGTGTTCGTTGGATATGGATTATGTTAAACCGAAAAATGAACGTGGGATTGAAAAGGCTTTTAGTGATTTTTCAGATGGTGAGAAATTAAAATACACTAGTGAAAAGATGATGATTAGTTTTCTTCAACAATCAGTAAAAGAAGATATTTTTATGTTGCTCCAACATGAAGGAACTGCTAGATCAATTTGGTTGGCGTTGATTAACAAGTTTAAGGGAAGCGCTGATATGATTAAGAACAAACAAGCTTTATTAAAGAAATCATTTGATTTGTTTGTAGCATTAGAATGAGAGTCAACAAAAGCAACCATTGATAGATACTGTCATCTCGTTCTGGAAATGGGAAGATTAGAAATCAAGAAAGATGATGATGAATGGGTGGATAAATTAGCTGATGCTTTACCACAGCATAAATGGGGAACATATTTGCTAATTTTGAAACATATGAGAAAATCTGTAAGTATGAATCTGGCGAAGTTTATTCAGAAAATCGAAGAACATGAGTTGGATATCCAGAAAACAGCTATCATGAATAATCCAAATGCTCAACAAGATGTCAGTTTATACTACAGAGGAAACAAATTTGATGTTACTCCGAGTCCAAAGATTAAAACTGCTTTCAGTGCTGATGGTTCTTCTAGAACTACTGCTAGTACTGTGACTCAGAGTGGTGGATATACTTCATCATCTTCAAGTTTTGATCCAAATTTCACAACACCAAGTCATTAACGACAAAATTCAACAAATTTGCAATGCAACTTTGAACATTCAAAATGGTCAAAATCTTTCTCTAGAAAATAGCCAAGCAACACATGACATCACTTGTTGCTATGTTAGAGTCATATGAAAGTTTAGTTGCTGGTAGAATTGGAAATCCGATGCTCACAAAAGAGGATTATGACCAAATTGATGCTGAGGAACTTGAGCTAATGGATATTAAGTGGTGTCTAGCTAGTGCTGTAAGAAGAGCAGAAAAATTCACACAAATCACTGGAAGAGATGAGTTTCGTGAACTGGGTGCATCTCCAATAGGGTTCGACAAATCAAAAGTTACGTGTTTTCGTTGCAAAGGAAAGGGACATTTTAAACGAGAATGTAAAAATAAAGAAGCAACTGGAAGACAAGATGGAAAAAATGATTATTATCAAAAGTCAATTTTTCATCAGCTTGCTCAACAACCATCATCATCCCATGCCACTGAAGTTGAGAAAAAGAAAGCTTATCTTGTTAATCAAGATGATGAAAAAGTGGCAGAGGGATTTAGCTGGGACAAATACATTCCGGGTGGTTCAGGTCTTGTTGCTCAAATCTTGGAAGCAGGAGAAGTCAAAACTAAGAAAAAAAGAACAAAGATTTTTAGATCATCAGAGAGTGACGAAGATACTGATGATGAGGAAGAATACATTAATAATGCTAGAAAAAATTTAGACTCATTCAGTTTTAATTTGTTTTTTGCAGATAAAATTGAAGTGCTGAAAGAAAAACGAGCTGCTCGTCTGAAGAAAGAATTGGAAGAAATGGAAGCAAGAAAGATGGTTGAGAAAGAATTGGAGATAAAAAGAATTGCTGAAGAAAAAGAAAAACCGGAAACCGAGAAAGCTGGAGTTGAAGAAAGTTCAACAAAGAAAGTTGAAGAAGAAGGATATGAGATAAAAGTGAAATTTGATGAAGAAATGGTGTTTGAGAAGGTTGTCGAAAAAATTGTTGAAGTTGAGAAAATAATAGAAAAGATCGTCGAAGTTGAGAAGGTTGTCGAGGTAGAAAATATTGTTGTAGTCATTAAACCTTGTCAGAAATGTTTAGAATCTTGCAAAGATTGTGATGAGAAGGATAAGAAGATCGTTGAATTAGAAAAGATGAAAGAAAATTTATTGTCTGATGTGAAGTATGTGAAGGAATCTTATGACGTACTGAACATAACAGTTGATGGTTTGAAAAAGACAAATTCATAAGTTGATGCTGCTATGACAATGATGAGCTCAACATTAATGACAAAACAGAAGGTCATCAATGAGTATATTGAAGACTGTGCAAAACTTAAGCAGGATCTGGAATTTGAAAAGATTGAAAGTGAAAGAATCAAAAGATTGTTGTTGAGTTATACAACCTGTGATTATTTGATTGATAGAGTTTATCCTACTGTTGCAGGTCTTAAAGCTTTCCAAGATAAAGAAAAGGAAGAGGATACTGGTAAGATACAGAGTGTCAAATATAACAAGTGTTCGCCCCCGATTTGAAATAGTTATTCTCCCAGAAAACCAAATGAGGAACGTTTAAATAAGGCTCTCAACATCAAGTTAAAGTCTGAAACCATTGATGAGTTACCAGATAACATTGATGTTACATTCACAACGTCTGACACTGATCATGAGTCTGAGTTGTTAAAGAAAGTGGTTGATCAGGTGTTGGATATGGATGAAGATTCAAAGTCGGAGTCTAAATCTGAGAGTTCGATTTCATCAGAAAAGAGTTCGAGTTCACCAGTAAAACGGGTTTACAATAAAGAATTTATGTTATCAAAATCTAATTTGAATGACGAACCAATCAAAGTGGCATATACTTTGAATGATTCAGACAAATTATATTCTGATGAGGAATTTCCAATAAGAAGTGTCAAAACTGAAATGATCAAAAAGGTTTTCAAATTAACAGAAATTAATATTTCTGAAATAAAAGATTTAAATCTTGTTGAAAAACCTAAAAAATACAATTCAAGAGTTCAACAGAGATTGAACAAGAAAAAGAGTTACAGTTCTGGTGATGGTTTTCAAAAGAAACCAAACCATAACAGTAATTTCAAAAAGAAAGGTTTGGGTTTTAGTTCTTCAGAAAATTATAAAAATGAGAAAAATTATAAACCAAAAACAAAATTTGTTGCAGGAGTAAGTTCTAAAGAAGAGCAGAAGAACCCATTCTTGAGACAGTCAAATCAAGAATTTTTTGCTGAAAGAAAGAAGAATTTGAATAAATTTGCACCAAGAGTTGACAGAAGAAAATGTTTCAAATGTCACAAGATTGGACATATTGCTTGGAACTGTCAACAGTACAACAACACACAACAGGGAGTTTCTTTTAATCCAAAAATAAAAGAAAAACATGTTGATGAAAAGCAGCAACCAACTGAGAAATCTAATGTGTTTGAAAATTCGACTTTTGAAACTGGTAATATTTCAAAACGTTTTTACAAAAGAAAAGTTGATTTGAACAAACAAAGATGGGTTGTTAAATCAGAAAGTAATTCTGACAATGAATCTGATTCCATAAAATCAGAGGAGTCATCTGTTGAGAAAAAAGAATGAGAATTCAGTTCCAGAGTTGAACGAGGAAAACTTTCCGCCATTGTCAAAGGAAAATTTGAAGTTGAAAGTTGGTAAAGTTGAGATTTCAGATAAATTCTTTGCTGATAAAGGAGAATTTGATGCTGAAAAGGCTTTCAATGGGAAAGTCAAACATATATTTGGAAAGATGGTAGATGGAAAAGTGAAAAGTGCAAAAGATTTTTATCAATCAAAAAGATGGTGGGATAGATGTGAGTCAAAATCACCCAAGGCTGGTCAGGCTTGGGTGACAGCATTCTCTACTTAAAATCCTGACTTGCCGGAGTTCCCAAGATTGGTAATCGTGGAATAGGAATCGGCATCATTCTTGAAAATGATTGATTGGTAAACTTACAAGTGGTAGTTTTTCTTGAAAATTGTTATATTTTGAATTTACAAGTGGTTTTGTTTGATAAGTGAACCTACAAGTGGTTGAAGAAGGTTTTCACTTACAAGTGGTTGATCAAGGTCATTAAATTAAACTTGATTTAACTATCATACAAAATGTTTGGAAAACAAAGTGATGATAACCCCGATTTTACAAAGTGATAAAACCAACAAAACTAATTTTCCGGAAAAACCATTTTGATTAAAACAAACTTAAGTGTTTTGAAATCTTAATGGGAAAATAGTTTGTTGTAAGGGGGAGTTCTGATTGTTTATGCCAAGTGGATGGCGAATTGAAGCTTGAAAATCAGTTGTCACTTTACTTTATACAGTTTGTTTTCAAATTTCCTTTAAATGGTTTTGAATTTTAGGGGGAGTAAGAAATTTCAGAAAATCCAAAAACATTTGAAAATTTGAAAAAGTAAAAAACATGATAAAATCAAAAATGAGTTTTGTGGTATAAAAGAGGAAATGATAGTACATCAGTGGACTATCACAGCATGCTAAAGAATTGGAAAGTTATAATGTGATAAACGGTCTCACTGATGATGTGCCAGTAGGTTTTTGCACATTTAGTAGATTGTGTCGAGATATAAACCTAAATTTCAAACTTACTTATCTCGTGGGGAACATCTCTCGGATATATGGGTAACCCCCGAAATCTTGTTTGAAAGGTCCTTCTTTCTGAGATACTAGGTCTTTATACTCAGTGATATCTGGGGTATTATCCCAGGACTTCTGATTTTGCGGAAGCAATGGCCTAGTCCCCGTATAATACTTTTCGCTTGCTTCAAATATAGCATCACCCTCAGAATAAAAATGATGAAACATTGAAAAATGCTAATCATGTGCTGTTGAAGAAAAGATTCTCTAAAGGGAACACACCAAAAGTCGAAGCCATCATCTCTCTGATTTTGCGGAAACAATAGCCTGAGCTCTCATGGCCCTCGCATTTTAACCCTTTACAGATATCATCTAGGTATACTCACCTGTAAGACTGAATATTGGGATCTCGATACGGGAGTATATTCTGAGGTGGGACACGCGTATAAGTTTAAGTTTCTAAAACATTAATCTCGTATCTCGAAACAGTTGAACTTTGTCTGAAATTTTAAGTGGATCAGCATACTGACAATCTAAGTGAATCGTTTAGAACTTAAAATGTTTAAAGCTTAACGGTGTTGGTGATTTGTCTCATAATCTGATATGATCCTCTTACACAAACTCACAAAAAATATTGTTTGTAAATAGTTCTTTACTGCAATTCATCTAAAAACAAAAATCCAAAAAGATTTTCAGCGTGTTTTAGCATAAATTTTTGAAAAATACAAAAAGATTTTCGACAACTGATGTTGGAGAGCTGATTTTCAAAATTTCAAGTGCTAATCATGACGAACAGGTTTGGGAAGAGCATTGTTTAAAATGTAATGTTATTCATACAAGTGGTCATCAAAAATTAAAAGTGTTAAATCATTTTTGATGTGTTACTTACATATGATTTCTGAAATTGTTAAACTATAAATTTTATGAAACTTATGTTTTGGGTAGAGGCTGTGCAGGTTTGCCAGGTTTCGAATCTTGAGCAGAGTGAGAGCTAGGTTTTGATCCTAGAACTTATGAAAGCAAGACTACGATCCCAACACAACTCAAGGGGGAGTTTAGTTGATGAGAGAAGAGAAGACAGAGATTGAGGATGTTTACACTGTCAGATAATTTTTTGAAAAGCCCAAAGACTGATCAAGCTGAAGATTGTGAAGACTCGACATCGAAGACTTCGTCAACATCCGAGGGGGAGTCTGTTGGTGCATACGTCTGTCGACTTCATCTTGTATCGAGTCTTGTATTAGAAATGTTAGATCAGGGCACGTAGTTCAAGAAATCTAGGGTTTGTGTGTGTGAAAGGTTGATTTCGCACGAAATAGCAGTCAGCTATTTCGTACGAAATAACAGTTGTTTATTCCGAGCGAAATACCAACCCCTATAAATACCCTTGATGCGATTTCATTTGTAATGTTCGTGATTCCGGTACCGAAGTGCTGCCGACGTGTCAATTGATCTGTAAACGTGTTATATCAATAAAACAAGACAATTAGGAGTAATTCAAGCTGTTACAAAGTCTAATCAATGAATTCTGCCTCTGATTAGACCGAGAACTCTTCTGATAGACTCGCTTCGATCGTTTCACGATCCTACACAGACATTTAGAGTAGCAAATGTTGAGTATTTGTAATTGAGAGGAGGAAATTCTTCAAAAAACTATTGACTTACCATACATCTGTTCAGGCACAATTCAACCTTACCATAATCTAAATCAATGATATTATATAGTGAAATATCTTACAGCCCGAAGGTCAGATTTCAATTCACTGTAGATTAAACAATCTAGCAAGAAAAAACGTGTACATTTAATATAAACATGTAAAATTATATTTAAAAACAACAGCTTTTAATGCAAAACATCTAATAGCCTAATAAACTCCCTACATATGCTATTAGCCTAAGCACTATTACATTGAAAACCTTAGTTGAGCAACATCTATTGAATATCATCTGTTGTTCTTTAAGATCTGTTAACCCATAGTAGACCTTTGCTTTTTCAAACTTTCTTTAGACTTTGTCTTCATCAGCAGAGGATCACTTCAAACAGATGTTCTCTTTGGGCAGAGTTTACCTTTGACAGACATTTAGAGTAGCAGATGTTGAGTATTTGTAATTGAGAGGAGGAAATTCTTCAAAAAACTGTTGACTTACCAAATAATAAAATTTCAAACCTCTGGCATAAAAAAATAATAAAAAAATCTCTTCATTTAAAGACCAACAATACTCTACATGGTAAACACATGCTTCTACCACTTCAGCGGGCACGGATGTTGGGAACCTCTGTTAGGCAACAATGGCAAGTCAACAGTCGTTAGATTAAACATAACTTATGAGAACAGACAATACCCTTCAGCAGTGGATGACTTTTTAGCCAAACAGAGGTTTCAAAAACAGATAGATATCAACATACTTTTTACCTATTTTTTAAAAATGGACTTTTGATGTTTTGAAGATATTATTATGCTTTCATCATCAGCAAAGGATGATTTCGAGCAGATGTTCTCTTTCGGCAAACTTTAACTTTGACAGATCTATACAGTAACAAAAATTGATTCTTTGTAATTTGTAGATAATTCTTCAAAAAATTGTTCAAGCACAATTCAACATCAACATAATCTAAATCAAACTCAGAGACAATTTCACATCTACATCAATATCGATCTGCAATAATCAGATGATATTAAAAATTATATAATATACTTATGCATGCTAAAATTAGTAAAAATAAAATGCTTCACAAACATTAATAGGATTAAAATTTATTTATGACATTAAAAGATCAACAGTTACATCGTGTACTGAACAACAAAACTTTAAAATCTAACAACAACACCAAGAAATTTAAGAATCTAACAGCAAGAATTAAGAAATTTTAGCTTCAACTCCATCGAGTACTGAACCTCTCGATGTATATCTTTGAGCAACGCCATGAACTCCACGTCTCTATCACCGGACTCTATATTACCGACAATACAAAGGTCACGAACGGAAGTTGAAGGCATCGCCATTAGATTTCTGGAAACATGGTCTCTCGTGAATAGACCAAGATGCAGTCCATCAAAACACCTCTTCAGCTCTTGAAGAGTAGCCCTATCCTTATATACTTGATCCTCAACTTGCTTGATAAAGCGCCGATTTAAATCATCGGAGTCTGCAGAAGTGTATGCATGTTATATGTACACATTCTATACATCAAAATTCCAGACTTTATGCATCTTTTAATACAAAAAAGGCAGGAAAAAACAAACTGAAGCTACTTATATATCTTACTAAATAAAATCTTATCTTACAGCAGAAGCAAAGAGTTTCTTGCGTTTAGTAGGAACAACTGTAGAACAATCGTCATCATCATCTGCCCAAATCATTCATAATCATCATTTCGTCATAACCCAGATTAATTTCACTCTAGATTTAATAATCTAGGAGGGAAAAACGTGTACATTTAATATAAACAAACATAAATTCATATTAAGTGTTTAATCTTTCTTTGTATTTAATTTAATACTATCAATATCCATATTAACATATTCTAAAACCATTCTGGCTCCACAAATGCTTCTACCACTGGTCGCTCGAAGAAAACAGAAGTGAAATATATCAATAGTTTAAAATAAAAATTATCAACAGTTTAAAAAAATCCACAAACCTAAAATAACCAGCAGACGATTGTATGAATTTCAAATAACTGTGATTAGGCTGAAATTTAAAGCGAGAATTGAGTAGATCAGTTCAAAATTTAAAATTACAAAAAAAACATACTTTCAACGATGTTGGAACAATGATGCTGGAACAATTATATGAAGCACAAAGATCTGTAATCGGAGATTAACCGACTGAATATGAAAATATTAAATAAAATCTTATCTTACAGCAGAAGCAGAGAGTTTCTTGCATTTATTAGGAACAACTATAGAACAATCATCATCATCATCATCATCTGCTCAAATCATTCACAATCATCATTTAGTCATAACTCAGATAAAAAACAATTACGAAAAATAAAAAAACAAAAAGAAACATAATTATATATTACATTATCATCATCAAGGCAAACGACATATCCCCAAAATTTGTTCTGAAAGTGGGTCAGAGAGAGCTTCGGTTTTATCTTTTCCTTTATGAACAAATGTCGAGTATTGAGAAGAGGGGATTTGAGGGAGAGATACATTGGAAGTGTGGTTTGAAAATACAAAAGCAGAGAACACGAGAGAGTATATATGCAGAGAGAAATGAGAAAAAAAACATTTATATAAGAAGATGATTGACATAAGTGAGTGAGTGACATGCATTAATTGCAAATTACGTATTCCCAGGCATTTTGAATTTGAAATTACCGGCAACAAAACATCTGCTAATATATACACATCCATTGATCCTTCAACCTCTGCTGGCTTTAAAGTATAGATATGGTCAGATGTTTTGGATGACATACTTTTAGATAGATTTTAAACTGATTTTATATAATAGGCTTTATGATGCAGTAATGACATAAGAAAAAACATTGTCAGATAGCCTCTCTGGCTGCCACATCAGCTTTTCTTATATAATCAGGATTTCTACTTTTATAGAAAGTATAGATATATGTGTATCCACTTTATTTATTAAAAAGTGTGTTGAGTTTGCAATTGATATGTGAAATTTTGTTCACTTAGTTACTATATGCAAACTTTTACATGTTAACCGTTTATAAATAACTTTTTATAGTGATAAATATTAACATTGCATAAGTCATTTTATTATATTACGAGTTTTAGGAACCCGTGCATTGCAGCAGACCTATGATTGTATACGTAATTTAGGTACATTATATGGACCATCTGTATAATTACTAATTAGTATGATGAATAGGCAACACTTCTCCAAGTATAGAAAATTATTAATCAACTTTTTAACTAATATAATAACCATTTAGATTTTTTAGAATCATAAAAAAAACCCAATATATTCTATTTTGTTGAATTGTCTTTTTTATATAATTAGTAACGAAAATGTAAATACATTCACATTTTGTAAGCATGTGTAATACCAAAACTAAAATTGTCATCAATAATAATAATAATTCCATGCACAAAGTCCAACTTACATATAAGTGCAAATAAGTGCATAATAATAATTCCATGAACAAAGTCCAACTTACATATAAGTGCAAATAAGTGCAGTATCACTAAACTATATGCATTTATTAAAGTCGAAAACTAACCCCAACATCAATAAAAAGAAAGGGAAATTAAGTTATGACCAATAGAAAGAAGTAGAAATTGAACAATAACTAGTAAAATACTCTCGCGCGTTGCGGCGGGTATTTAGTCGGTGTCGGATTGATTTATTACAGTATTGGTATGATATCAGCACTCGGGAAATCAACCAAAAGATAAAACCCAAAAATAAAGTCATAATAGGACTAAAATGATATTTGCATATGTTTTACATCGGTCGAAAACCATACAAACGAAATCAGTAACGGTACTGATACCTATACCGATGTTGTTCAGTTGAATCGACAGAGCAACGATGTTGCTAGGACGGTATCACTTTGGTTCGTCACGGCACCGACACTCGTTGTAGCTTACAATATATAAAATATACTCTATACTGCTACCGTACTTATCCGGGCGGTATTGATTTGGTTCGTCAAAGTAAAGAACAACTAAGTCAATTATATTTGACCCGTCCAATTTTAAAAGAAAGCTTTTATTAAAACAACGTAGATAGAAAGAACCACTTTATAATGGTATATTAGGAACTTCATAAAGCATTACCCTATATTATTAGAATAACGAAATGGTAGCTTTGATAACATGTACGTTTATACTTCGATTATGTGTACATTACCACTCACAACTCCATATCAAATTATTTTTTATCAAGATGTAGATAAATATAGACACATCACAACAACATACTCAAAATTATATAAAACAATATACCTTAAAAGTTATAATAAAAAATTAAATATGTTTAAAATGAATATATATAATTATATAACTAAAAAGATTAAAAGATAGAAAGATTATAACATAAATAAGGCCATAAGCCAACTGAATGAACCAAAGAACCAAATAAAATAACTAAGCCACGATTCACAAAACAAAAATATAGAACAATGGAGAGGTTACAAATAACCCCTTTACCATAAAAAAAAACTTATATGCAACCATACCAACCAACTAAACCAAAACCAATCGAAAAAACTTAGTGAAAACAAACGTATAAAGCCAATCTTCTCAACAAAAAATAACAATCGTATGAACCGTATAAATGTACGGTCGGAACATAGATAAAGTCCAAAATATATCGTCAATGCAAGTAATGAACAATCATATCAGCCACAGATTTAAAAGAGGGGCGGTGGTCTTGGAAAATTAAAACAATGGTGCGGCGGTAGCGAAAAGACGGTGGTGCAGCAGTGGAGGAAAGGCAGAGGGAAACGGTTGGTGAGAAAGAGGTTTGGCTTCAAAATGAAACCAAACAAAACAAAAAAAGAACCAAATAAGATAAATAAGCCACGATTCACGAAACAAAAAATATAGAACAACCTCGGTTACAAATAACCCCTTTACCATAAAAAAGTAATAAAAAAACCCATATGCAACCATATCAACCAACTGAACCAAAAAGAGTAAAAAAAGCTTAGTGAAAACAACCGTATAAAGCCAATCTTCTCAACAAAAATAACAAACGTATGAACTGTATAAATGTACTGTCGAAACATATATAAAGTCCAAAATATATCGTAGATGCAAGTAATGAACAAACATATCAGCCACAAATTTAAAAGAGGGGCGGCGGTCTTTGAAAATTAAAACAATGGTGCGGTGGTAGCGGACAAGCGGTGGTGTGGCAGTGGAGGAAAGGCAGAGGGAGACTGTTGGTGAGAAAGAGGTTTGGCTTCAAAATGAAGCTAAACAAAACAAAAACCAAAGTTAATACTCAAAACAAATCGCCCATGGCTTTATAGCCTAGTGGCATTTTGGGGGTGAGATAAGGCTTTGGGACCAATAGGTCCTGGGTTTGATTCCCACAAATGGGTTTTTCCCACATTTATTGAGTTTCCTCCTGAATTGGTGTATAGGCATTATGACTAGTGGAGATGGATATGATCGGGTGGTTCTGCTGGTGGCACGATGATACTCCAGTGGTCCGTCAGTGATCCAAATTTGCCATAAAAAAAACCCTCAAAACAAATACTACAAATTAAGCACATGGTATAACCCAATACAACATAAACAAACTAATAAACATGTGGTACAAACCACATATGCACTAATATGTTTTAAATTGATACTTTTGAAGTCAAACAAAACAAAACCTAAAGTTAATACCCAAAATAGATACAACAAATTAAACACATAATATAACCCAATACAAAATAAACAAACTAATAAACATGTGGTACAAACCACATATACACTAAGATGTTTCAAATTGATAGTATATAATATTGTGAGGGGGCTTAATTTTGTTAATTAATATAAAAGTTACTAGGTCAAAAACTAGATTGCATTGACAAAATAATGTATATAATTAATAAATAAAATGTGTGATATAAAAAATAGTTTGTATTTAAAACATGTAGCAACTACCATCTATCAAAACTTACTTTATCACACAAGAAAAATAATAATTAATATACCTGTAGTTTATGTTTTTAAAAATAATGGTTTTTCATATGTTTTAGTTTAACTAGGTCATAGTAAATCCGCGCTTTCGTAGCGATTGTTTTTGCATTTCCCTCGCGCGGTGCGATAGTAATTTGGTTGGTCTATCGATATTGATTTTGTTTGTTACGGTATCGCCATACAATGAAAGCTAAAAGGTGCAAATGGGTATTTTTTACAATTGTTCGACCCAAACATGCCTTAAATATGTACGCATGTGCATATATGTCACACCCCAACCGATGGCGGAAACATCGGGGCGTGGCACTGAGCGAAACAGATTGTCCAGAAGTTTCCATAACAACTATAATTACCAGTTATTTAAAGCAACATGTCCCATACCATGTCATAAAAGATAACACAATTATTAGAGACAAGATCTAGTCAAATTGTTCTGTTCCGACAACTCAGATTTCAAATACAGACAATTGTTTATTTGTTTCTAGACCTTTCCTAGCCTTGATTTCACAGCAAGCCAAGCATATAAACATCCTAAGCACCTGTCACATCCGTTAAAGTAAAACTCAATACACATAGTGTAAAGGTGAGCATACAAGTTTAATAGATATAATAGAGTTCGAAATCGATTACGCATAACCAGCACGTACATAGTGTAAAATGAGGCATGTTAGTTATCGACATGAACCTATCGATACCAATGACTGCGGGTTGACCGCCTAAGGCAGTTCGCGATACACACTCACCACTGTGAGTCATGTAACTAATTGTCCTTAACAACCCCTGAGTGAACAGGTGCTGAGTCCAAACTAATAGTACTATCGTTGCTAAGGCAGGCAGACAACATTCCATGGGTAAACATAACAAACAAGCATTCATTAAGTCACGTATGACATGCGGTAACGGTTAGCGTTTAAAGTATTGCATAGTGTGTTCGATGTGATTTAGTATAAGTAACGAATGTAACACCCAAAAGTGCGTAAAGCAAAAAGGGTTCGAGTATACTCACAGCGATGATGGATTGAAGGGAGCGCTTAGAGCAAGTTTAGCCTGAACAGTATGATAGTATAAACGATAAGCGGCGTGTATAACGGTGTAGAGAACCAAGTGTCAAACAACAGTCCGATCGGATGGCTATCTGATCGGGTGGCTGGTCCTTCGGATGACAATCCGTTCGAATGGTCATCCGATCGGATGACCATGCGAGTGGATTGTTACCTCGTTTGGGGAGGGATGTGTTTGCGTATGATGGTTTGACTTTTGAATTTTTCATTGTAGCATTTTGAAAACAGAGAAGTATCTATACCTTTTAGGTCGGTCGATCGAACGGCGGTTCGATCGGACGGCGATCCGTTCGGTTATGGACGGCGTTCCGTCCCGACGTCTGATCGGATACGGAGGCGATCCGTTCGGTTACGGACGGCAGTCCGTTTGGTAATGCATTGAACATGTTGAAAATTGTTAAGTGTTGAACCAAGGTACAATCCGATTGGATACGGATGGCAGTCCGTACCGACGTCTGATCGTCTTGTCACCTGATTTTATAGTTTAAACGAGACGCTACGTTATCTGGTTTGAACAATAGGAACCCCATCCTGGCCCGAGTGACCCGACCGAACAGGGATCACCCTAGTCCGACCAGCTCTCGGTTCAAGACGGTCGTTCATGTTCAAACCCGAATCACTATCTCTCAGACAGAATCCAGATCTAGGACCGATACATCACTAAGAACGAGTAGACGATCAGAACCAGCTCTGATTCCATCGGGTTTGAGTGCATTGAGTGTAAAAGAGTTGAAAGAAAGTTAGAAAAACCATCTTTCAATCCTTTTCACCGTGAATATGTTCAGATCTATGCAAGATCTTTGTTTATTCATGCGGAAATCATTCAGATTCAAGTTGTTCTTGGTGGATTGAAGTCAAAACATGAAGTTCCTAAGAACACCATGATGACATCATCCTAGAACACCTCAAATCTAGTGATTTCCATGGTTAAAAGTCAAGATTCAAAAGATAGAAAGGTGTAGGAGTGCGTGTAGGTCAAGAAAGTACAAGGTTTAGGTTGAAAACTTACAAGATTTGGGAGAAATCGGAAGAAAAGTACTTGAGAATGGCTGGTTCGAGTAGAGAGAAAATGTGATGGCCATCCGATCGGGTGGCAGCTCGGTCGGCTGGCCACTTGTCTCGAGTGCTTGGCGCGATGAGTTTTGCGATTCCGGTTCGAGTGTCGAGCTTTGCGATGCGATAGAGTTTCCTATTCAAATTACTTTTAATCCCAACTACTATATCAACATACAAGTATCCTAGTCTAACTTGCGTTTAGCGTTTGCGATTAGATTGCGATTGCGTTTCGATTGATCCCACAATAACAACATAAATAAAACATGCACAAGTAACACATAAGGCACACACACACGTAATAACACCAAACATACGCGTAGTTCGAGCTGCGAGTGCGATTGCGATAAGCGATAAATATACGATAAATATGCGATAAACATCGATAAATAGCGATTAAATCTCGATTATTAACAAGTACTCCACATAATACAGCTAAAGCAATAAAATAAATAGATTATCTACAAGTCAAAGAGGTCAAGGAAGTCAAAACAGTCAAACTTGACTATGACTTTCGAAACACGGGGTGTTACAGCCTCCCATAGTTGAGGGAATTTCGTCCCGAAATTAGGCCGAAGCTGTAACAAACAACTGTGGGTACTTCGCCTTCATGTCGCTTTCGAGTTCCCTAGTGAACTCTGCGCCTCGTTTGCCTTCCCATCGAACCTTTACAATAGGAATGCGCGAGTGTTTGAGCTGCTTGGTTTGGCGGTCCATGATTTCAACAGGCTTCTCCATGAATTGTAGTGTTTCGTTTACTTGGAGATCTTCTAGAGGTACAACTAAATCATGCTCAGCCAGGCACTTTCTGAGGTTAGACACGTGGAAAGTCGGGTGGACGTTGCTAAGTTCCTCTGGTAGTTCGAGTCTGTAGGCCACCTTGCCGATCCTTTCCAGAATCTTAAAGGGTCTAACGTATCGAGGCGCAAGCTTTCCTTTCTTGCCGAATCGGACCACACCCTTCCAAGGTGAAACCTTTAGGAGTACGTAGTCACCAACGTCAAATTCAAGGGGCTTGCGGCGTCTATCGGCGTAACTTTTCTGACGACTCCGAGCTTTCAGTAGATTGTCTCGAATCTGGAGGATTTTGTCAGTCGTTTCTTGCAATAGCTCAGGACTAGTTAATTGGGAGTGCCCGATCTCATGCCATACAATAGGCGATCAACATCTTCTTCCATATAACGCCTCAAATGGTGCCATTTGAATGCTGGATTGATAACTGTTATTGTACGAGAATTCGACTAAAGGTAAGTATGCGTCCCAATTACCACCGAAGTCTATGACACACGAACGGAGCATGTCTTCAAGGGTACGAATCGTTCTCTCAGTCTGGCCGTCGGTTTGAGGGTGGAATGCAGTACTTAAATTAAGCATTGTACCGAGAGCCATTTGAAACGTTTCCCACAGACGCGAGGTAAACCGAGCATCATAGTCAGAGATGATGTCGCGAGGCATCCCATGTCGACAAATGATCTCATCGGTGTAGATTCGGGCTAATCGTTCTACCTTGTAGTCTTCTCGTATTGGCAGAAAATGAGCAGATTTGGTCAAACGGTCGACGACAACCCAGATGCTGTAGTGACTTGATGGCGTATGCGGAAGTTTCGTTATGAAGTCCATAGCTATACTCTCCCACTTCCACACAGGGATCGGTGGTTGTTCAAGTAAGCCAGAGGGTCTTTGGTGCTCGGCCTTGACTTTCGAGCAAGTCAGGCACTTTCCAACGTAGAGAGAGATATCCCTTTTCATGCCCGTCCACCAGTACTTGTAGCGAAGGTCGTGGTACATTTTATCGGCACTGGGATGAATAGAATACCGAGATTTATGGGCTTCGTCCATCAAAATCTGTCGTAAGTCGGTCCGTTTAGGGATCCAAATTCGATCCAGATAGTGGAATATCTCATTTGACTTATTCACATGATGGGCTCATTCATGGTAGATCCTTTTCCTTCTTCAATGTGTGTTCAGTGAAACAGGCATGTTGGGCTTCACGGATAAGGGTTTCAAGATCGTACTGGGCTTGGATATTACGAGCGCTATGTAAATAGCTCCGTCTGCTGAGGGCGTCGGCAACGACATTTGCTTTGCCAGGATGGTAACGAATCTCACAGTCGTAATCAGTGAGAAGTTCAACCCATCAGCGTTGGCGCATATTAAGTTCTTTCTGGCTGAGGATGTGTTGTAGGCTCCTATGATCTGTGAAGATCGTACACTTAGTACCATACAGGTAGTGTCGCCAAATATTCAGCGCAAAAACAACTGCACCTAGCTCGAGATCGTGGGTTGTGTAGTTCTTCTCGTGGATCTTGAGTTGACGAGACGCGTAAGCGATAACCTTGTCTCGTTGCATGAGAACACAACTAAGACCAAGGTTTGAGGCATCACAATAGACAATGAAGTCATCGTTTCCGTCAGGTAGAGTGAGGACAGGAGAATTGCAAAGCATATGCTTGAGGGTTTGAAAGGCAGTCTCTTGTCCAGTTCCCTAAACAAAAGGCTTTTCTTTGTGTGTAAGAGCGGTAAGCGGCACGACGATTTTAGAGAATCCTTCGATAAATCGGCGATAATAGCCCGCCAGTATGAGGAAAGAGGGGACTTCAGTCGGGTTCTTAGGTGTAACCCAACTCTTGACAGCTTCGATCTTCGCGGGGTCGATATGAATACCTTGACTATTGACAATGTGACCGAGGAATTGAACCTCCTCTAGCCAAAATTCGCACTTGGAGAACTTGGCATAGAGTCGATTCCCTTGGAGTAGCTCGAGAACCAAACGTAGATGTTGCGCGTGTTCAGTTTTTGACTTGGAATAGATCAGGATATCATCGATGAACATGATGACGAAGCGGTCGAGAAAAGGTTTACACACGCGATTCATTAGATCCATAAAAACCGCTGGTGCGTTAGTTAGACCAAAAGGCATAACAACGAACTCATAGTGGCCGTATCGAGTGCGAAAGGCGGTTTTGGGTATATCCTCATCTTGAATGCGTAGTTGGTGGTAGCCTGAACGTAGATCGATCTTGGAAAAACATGTAGCACCATGTAGTTGGTCAAACAAATCATCAATGCGAGGCAGGGGATAGCGGTTCTTGATCGTCAGCTTATTCAACTCCCTATAGTCGATGCACATCCGGAACGACCCATCCTTCTTTTTGATGAAAAGGACTGGTGTGCCCCACGGAGAGGTGCTAGGGTGAATAAAGCATTTGTCAAGTAGTTCCTGGAGCTGACTCGATAGTTCGCGCATTTCAGACGGCGTGAGTCGATAAGG